>CM068590.1:35547703-35815203 GCA_035048485.1 Pteria penguin | reverse complement strand
CCCAGGATTCGTCTCTTTATGGATCTTTTCTCGTTATTTCGAGATAATTAACTCGTTATTTCGAGACAATTAACTCGTTATTTCGAGATCTCGAAATAACGAGTTAATTATCTCGAAATAACGAGAAAAGATCTCGAAATAACGAGATAATTATCTCCAAATAACGAGTTAATTATCTCGAAATAACGAGTTAATAATCTCGAAATAACGAGAAAAGATCTAGAAATAACGAGTTAATTATCTAGAAATAACGAGAAAAGATCTCGAAATAACGAGATAGTTATCTCGAAATAACGAGTTAATTATCTCGAAATAACGAGTTAATTATCTCGAAATAACGAGTTCATGATCTCGAAATAAAGAGATAATTATCTCGAAGTAACGAGTTAATTATCTCGAAATAACGAGAAAAGATCTGAAAATAACGAGAAAATTATCTCGAAATAACGAGAAAAGATCTCGAAATAACGAGATAGTTATCTCGAAATAACGAGTTAATTCTCTCGAAATAACAAGTTAATTATCTCGAAATAACGAGAAAAGATCTCGAAATAACGAGTTAATTATCTCGAAATAACGAGAAAAGATCTCGAAATAACTAGTTAATTATCTCGAAATAATGAGAAAAAATATAAAAAATTTTCTTAGTAAGTGAGTCTAATCGGCTTTCGTAGTAATGAGATAACGATTTGTCCTTTGATTATGCTGCTTTTGCGGTGAGTGGGAAGGTGGGCGCCCGTAAACCGGTTAACCACACCAATTGAATGACGTTTGTTATTTCAATTGACTGTCCTAAGTCAGTATCGTAACCGCAGCACAATCGAATATTTTTGTAACGTTGTTTTTTCCGTGTATATTCCACTATTATCATGTTTTGTGTGCGTGTCCTTCGTGATTTTTGTCATACAGCGTTGTCAGGTGTCTTCAGTTTTCTCTATTATTATCATGTTTTGTGTGCATGTCCTTGGTGATTTTTGTCATACAGCGTTGTCAGGTGTCTTCAGTTTTCTCTATTATTATCATGTTTTGTGTGCATGTCCTTGGTGATTTTTGTCATACAGCTTTGTCAGATGTCTTCAGTTTTCTCCTTTATTATCATGTTTTGTGTGCGTGTCCATGGTGATTTTTGTCATACAGCTTTGTCAGATGTCTCCAGTTTTCTCTTAAATATCTGACACCAACCTAAATGGAAAATAGACTAACTATATGGCAGGGAAGCCTTGCATGTAGTGCGACATAGGGATTAAGACCTTTATGGTAAAGGGGTACTACGATAATTAAATGGTAATTATATGAGATAGTCAGGGAGAATAATCATTTGTAGGTTCGCCCCACCCGCAGCGTGTAATTTAGAAAGTAGAAAAAAACCTATTTTACTTTTTACTATTTCTTAACTAATTTGGTATATCAATTAAACACCACAAACATGCAACGATCAAAAGAGTATAAATGACATTGAAACCACACCATGACAAAATGTGTAGGAACTAGGCCCGGCGAATCGGATTATTAATCAACAAGTGATGAAACAGGTAAAAGAGAAGGATTATTTACAAAAATTATACATATCAGATGAAATTGTAATATTGAAACAAAATAATGAAAATCTTAATAAATTGTACTTCATTTTTTGTGAATAGGAATTAAATTTGTGCTAAAGATCATTGTTATTTCGGAAGACTCTCTTGCTTTTATTCATATTTATTAGAAAAGAAAGTGATGTGAAATATAGATAACATTTTATAAATAATGGAGGCGAATGGTAAAGTAGTAAAGTGGAATTAAATCACCATGCACATTAATATTAAATATTGAGTTGGCCTGCAAGCTTCTAGGACATGTCCATTATTCTCTCAAAATGACCGAATAATGAGGATCGAAGTCTTCCCTTTCTTCCACACCTTACACTCCTGTTTATCCCCCTTCCTTTCTTAGAATGCTCTTCCCCGCATGAGAGTCAATGTCAAACGGTCGCATGAAAGATTGTAGGGTCACGTGACCAATGCTGGCATAATCCAGATATAAAGGTTCTTACTATGTATGTTACTAAATGGTCCAGTAAACGGACAATACTTCTTTAGTGGATTAAATAGAATTACGCCAAATTGAGTGTTAAATTTAAGGAGTTGTTACAGAGTGTTAATTCTTTCTTTCAAATAGGTATGACGAGGAATGCACAAATCTGGATTACTCATCATCCTGATCTTTTGAAGAAAATGTTTCGCTGATCTATTTTCCCACGAATTAGCCTTAATACAGGACAGGTTGAAAGGTTCAAGAGATCATTCGGAAAGTCTTATAGGTAAAGATTGTAAATCTGAAAAAGTTCCATGTAGAAATTATCTCCGATTAAACCTTTTCTACTAAACAGTATTTCACATTTTCTTTTTGTTGAATACATCAGTCTCGGATATTGATCATGGTAATTAGCATAAGGGATGGCAATTGAACAGCTTGAGGTCAGGCTTTATGCTGACGTACATGTACAAATTAGCATCAGAGGATGGGGTAATGACCATGTAGACCTATGTTATATCAATATACAACCACATTGTTGAATATGCACGTTTAATGATTACTTTTTGGGTGTCAGTTCGTTTAATCAGGAATGCATATATTATATTAATCTATTTCAAGACATTACAGAGGCGTCATGTAAAAGGTGTCCTATTAAGATAACAGAATTATTAGAAACACACATTTATATTTAGTGAAAGAAAGTCTTTTCATTAAACTTGGTAAGTTCTGGGTGAGTGCAGTGGCCAATGATAAGATGTGATAAAAAATCAATGGACTGGTGCACAAGTGTTGTAAATTCAACAAATTTCTGTATCTGTAAATTTAGAATACTCTTGAAATATTTAAGACCAATTAGGACTCACATTTTAGGGAGAAAGCATATTTGAGAAATCACACATCACCACAGAGGGCAAATCTTAACGAAAAATCCATTTAATGGAGAAGAACGTTCAACAGATCAAATGAATATTTTATATATTTAAGCATTACTTGTAAATATTTTTGAGACGGCAAATTTCTTGAATTTCTAAGAATATGGTTTTATAGCAGCGTACCATGTTGACAATTCGTGAGTATTTAGAAACCAGAAGCGATTCCAGGGCTCCGGAGGTGTAAACGTCTCCTGTTCGGCTAGTCAGACCCGTAATGAATACCAAAGGAATATTCGAAAAGATACTCAATATTGAGAACAATTAAAAATCAAGTGGCCAAATTAACATCCGAACCGGTGACCTTTTGATTACAAGGACAACTTTCTAACAATGGGGACCCGAGAACCGCTGTAGTAAATCATAAATCGTTAAAGCCTCTACAACCCATGGTATTATGCATAGATGCTAGGGATACCACTGTATAACTTTCAACCCACTTATCTTGTCGTGCTCCCATAATCTTGCAAGGTTAAACATTCGGGGTTAGATAGCGGAAAAACCAATAAAGAAATGAAAATGAAATTCTACACGAAAGGTGACCCAAGAATAATGGTAATAATGAGGGACAAATGGATGAACGGAGGTGTAATTACGTTTCACTCACATGATGAGGTTTCGCATAAATAAACATTTCCTTATGAAAAGGAGGACGACCAAACCTGTAACAAATATATTACATATAGTAGTAAGTGCATAATAGATATATGGTGTTTAAATTCAAACATTGTAACACAAACTTTTATTACGTCTGTAGCATTGATTGAACCTGCATTAAAACAAAAGGCAAATACAAATTTATTGGGTCAAAGGATTAAGTGCTCCTCCTGGGTAAATAATTGCATAAGGATGGATCTTTTATATTACTATCTATATACATTGTATACAAGTGTAGTATCAGTCCTTTACATATTTAGAGATCATCATTGGTGCTGGTTGACTGATGAATCCCATGAATATAGTCAGCACAAGTCTTATTGCTTCAGTACCGACACTATAACTGTAAACGGTAATATAAAAAAAACACTTAATCTCACTCTATATGTAGGTTCAGTTATACTAAGTGGATGCTTTTGGTATTGTTTTTCCAGTTTTGCAGATTTTGTATGCCCTTTGGAATCAATGATTTTTGCACTAATGATTTGGATTTATCATCTTAGCATCTTCCTCCCTGTATACATATTATGGCTTGTTACTTTAGTAATAAATTTACTATACTGAATATAATTTTCGGGGACAGGCAAAGGTATCTAATAAAATGTAGGAAAAAAGTAAAAGACAACCGTACATTAAAAGATAGTGGGTTGCAACTCAAAATCTTGTGTCATGACATTGATGCTATCTATCATACAACATTTATATATATTTCCTTCCCCCCGTTTCCAATATCTACATGTTCCTACTTTTTTACGAGTAATTTGAAAATATCCGATATTGTTATCAATTGTTAGACCGCAACATTTCGGCATTTCTATACACCCCATGTTTAAGGTAAAATTGGACAGGAACATTAAATACTGTTTTGAGTTTTTAGGGACCGCCTAAGAGCCACTCTTGATTTGAAATTCCGATTTCTAGTTTAATTGCTTTACACAAAAGTGTGAAAAAATGCTAGTGGAATGAGATTCTTCTCCACATTCTTCTCGGCTACTTATAAATTTGGTTAACATCGTTTACATTTAGTTTTAAATATAATTCAAGGGACTTACTGCAAAGTTCTAAAGTTATATCATGACAGGTCACAAGTTCAACTGAAATTATGAGCGAATAGAATACTTACGATTACTACATGGTAGGCTGAACCGCTGATGGTAGCTTATAAATTGGCAGTTGTTTCTACCCGGCTTTCCTTGTTGTCGCCACTATTAAGTCTCCAGTAGCATCGAACACTTATTGGCGATATTTTTTCTACAATGATGTCTAGGATGTTTGTAAGGGTTTGTCTGATTTTGGTGCAAGTGGGAGTCATAAGCCCTGTATCCAGTGCCAGTAAGTCTGTTCAATATTGTGATATTAATTGGGCACCTGCATTTTCATGAACTGAGTGGGAAAATGTGAAAATAACAAAATGAAAATATACGATACTCATGAAAACAAACAAAAAAGATTAAACTGAAAATAAAAACGCACATTTGTGGGGTAAAAGTTAGGAAATTTAGAAACTTTATCAAATTTAATAATTTGGTTTTTTTTTTCATTTTGTTTATTTTACATATATCAAAATACTAACTTCATACTGAATAATTAATTATAAAGTAACTTCAAAAATTTATCAATATTAATTTGATATATCGGATGCATATTTTAACACATAATGTCTCTCTGGGGATGCTTTTGTCCCAAAACGCGGAGCAGTGTATTTTGAAGTATTAACTTGGTGTCAGTATCGAAGCAGTGAAACTGTATACACAGGTTGCTCTAAGCCCTGCAATCTAGAGGTAGTTTTCAAATGTAATACTATCTGTAGCATTTAACATTTCTGCTAATATTCAATATCTTGGCAACTTTGAACTTTGAAATTATTGATGAAATAAAGTTTCGTTTTATCTGACAATGTGTAGCGAAACATTAAGATCTACACTTTTAACTTTCAGATTGAAAAAAAAGTAATTGAAAACCCCTGAGATTTTACTTTAAAACAAGGGATATCTTGGATTTAGAATAAAATCAAGATTTAGAATCAAGAGTCAATATGGAACATTCGTTATACAAGGCAAAATAAAGATATAGGCAATCACGAATACCTGGGAGAACGTGGGGTATAATGTGACACTTAGAATCTATTTACGCTCTTCTTTAGTCGGCATTGTGTTTTATTTATAATATCAGGAATCCTTTATGTAATTGTGTAATGCAATTGCTACATGATATGAATAGTGATCCATGTAAACTAAAATCTAACTTGAATGGTGTTCTTGTTGTACCTGCAATCAGGATTAAGTTTGTGTGAATTCTAATATGCATTGGTCACTTCATGTCAAATGCGTAAAATTTAATTTATAGTATCGCTTTAATATAATTGAAGAGTATATCTAAGAATTTGATATCTTGTAAACTCATACAAAATAATCAGATAATAGTGTTAAGATCTCACAATGATAAATTTAATGTCATGCTGCCGTCCCGTTCGAAAATCTTTTAAATTAGTACGTGTACAAACTTAAAAAGAAAAGGGTCGAAACTGTTTAAGATGTATTATTTGAGACTATCGTAAAATTAATATCACAATTATTTTGATAAAATTACTGTCGTATTTAACTTGATGATCTTTCAATTGATATTCATGGAGGTTACGACCTGCTAAACAGGAGATATTCGTGATCTGGTCATTTTCTAGCCACTCTTTCTGGGATACATGGTCTATGACTACATGATATCCATGAATCTTGACTGTACCCCACGTTATGTTACCGTCAGTGCATAACACAAACCCTTCATTTACCTTTACTTCACTACGTGCATTTCTACACCTATCCTGGCATGAAATACGTGAGACATTTCGCTCATGTTCTTCATTGCTTTCAAAGTGATCACTCTGTTGTACTTTTAAAGATGTCTTATTAATCACAAATAATAATGTTTTGCTATATCTATGCACAACTTTTAAGAATATAGATTTTGTCGTTTCATCTTTCAGGCTGGGATTATTCAACTGGCGATGGAGGTAAGATTTTATCTATATTTTGCATTTAAACAGATTTCAGTCTCAAAGTGTATTTTTGTACTGCATTGACTGTTGACAAACTCATCGTCTTTGCTTACAATTATGTTTCGTTTCATGACAGGGGTTGTTCTCACGCAAAATACGTTCACAGTTTCTTCGACAAGCAATCCAGTATGCGGTTTTGAAAAAGAAGACTGGACTTGGAAATTAGAATAATTTATTGATAATACCAAGATATTTTCTCATTTCATCTAATCTAGATGACAAACATCCAAATCAATTTGTTCCTTATTTGATGATACTCCATAAAGAATAGCATTACGTAATAGTTTAAGAAACATTAAGAAAACTTTGACCTCTACGAAGGTGTCCTTCATTGTTGGAAATGCTTCCTGTGACTTTGACACAGGGTTTCATTAATAATGGAGGATAAATGACGCATATCAGTATCAAGTAATTTGTCAAAATTGGGAGCACTAAACTAGGTACGACAAAAAAGGAAGAAATCGGAACGAAATATGAAAACATCATAAAATATGTAATACATCAATATATTCAAAACTTGTTTTTAATGCATGACATTTCTATGGTTGCTCTTTCTTCAATGCATCGAAAACCTGCTGATCGTAGTCAAGAATTTGCATAAAACGTATTTGTACTTAATATACTTATCCCGCATTTATATATTTATTGGTTTTTGAAGTATGCGACTTGAATAACATTAGAAACAAGATGAGGAGAATAAAAATTTGCATTAAAGCAAATTACTAAACGAGAAAGACTGACATGTAAATACATAACTTTTCTTTAAACAAGTTGTGTACAGCGTGATACACTTAAATTTGATAATAATATTCAAATGATGTAGTTTGAAATAAGTTTAAGAAATAAAAGAGTTCCAGTCATACAGCTTACGTAAGCAAATACGTTTTATAATGAAACGGTGTTCGGTAAGGAAGTGTCCGTATTACACAAATGCCCATAATGGGTAATAATGATTACACGTCACATCACAAAGTAATTTAAATTTGATTAAATAAAAGAACAATTTATATAAAATAAAGATTTTTAAAGACTGAATTTAACTATTTTATTGATATTATTTCATCTGTTGTAGACTTTAAACTGTTTGACAATGTCTTCAGTATCAATGCTAAATTTTATAGCAAGGCATGTATCACCATTCAGCCATTGTTATTTAGTGCATTGTTAAGTGTTAGCTAATCATTTGGACGATCACCTACGAAAGAAAGACAAAACTTGACGATATAATATACCAATCCACTTAAGAAACCTATCATGCGGTGAGGCTAAATCGAGTTCAAGGTGAACTTTAATCTGTGGTGTGTCTCGAACTGTCTGAATCTTGCTTTATGCTTAGCGACAGTAGGGATGTGCCATCTTTAAGTCATGAGAAAGCGGTCTGCTGTACCAATAGTCTACGACCTGAGTCTGAATACCCCCAATTCAGAGAATAGACTGGAATTGTAAAACCAAAAAAAAAAAAAAAAAAAAAAAAGAATAATAATAACGACAATAAAAATAAAATAATTAATAAATATTTCTCAATCATTCGTAATTCGTTTTGTCAGTCACATGTTTACATCTAGCCACCAATGCTTCCTTATCAAAAGTTCAATATCAATGTCTGGAGCATGTGGTATTTGGGTGTCTTCCTTTCAATATTGAAATTTACCAAAATCAGAAATTCACTTGATACTGCTTTTTATCGAACTTTGGGATATGAAAGCATTGTAGTTTGTATATTAACTATCAAGCTAATGACAAAGCGAATAAACAGGGGCGTAGTCAGAGTGCAAATGAATTGTACGCACCAGAAAGGCAAGGGGTTTTGGGGCTGCCTTGAAGCCTCCAGAGGATCCAGGGCAAAACCTTGGTGGAGGCCCAGGGGGAACCCCCTTGAAGCTAATGGATTTTAGTGTTTTAAGAAGGGTAGATTTGTCATTCTGAACCTTTAAAGGCAAGAAAGGTTCCCAATATACACACAAACTTTGAAATACACCCCCCCCCCCCCAAAAAAAAAAAAAAAAAAAACCAAACCAAAACAAAACAAAACAAAATGCAAAACTGAATGGTATATTATGCATCATATGTGATGGTACCTAATTGATACACGGCTCTTTCAACCTTTTCAGTTTTGGAAAACAAAGAGAAGACGTCTGCTTTTGCCTTATGCAAAACGTTGGGCGACGTTGTCTGAATCAGTACCCATATCTTTGTGGGGATGTAGTAAAGCGATGCCCGAAAGGCACTCAGTTGTCATTGTTGCTCTGCTTCTGACAGCGTGGCAATGTCGAGGTAGGACGGCCCTGAGTTTTTAATTTGTTTTAAATTGCTGCTATTACTTTCAGATGGATCTTTTTTGTTAGTTTTCGTAAGAAAAATTTAAGGTTCGATTGAACTGAAATCATTTAAACAGTGCAAATAGACTTCTTCATTTCACATCGGATAAACATTTGTTTACATATTACATCGAACCATAACAGTACTATCAATCCGGAAAGAAAAACGACCATCTCTCTTTCTCACGAGACACTATATTTTTGACAAAATGATGTGTACGCACATGCGTATTTGGCGTAATGGTAGCTACGCCACTGTAAACGTTTCACTTTTTCCTATTCTAGTTAAATCTCTCCGTAGGAGGAATTCAGACCCAAGTCCTCTTTTAGGTCTTACAATTCGAACAACTGTTTCAAGTGATTTATACACCAACCGTTCTAGTTAAGGGTAGCCCTGGCTGTGATTGGGACTGAAGACATCAATCCCTAAAACTTCTATCGTTCTTAGTTATTTATCACATGAATTGGAGATAACACCAATACAACGTCAACATTTGTCAATGTAAAGGCAGAAAAGTCAATTTTAACTTATTTCAATGAAATACTGTAATTTGGGTAAGAAAAGGGTATACAGTGTAACGTATCACTAGTTATAATCATACACTTTTCAGAAAAGGGTATACAGTGTAGCATATCACTAGTTATAACCTGAATCTCATCAGAAAAGGGTATACAGTGTAGCGTATCACTAGTTATAATCATACACTCATCAGAAAAGGGTATACAGTGTAGCATATCACTAGTTATAACCTGACACTCATCAGAAAAGGGTATACAGTGTAGTATATCACTAGTTAGAATCATGCACTCATCAGAAAAGGGTATACAGTGTAGCATATCACTAGTTATAATCATACACTCGTCAGAAAAGGGTATACAGTGTAGCTTATCACTAGTAGTAATCATACACTCATCAGAAAAGGGTATACAGTGTAGCGTATCACTAGTAGTAATCATACACTCATCAGAAAAGGGTATACAGTGACGTAGCATATCACTAGTTATAACCTGACACTCATCAGAAAAGGGTATACAGTGTAGTATATCACTAGTTAGAATCATGCACTCATCAGAAAAGGGTATACAGTGTAGCATATCACTAGTTATAATCATACACTCGTCAGAAAAGGGTATACAGTGTAGCGTATCACTATTAGTAATCATACACTCATCAGAAAAGGGTATACAGTGTAGCGTATCACTAGTAGTAATCATACACTCATCAGAAAAGGGTATACAGTGTAGCATATCACTAGTTATAATCATGCACTCATCAGAAAAGGGTATACAGTGACGTAGCATATCACTAGTTATAACCTGACACTCATCAGAAAAGGGTAAACAGTGTAGCACATCACTAGTAGTAATCATACACTCATCAGAAAAGGGTATACAGTATAGCATATCACTAGTTAGAATCATGCACTCATCAGAAAAGGGTATACAGTGTAGCATATCACTAGTTATAACCTGACACTCATCAGAAAAGGGTATACAGTATAGCGTATCACTAGTTATAATCATGCACTCATCAGAAAAGGGTATACAGTGTAGCATATCACTAGTTATAACCTGACACTCATCAGAAAAGGGTATACAGTATAGCGTATCACTAGTTATAATCATGCACTCATTGTTTGGAACAAAATAATGTACTCGACAAATATCATTACATGTGTTGTATAAAGATGATATAAGATCGGTGTACATTGTAAAGAGAATCAGGTCATAGATATAGGTGAGGTTTATAAATAATGCATAAATTTTAAGTAGATTTTTATCCATTTGTTTAATATCTCATTTCAAAGTTATAAATTCTAAAAAAGGAAATGTGCAATAAAATTACGAAAATAAAGATATTATCTGAAGAGTACCAAAGTACGTTACATAAATGCTCTAGAGCCTCAATCAGCAGTTAAAGTATTTCCAACGACAATATACAATGTATTTTATAAACAGTAAAAGTCTCGCACTTGGCGAAAACGAAGGATTCCCTTAAGTAATGCAATGAGTATTTAATCACAGACTTATGGAAGATCAGAAGGGAAAACAATGTTTTTGTTCTTATATATTTGTGTGTGTGTGTGTGTGTGTGTGTGTGTGTGTGTGTGTGTGTGTGTGTGTGTGTGTGTGTGTGTTTATTTTGATGTTGCTTTGTTGTTGTTGTTGTTGTGTTTTGTTTTATGTCTTTCCTTTTTTCTGTATTTTGTTACATCTTTCTTCCATATACTTGCTAAATCACGAAGCATTCAATTTCGTTCTTAGATTTTTCTTTTTAAAATATATCAGTTATCATTAATTATTTCATAAATCAAATATTTGTTTCGTTCATATTCATTGTTTGTTATAAATTTCAATGTTAATTATATTCACTGTTTCACTGTTACTGCAGGACTAATATTTTGGTTTTTGACAACTGTTCCCGCAAAATGGCGTCAGAGACAATAAATTTTTATCCTGACGTCAAAAAATTTAGGTAAAAGTTATCTTTTGCAAATCAAAATATTAGTTCCACGTAGTAACGGCGGAAGGGTCTATATTATATTATATTATATTATATTATATTATATTATATTATATTATATTATATTATATTATATTATATTATATTATATTATATTATATTATATTATATTATATCATATCATTCAAGGTCCTTCAAACTGGGTGACTGTTAACTCGAAGTGTGGAGGATCCAAACAATCACCAATAGATATCATAACGTCATCTGCGACGTATGAATCATCACTTACGTCATTTACATTGAAAAACTTTGCCGAGACATCCAAATTCACCGTCAGCGTGAATAACAATGGACATTCAGGTAATTTTCAAGAAGGTATGCGCTGTTTATTTGAAGGGTTATGGCAATGCACTATACGTGTTTTCAGATGAAGAGTTTGAATAAAAGAAGAATGGTAGATGGCCAAAGCATACATGCGGATCAAAAGAGTGACTCCAGTGGGCAGTTAGACCCTTATCTTTATTATATCTTCCGCAATTAAATTGTTTTGAGATATACTGGAATCACTCTTGTAATGACGGTCTGTCTATGTAAACGCAAACTTCTTATTGCATCTCTTCCGAAACCGTCTGATGGATTGCATTGAAACTGTGTACAAAGAAAGATGTACACGAAGAAGGGAAGACGGTATCTGAAGAAATGTGGGCTTTTGGACTTAGAACTTTCAGTATTTAGTGAAATCTTCTTGTCATTGCAACTCCTTTAAACTATATGCAAAGATGTGGTAATATGTAAATATACAGTAAGGAAAGAATGTCCAAACATTTTGAATGAAACACGGCTTTATTGTCGTTCGTAAAATTTGTCCCCTTAGCCTAGCGTTAGCTTGGACAGTTTTTTTTTTGGGGGGGGGGGCAATTGTGAAAGAGGAATCTCCTTTTTGGGCAATATTTGAAGGATCACCCCCTCCTTTCCAAGTCAGTTTTTCCCAGTAAATGGTGAATAACTCCACTGTAATTTTATTTATTGTTTATAATGGCGGCACCTGTCAGATGCATTTTCAACTATGCCATTGGCCTTTCCGAATTTAAATCACCTTAGAAAAATATTTTCCGACAAACCAGTTCGATCTGCGAACGTTAGAGTATGACACTGGACTTGAATGCCCCTTGATTATCATTCATGTAATTCTATTTTAGTTAAAGGTACAATATCGCCTTCTGGTAACGATAAGCTTGAAGTGACAGGAGCTGGACTCTCAGGTACATATCAAGTGGAGCAGTTTCATTTACACTGGGGATCGACGAGTGGAAGAGGTTCCGAACATACAAAGAACGGCAAACAATATGCTGCCGAGGTCAGTAATAGCAACATGTAGATGTACCATATCCAGCATAACATTTAACTTGGGTTTGAATTCTCTTTTCCTTTTCCTTTATCTATCTCTTTTATAAACATGCAATTTACCGTGCTTTTCTATCCTTTATGTCAAGTGGTGATGATTGGTTACGGATCATGTCCATCCGGAACATCGAGTCAATTCTTATACTATGTGACAATAACCAGACTCGGATGTGAATGTATGAATACGTTACATGTTACACGTAAATCTCCCGCCCAAGTATGAAACTGTGTAACTGCGTCAAGAACTAATCCAACACTAAATATTTGAAAAGGCATGTTAGCTATTTCCTGATAACTAAGACGAGGGACAAAACCCATATTTTCTGGGAAGGACACGCTTTAACCGGCATGTTGATATTCACAATGTCATATGACCTTCCTCCGCAAACTAAAGAGCGTTCAAGTCCGGGTTTGGTTTTCTAACATTCAAAACCTACGGGGTGTCCAGATGGGATTATGTCTTGTACTGGTTATGGGGGTTAGTATAATGCCTAGTGGTAGTAATGATGGTAAATACCATGTCGTGTAGTAGTACTGGGGGTTAGTATAATGCCTAGTGGTAGTAATGGCAATAAGTACCATGTCGTGTGGTAGTAATGGGGGGTGGGGGTGGGGGTGGGGTGTTAATATGATGCCTAGTGGTAGTAATGGCAATAAATACCATGTCAAGTGGTAGTAATGGGGGGGGGTGTTAGTATAATGCCTAGTAGTAGTAAATGGCGATAAGTGCCATGCCATGTATCAGTAATGAGGATTAGTATACTACCTAGTGGTAGTAATGGCGATAAGTACCATATCGTGAAGTAGTGATGGGGGTTAGTATAATTCCTAGTGGAAGTAATGGTGGTGAGTACCATGCAATGTAGTAGTTATGAGGGTTAGTATAATGGCTAGTGGTAGTGATGGAAAAAAATACCATGTCATGTAGTAGTAATTGGGGTTAGTATAATGCCTAGTGGTAGTAATGGCGATAAGTACCATGTCATGTAGTAGAAATTGGGGTTAGTATAATGCCTAGTGGTAGTAATGGCGACAAGTACCATGTCATGTAGTAGAAATTGGGGTTAGTGTAATGCCTAGTGGTAGTAATGGCGATAAGTACCATGTCGTATAGTAGTAATGGGGTTAGTATAATGCCTAGTGTTAGTAATGGCGATAAGTACCATGTCGTATAGTAGTATTGGGGTTAGTATAATGCCTAGTGTTAGTAATGGCGATAAGTACCATGTCGTGTAGTAGTACTGGGGGTTAGTATAATGCCTAGTGGTAGTAATGGCGATAAGAAACATGCCATGTAGTAGAAATTGGGGGTTAGTATAATGCCTAGTGTTAGTAATGTCGATAAGAAACATGCCATGTAGTAGAAATTGGGGTTAGTATAATGCCTAGGGGTAGTAATGTCGATAAGCACCATGTCGTATAGTAGTATTGGGGGTTAGTATAATGCCTAGTGATAGTAATGACGATAAGAAACATGCCATGTAGTAGAAATTGGGGTTAGTATAATGCCTAGGGGTAGTAATGTCGATAAGAAACATGCCATGTAGTAGAAATTGGGGTTAGTATAATGCCTAGGGGTAGTAATGTCGATAAGCACCATGTCGTATAGTAGTATTGGGGGTTAGTATAATGCCTAGTGATAGTAATGACGATAAGAAACATGCCATGTAGTAGAAATTGGGGTTAGTATAATGCCTAGGGGTAGTAATGTCGATAAGCACCATGTCATGTAGTAGTAATGGGGGTTAGTATAATGCCTAGTGATAGTAATGACGATAAGAAACATGCCATGTAGTAGTAATGAAGGTTAGTATACTGCCTAGTGTTAGTAATCGCGATAAGTACTTTGTCGTGTAGTAGTAATGGGTGTTACTATAATGACTTGGGGTAATTGTGAGGATAAGTACCATGTCTGGTGGCTGTGATGGGGTTTAGTAGTAGTAGTAATGAGGATTAGTATAATGACTTGGGGTAATTGTAAGGATAAGTACCATGTCTGGTGGCTGTGATGGGGTTTAGTAGTAGTAGTAATGAGGATTAGTATAATGACTAGGGGTAATTATGAGCATGAGTATTATTTCTGGTGGTTGTGATGGGTTTAGTAGTAGTAGTAATGGGGATTAGTATAATGACTGAGATAATTGTGAGGATAAGTATTATGTCTGGTGGCTGTTATAGGGTTTAGTAGGAGATTAGTATAATAACTAGGGATAATTGTGAGGATAAGTATAATGGCTGGTGGCTCTGTTGGGGTTTAGTAGTAGTAGTAATAATAGGAATTAGTATAATGACTAGGGATAAATATGAGGATAAATATTATGTCTAGTAGATGTGATGGTGTTTAGTTTTATGTTTGGTGGGAATTATTGGGGTGAGTGCCATGCCAGCTGGTGATGTTTGGTTAAAGATCATCTCTTGCTATGGTAATGAGGGTTAGTGCTATGTCTAGTGGTGTAAATGGGGTAAAAGAGAATGCAGACGACGTCTGACTAAGCTGTATGACACAAGCCACCAAGGACTTGCACATAAATTTAATGTGTGATAACCGGTTTACGGGCGCCCAACTTCCTATTGACCGCAGAATCAGCATAATGAAAGTACACTCGTTTGAAATTTTATAAATAATCCCTCATATAGAGAACAAGAATCAATAGGTTTCTCAAGACAAGATGTCATGATTTTTCAAGAGTCTGTAAGGCGACATCAACATAGGTAAACTGTGCTCTGTCCGTCTGTAAGCGAGCTCAGATCATTGATCTATAGGAATCCCGACTGACAATCAGAGGAGGCGAGGCTCAGGACTTTGTCTTCTCTAAAAATGTATGAAGAAGATGTGTAAAATTTACAAAAACGTTTTCAAAGGTTATAGATTCAATAACCCTGAGTCAGAAGCTTGAAATAGATTTGAAGTTTTTTTACGTGAAAAATCCAAAACATTCGTGCAGGCATTAGCAAACCGAACCAATTGACAAATATAAATACTACCCGGCATATGATGGGAGTCTATATATCAACATCTAAATGCTGGAAATTTACTATAGGAAATCCAAAGTCGTCACGTTTGAATTTTATGTTGTATATTGATGTTAATAATTTTAATATTTAAGTCCAAGAAAAGTAAGTACAATGTGCTGGTAATGGGGCGACGTAGCATATATTGTGGTGGTGATGGGGTTACTACCATGTTTAGTGGTAACGGTGGAGGGTTCGTATTGTTTTGTGATGGTAATAGGGAAAACGCTATGTCTAGTGGTTGTAATTTGGGTAAGAACTATTACTTGTGGTCGTATTTGGGGTAGGACCATCTATATTGTTAGTAATTTTAGTCATTGCCATGTGTAGTGGTGGTATTTAGGGTTTTTGCCATGTCCAATGGTGGTGTTCGGGGTTTGTAACATGTCTACTGGTTGGTAATTGAGGGTAATCATCATGTTTATTTGTGATTATGGGGATTGGTACCACGTCTAGTGATGACAGTGGAAGTGACTTAAATGTCTAATGGTAATGGGGTTAGTACTATCTTTAATGGAGATAAAGGGGGAAAGTATAATGTCTTGTGGTAGTGAGTGGGGCTAGTTCCATGTCTGTTAGTGGTAGCTGGGTTAATACCATGGCGATAAAGGGAGTCAGTACTATAGCTTATTGAAATGATGGGATCATATCTAGTGGTAACGATCGGATTAGAACCATGCTAGCAGAGGTAATAAGGGCATCCGCAATGTGCAGTGATGCAAAGTTGAGGTTAATACCATGTTTAGTGGTGGTAATGGGAGTTAATTTCATGTCGGGTGGTGAAAACCGGAGTGTGTAACACGGCTGGTGGTAGTGGTGGTGATGAGGTTAAAACCATGTCTAGTACTATGTATAATGGTACTAAATGTATTACGTACTATCACTACTGTGGAAATGTCTGGTGGTGGTGGTGATGGTGTTACAACCATGTCTAGTACTATGTATTATGGTACTAAGTGTAGTAAGTACTATCTCTAGTGTGGAAATGTCTGGTGATGGTGGTGATGGTGTTAGAACCATGTCTAGTACTATATATTATGGTACTAAGTGTAGTAAGTACTATCGCTAGTGTGGAAATGTCTGGTGGTGGTGATGATAGTGTTAGAACCGTGTACTATGTATTATGGTACTAAGTGTAAAAAGTACTATCGCTAGTGTGGAAAATGTCTGGTGGTGGTGGTGATGGCGTTAGAACCATGTGTGTAGCTGTGATGATGGGCGGGGTGGGGTTTAGTACCGTGTGTAGTGGTGGTAATAAAGGTTAATATCATAGCTGGTGGTGGAAGTGGGGGTAAGTACAATTTCTAATGCTGGCGATACGGGTAGTGCCTTGTAAAGTGGTGTAATTAGTGTTTGTGTCATATGTAGTGGAGGTGATGGGGGTTAGTACCATGTCTAGTGATGGCCATGGGTTTAGTGTTTAGTGGTGATGGGAAAAATCATGTCTAGTGGTAGTGATAGGGTGCGTGCCATGTCTGCTAGATATGCTGGGGTTAGTACCATATTTAGTGGTGGTAGTGGCGGATAAGTACAATATCTAGTATTGGTAGTGAGATAAGTACAATATCTATTGGTGGTTGTGGGGTTATTAACATATTTAGTAATGATAGTGGGATTAGTACCATATGTAGTGGTGGTAGTGGGATAAGTACCATATTTATTGGTGCTAGTGGGGATAAGTACCATGTCTAGTGGTGGTGGTGGGGATAAGTGCCATGTCTAGTGGTGGTAGTGGGGATAAGTACCATGCCTTGTGATGGAAGTTGGGATAAGCATCATGTCTAGTGGTGGTAGTGGAAATAAGTGCCATATCTAGTGGTGGCAATGGGGTTAATACCATATTTAGTGGTGGTTGTGGGGATAAGTACCATGTATAGTGGTGTTAGTGGGGATAAGTATCATATCTAGTGGTGGTAGTGGGGATAATTACCATGTCTTGAGGTGGTAGCGGGGATAAGTATCATATCTAGTGGTGGTAGTGGGGATAATTACCATGTCTTGAGATGGTAGTGGGGATAATTACCATGTCTTGAGGTGGTAGTGGGGATAATTACCATGTCTTGATGTGGTAGTGGGGATAAGTACCATGTATACTGGTGGTTATCGGGATAAGTATCATGTCTAGTGGTGATGATGGGGATAAGTATCATATCTAGTGGCGGTAGTGGGGATAATAACCATGTCTTGTTGTGGTAGTGGGGATAAGTATCATGTCTAGTGGTGATGATGGGGATAAGTACCATATCTACCGGTGGTAGAGGGGTTATTACCATGTCTAGTGGAGGTGATGGAGATTAGTACTATATTTAGTGGTGCTAGTGGGGATAAGTATCATGTCTAGTGGTGGTGGTGGGGATTAGTACTATATCTAGTGGTGCTAGTGGGGATAAGTACTATGTCTAGTGGTGGTGGTGGGGATAAGTGCCATGTCTAGTGGTGGTGGTGGGGATAAGTACCAAGTCTAGTGGTGGTGGTGGGGATAAGTACTATATTTAGTGGTGATGATGGGTATAAAAACCATGTATAGTGGTGGTAATGGGAGCTGGTCGAGGGCTGACCATTGGTTGACAAATGGCAGTTATAGAATTGTCAAAGAGTAAGAGCATGTCTAAGAGAGAAATGGATGACAATAAGAGACATCAAAATGGAATCCATTCAAACTACATAATGCAATCGTTTATATAACAATATGAAGTGGTTTCATTATCCCTTAAGTTCTGCAGAATCTGAAGAATCTGATATTATCTATACGTTTTTCATTTCAGCTTCACATTGTTTGTTGGGATACCAGTCACCCGGATTTTGCAACGGCAGTATCACAGGAGAATGGTTTGGCCGTCCTAGGCTTCTTTATCGAGGTAATTATTCATCACATTCGAAAATTAAAACCTTAATACATATATACAATGTAGGTACGTAAGATATTACTTCAAATATCGCTCAGTATTGCAGATAACTCTATATAGATTATCTAACAAAAGGCTTAATACTTACGTTCATGAATTATGTAATGAATCACAGGGGCGACCTTACATTGAGAAATTCCCAAGACCTAATCCATGATAGACTAGTAATACGTCAATGGCTTATTACTGGTCTATTAAGGATTACGTCTTGGGAATTTCTCAATGTAAGGTCGCCCCTGTGAATGAATTTTAGATTTAATATTAAGCGTAGCCTTCCATTAGATATGAGAGGAGTGTTCTTCATTGATGTACAGTAAATCGGCATGACTCAACTTCCAAAAGAGATTAAGTTCAGAGAAAGGACTTATTGCAGATGGTCATTTCTGTCACATATAGGTGATATTCCCAGTGATAATGTCCTTCATTGTGTCCTTTTCTAACTTTAAATTTAGTGATTTAAAATGAGCATGTGCTCATTTTAAATCACTAAATTTAAAGTTAGAAAAGGACAATTGTACTAGTCGCAGTGGGTGACCGATTATTTGACATGGGAGAAGGCTGCCTGTGTATCTGGTCGGTGGTTTGACTGTCTGTCAAGCACTGATGTCTTCTAGTTTACCGTGATGTGACTCGGCTGTTTCCCTCGTACAGCTCAGTTTTACGTCAGTACTGAAAATTGTACGACACAATTATACATGTGTTGTTTTATACCTGCACCCAAACACTCTGAGATAAATAATCCGCCATCACCAAACACTGGGAGATAAATAATACCCAATCACCAAACACTGGGAGGTAAATAATCCCCCACCACCAAACACTGGGAGGTAAATAATCCCCCACCACCAAACACTAGAAGATCAATAATCCTCCATCACCAAACACTGGGAGATAAATAATTCCCCATCATCAAACACTGGGGTGTAAATAATTCTCCACCACCAAACACTGGGAGATAAATAATCCCCATCACCAAACACTGGGAGGTAGAATAATCCTCCGTCACCAAACACTTGGAGGTAAATTATCCTCCACCATCAAACGCTGGAAGGCAAAGAATCCTCCACCACCAAACACTGGGAGATAAATAACCCTCCACCAAACACTTGGAGGTAAATTATCCTCCACCATCAAACACTGGGAGGAAAATAATCCTCCACCACCAAACACAGGGAAGCAAACAACAACAACGCCGCATATACAATAAACGTTTATGCTATATTATACATTACCTGCAGAATGAATCATGATAATCAGATTCTTATAATATTCTTCTTACCAGGAAGGTGGCTCAGATAACACAGCATTCACAGCATTTGAAAATACTCTTAGTAATGTCGCAAATAAAGGTATTGTATTCATCTTATATCATAAACATTCCTCTCTGCTGATCTTTGGATATCTTGATATATGGTTATTGAAAAATGGAGTTTTCCCATTAAAAGAGTCCAAATCTATATATTTTTTTCACCAAAATAATGTCGATCATTTTTCTCGGACAACTTTGTATAATCTGATGAAAAATCTTTTGTTCCGTCCGTATTTATCTATATACATGTAAATCAACAGTTTCTATATACATGAAGTAAGTTTTGGTTATAATAGAGATATTCCCTACGGTTTTTCATTGTACACATAAAGCATAATATATGTACACAAAACCCATGAAGTGACCAGGAAGTAACTTAATGACATAATATATGTACACAAAACTCAGGAAGTGACCAGGAAGTAACTTAATGATAAAATTATGCTCTTACAGATACCACAACCACATTGGCTAGTTTTAATCTGCGAGCTTTATTGCCTAGTGATATATCTGACTACTACCGGTATTCTGGGAGTTTAACCACGCCGTCGTGTGACGAGAGTGTTGTTTGGACAGTATTTGAATCGACGATCAAGCTATCCACAGCCCAGGTAGTATCGTAGTAGAATAAGTTTGTTTAAATGCTTATTATCTCTCGGATAGTACTTCTGTTATCTTATTCTATATGAATATCAATTATTTCATGTAACCTACACTATAGATCATCATAATTATAGTTGATAGAAAAACTGGAATTAAAATTTCTCCGTTTTACTGGATCAGTTGGTCACACATCGGTATTGCTTATGTTGGGATGCATCGTTTGTTTGTTTTTGAATTTGTTCTGTTTTGTTTTATATGTTTTTCTCTTATCCTATTTCTTCGGAACGATAAAAGAAAATTATGTAGAACATTACCAAGATTACAGATATACAATATGACAAAACCTTGGGCCCAGATAAATTTGGACCTTCCTGATATCAAAATGACTATCATGACCCCCCCCCCCCCCCCCCAACACACACACACACACCCCTTTCCCCATCCCCCTTTCCGAAAAGTATTTTCTGAATCCTGCTTGGATTATTTGGTACACTCGAACCCGTCCAACATTCAAAATGGCCACCATTACAACCATTATTCCTCTGAAGAGTTAAATCCCAGTCATGTAGTGTTTTCTGTTGATTATCTTTTGTTAAAAGTCATTTATTTCATAATGACCTTTCCAATTCGATGACTATCATGGCGCCCATGTAGACTCTCTTGTTATTGCTGTAACCTCTAATATGTTACTTCTAATGCTGTGGGACGTGGTAATTATTATCTGTTATTGACCCTAAAGTGGAATTCTGTCCTCTCTAATATTTAGGACGGTGGTCACGATACCATTATTTTCGACCTTGTGACCTTGGTCTTGATGTTTGACCTACTTTTTAAAAACTTTAACCTTAACCATAACTTTTAAAAGAAAAGAGATGGGACCTTCATACTATATATGTGTATTCCTTGTGGCAAGACCTTTCAGTCAGCATCAGCATTTTCATCTTGTGACCTTGGCCTTGACATTTGACTTTTTTGGGAAAAATTTTAACTTTGACGGTAAAATATAGTCATAGAGAGATAGGGAGTCTAATTTACATGTGTGTATTCTGTATGACAAGTCCTGTATACTGATACAAGAAGGATTTACACAACCCCCTTTGACTTTCACCTTCTTCTCTAAAACTTAAATATTGGTCATATATATAGTTCTATGCCCTATTTTGAATTTTGGTGCCGCGGGGGGTATTTGTCCCGTTAGGTCAGTTCTAGTTATGATAGTTGTGATGCATACATGACACAATGTGCAATATTCCACACAAGGTTAGTTTTACAAAATTGATGGAGACGCCTTTTTTTCAGATGAACAAGCTGCGAGGGCTGTACCAGGATAATGGCGCCACAGCTCTTGTGGACAACTATCGTCCCGTCCAAGCAATAGGAAACAGAGTTGTTTATTCAACAAATGGCGTCTCACCGACTGCTATTATTAGCGTCATTACCGTCATGGTCAGTGGAATGGTCACTATCACATTGTGTCTCTAAACCGCAGTATAGGGCTAGCAAATCTCGTTCTGTGACTATCAAGATTTCCCGAGACTATGTGAATGATGCTATTTATAAATCTGGAATATTACTTTAAGACAGAACTATATTTTGATAAAGCAATGGTATTAGATTAATTACAGTTGAAATCATGAAGAGAACTAACTTAATTCAACATATTTACCGAATCACTGTGGTGTATCCGGAAACATTGTTCTTGCAACGAAAAATGACAAACTGCGTTTTAAAAATGAAACAAAACTTGTTTACCACATTTCGGATTGTGTTTGTTATCTGTTTCAATCATGCCTCATTGCCTCATGCCTCATGCCTCATTGACTTTACATGACTACATTATCAAGCGTGTTGGTACATTATTAACCACTCCGTGATTAAGTAGTCATAGAAATATTGTATTCTCATTCGCCATATATGGTAATTACAGGTCCAGAAAACTGCCGAAGAAACACGTATTTACAATGTATGTCATATAAATCTTTGTACATTGTACTTCTATAAACATTCAATAACATTGATGTATGATGATATAGAACTTTGTATGCTCTTTTTAGATGTTTTGTTATAAAATAATGTATGTTATCTATATATAACTCCAGCATTAAAATTATATCATAATCGATACGTTATTCTGTGTTATTAAACTCACTTCGCCACATGTCCTGTGAACTAATGCCATACCCTCAGTGTTGATTGCTACAGACAGCGGGCTGAAAATTTTCAGAATGCTGTTTTCAATGCTATTCAAGGAGTTTGTATATAGATTCTCAGACCTCTGAGTAAGATTTTTTGATTAATGTCTAACTAATATGACCTTTACATTTCATTTTGGCCATTTCTAAAAAAATATTTTTAGTTATATTTTAGACTAAGAAACAAAACGAATTGATGACTCATCAAATATTCTTTCTAGGTGTGATGAAATGAATTCTTGTCAATGTAAGCATCTACTACGTTAACAGTCGTCATAGTAACTTGGGGTGTGGTTTACATCCGATTCTCCTCCCCTTCTTATTTGATTCACCAGAAGGGGGATAATCATTATTCATTCTATACCTCATTAACCAATCACAGTCATAAGTATAGAGTTATTTACAATCTGAGTAAGTATCTTGAATCTTTAAAGATATATTTAAATATCGCTTATTGACGAATCTAATGAAGCGTTACTGACACAGACATGTCTTATAAAAAGAAGAACATTCTAAATTCCAGTTCCAACTCTAGAGAAAAACGAAATTTTCAAAAACATTTGTAAAATGTTACAAATTTATTTTTATATTTTTGTATTAGTTGGTTGTACCAATGCTGCTTCAAGTAAGTGTGTGTTTATACTATTAAATATAGCGGGGATAAAATTTATTTGTATTCTTATTACCATCTAGTTTTCTAGTTTTCTTGAACGAAAAACACTTTACTACATTCGGAATTTCTTTTTTCATGTATAATGAAACTTCTAGTCAGATTTTGTGCATTTTTTTAATAGAAGAAAGTAATAAGAAAGTGCAACAAAACATCGAAGTTTGGTTTTCTTATTCTTTTTGTTTATTTGTTTGCTTTATTATTATTTTTTTTTTTCGTAAGGCGATGTTGATTTTTAAGATATAAATAACATTAATTATCCTCAATATAGAGTACCTCATTTTGTTTTACTGTTGTACATTAACAAATTAAACATTGACATTTAATGTTGTTAATTATGATATCTGTGTTATCGTAAGTCAGGAAGTGATATCTGCGATATCAGCAATTATAAAGGTGTATTTGCATTAACAAACTTCATAACGTGATATCTGCGATATCAACAGTCATATAGGGGTGTCTGCGATATCCAATGTCATAAAAAGGTGTCTGTGATATCAATAGTCATAAAGGGGTGTCTGCGATATCCATTGTCATGAAGGGGTGTATGAGATATCAACAGTCATAAAAATGTGTATGCGATATCAACAGTTCTATAGGGGTATCTGCGATATCCATTGTCATGAAGGGGTGTTATGAGATATCAACAGTCATATAGGGGTGTCTGCGATATCCATTGTCAATGAGGGGTGTATGAGATATCAACAGTCATGAAAAGGTGTATGCGATATCAACAGTCATAAAGGGGTATCTGCGATATCCATTGTCATGAAGGGGTGTATAAGATATTAACAGTCATAAAGGGGTATCTGCGATATCAATTGTCATGAAGGGGTGTATGAGATATCAACAGTCATAAAAGGGTGTATGAGATATCAGCAGTCATAAAGGGTGTCTGGGATATCAACAGTCATATAGGGGTATCTGCGATATCAACAGTCATAAAAGGGTACCTGCAATATCAATTGTCATGAAGGGGTGTATGAGATATCAACAGTCATAAAGGGGTGTCTGCGGTATCAACAGTCATAAAGGGGTATCTGCGATATCACTAGTTGTAATGTTATATAGATCTACGTTATTAACAGTCATAAACTTTTCTCTTTATTGTTCTGGTATTTTGGCTGAAAATATATATGTTCTTAAATTTTGTGTGGGCACGTTTGAATAATCTAACTATTTTTTTCTCTCTCTCAAAATCAATAATCAATTTTCAGAAACATGAAACAGATTATCTCCTGAAACAATAGAGAAAGGTGTAAAATAATGATAACGTTACATAATGATATAACTCGCCTATAGAATATTTCACATACCAAAAATATTGTCAAAAGAATGTCCCCTTTACTTTCTTCTGTGACAGAAGAGAGTTCTTATGAAATAAATGTATATAAGCAGACATATAACATTTAACAATTCACTGGTAACAGGCAGAGAAAGGTGCAAGGGGTCATTTCAGAAAATCACAATATTCGGATTGGAATCAAAAGTTAACATTTCAATGTAAAATCGATCCATAATTGCTTAATATCGGGTATGACCACCTCTGTTTGCTGAAACAGCACTAATTATACTTCGTATGCTGTTGACGTAACGTCAAATGACTTTTTTACCAAATAAATACAAACAAACAGGAGCTAGATTATTCCATTCTGGTATGAGAGCATTCTGTATTTCTGATTGGTCAATCGATATCGCATGTGCGCTCTTCTACCCAATAAATCCCATATGTGCTCGATCTGATTGAGATCAGGGTTATTTTCTGGCCATGACAGGACGTTAACTTTATTTCGTTGAGTAAGTCGCGCGGTATGCGGACCAACATTGTCGTGTTGCAAGCCGGTGACCCCTAGAGCATGTCTCTGGATGAAGGGAACTACTTCTAGAGCTAGAATCTGATTAATATAGGCCTGTGCATTTAAAGTACTATTTACTACTACAAGGCGCGTTTTCCCGCTGCCCATGATTCCACCTAATATCATAACGCTGCCACCGCCCAACATGTTTCCTTGAAGGACACGTACATTAGTATATCGTTCTCTCTGTCGATGGTAAACCCTGGCTCGACCATCATGACTAAGACTATGACTAAGGTTGAACCTTGATTCGTCAGTAAACAAAACGTTATTCCAGTCATTCCTCGTAAAACGTAAATAACGTCTACACCATTAACGCGGGCATTGCGATGAGCAGGCGTCAGAATATGTCCGAAATATGATCTGTAAGCTCGTATCGGCATATTTCTTGCCCTTAACCTTATACGGATAGGATGTGCGTTGACAGCATAACGTCTGGCCGTAACAGTTGCAGGCAAATGACGTTGACGGAGATGCAGTCATCGCGGACCGAAGTTGCATGAGGTTTATCCCTTCGAGGAGGATCTTTAACGCTGCCAGTCAGTCTTAAACGACGAACTAATAAAGTTATGGTCCTTCTCATGCAACCAAACACCCTGCTTACAGTGGTCACTGTTTGGCCTGCGTTCAACATGCCAGTTGCCTGGTTACGTTGGTCCTGGCTCAGCCTTGGCATGTTTTAATTCAAAACTTTTGTGATTTTGTCGTAACTGCAAGGGGTCATTTGTTCGAAACTTTAACCACCGGTTAAGCTAACCAATAGTTAAATTTCATCTGACTAAATCTCTGAAATGAGAAGACTTTAAGTCATAGTCTTTGTACTGATTTGTAGCATATGAAACAAGTTTTGTAAAATAATTTAGACTTTTATACAGAAATCTTATAAATTAAATTAAATGTCTCTCAAACTTTTAAACCACTGGTTAGCTTAACCAACGATTAAAGTTTCGAACAACTGACCCAAGGAGTCTAAGATTGCGTGCAATGCAAAACATTAAATAAATTTTACACGTGGCGCACATCTGCGAGTCAAATGTGAAGACAACCGACAGCTAAATGATCGTGGAGTGACGTACAAACAATAATCAATCAATCAATCAATCAATCAATCAATCAATTAATCAATCAATCAATCAATCAACCAGTCAGTCAATCAATCAATCAATCAATTATCAATCAATCAATTATTGAACATTTTATATATATCCTGGCCTCTATCTTAGCGTGCCATGTGTATCCCGACATCTGTCTTGACGTGCCATGTGTACTCTGACATTTCTCTTCACGTGCCATGTGTACACAGGCATATGTCTTAGCGTGCCATGTGTACTCTGATATCTGCCTTAACGTGCCATGTGTATCTAGACATTTGTCTTAACGTGCCATGTGTACCTGACATCTGTCTTAACGTGCCATGTGTACTCTGACATCTCTCTTCACGTGCCATGTGTACCCAGGCATATGTCTTAGCGTGCCATGTGTACTCTGACATCTGTCTTAACGTGCCATGTGTACCCAGGCATATGTCTTAACGTGCCATGTGTACCTGACATCTGTCTTAAAGTGCCATTTGTACTCTATCCTCCCTTTTAACATGACATGTGTACCTTTACCTCTGACTCAGCACCTTTAGCAGATACACTAGCAGACTTTCAGAAGGTACAGTATCAGACCTTCAGCAGGTACACTGGCCTACTGTCGTCAGGTACACTGGTAGACAAACAAAACAAAAATAATAGGTCTTCCGACAAATGACAGAATCTGGAAGCAACAGAGGAGAAGGTGTAATCATTGTCCGCTTAGGGGAAAATATTAACCACCACAGTTTAGGGGGTGGGGATATCTCGTTTGTGTAAAATTTCCACTTTTAAGAGGGTAAAAAATTTAAACTGGGTAGGTTCATCCGGGAGAAGATGTACAATGAGTAGGTTTATCCGGCGAAAGAACAACACTGGGTAGATTTATACGGGGGGAAAACCACAATGAGTAGGCTTATCCGGGGAAGATTTATACTGAATAGGTTCATCCGCGAGATCTACACTAAATAGGTTTATCTACACTGGGTACGTTATATACCGGTAAGATCTACACTGGGGAGGTTTATCCTGGGGAGGTTTATCCAGGGGAAGATCTACACTGGGGAGGTTTATCCAGGGGAAGATCTACACTGGGGAGGTTTATCCAGGGGAAGATCTATGTTAGGTAGGTTTATTCGGGCGAGGATCTATACTAGGGGATAATTTATGCCAGAACACCGAGACCTCTCGGTCGAGTCAAACAACTAACTGAGCTAAGCCGGGTAGAATAACGAGCAATGCTGGCTAGAATATCGAGCTATGCCTGTTAGAATATCGACTTACGTCGGCTATACTATCGAGCTACGCCGGCTAAAATATCGAGCTACGCCGGCTAGAATATCGAGATACGCCAGCTAGAATACCAAGCTATGCCGGCTAGAATATCGAGCTACGCCGGCTAGAATACCGAGCTACGTCGGCTAGAATATCGAGCTACGCCGACTAGAATAACGACTTATGCCAGCTAGAATACCGAGCTACGCTGGCTAGAATACCTCGCTATGCCGGCTTGAAAACCGATGGAGGTAATTGTTTTCATATATTGAACAGGATTCAAAATATCATGAATATCTTTTTTTCATGTAATCTTAATTCTAGAGACTTACTTAGAGTACTCTAAAAAGGTTTATGATCTAGTATTAAACATTAATTTTAATATGGTAAGTTTTATCACACGATTGTTTCAGTAGATATGGTGGACAGTAATCAAAGAGGAGTAACTCTTACAGTGAAAAAAATACTTCCTTGATACTGGTTCAATTTTGCAGATATAATCAATAATTATAAGGTGATTAATTCCTCAATAGTTGTTTTCTACCTTTCAGACTGTGATCATTCCACGGGAGCTGGGGGTAAGGTGATACTTTACTCTATCTAAGTAAACTAATCACAGCAAAACATTATACATGTATATACGTATATTCTTGTATAAAGTCAATTACTGCAACAAAACATATTATTTCATCGTGACCACGGATTAAGTATTTCGTACCCGCAGACTATCTCACCTTGGCTACATATTAAGTATCTCGTACCCACAGATTATCTCACCGTGGTCACAAATTAAGTATCTCGTATCCACAGATTATCTCACCGTGGTCACAAATTAAGTATCTCGTTGCGACAGATTATCTTACCTTGGCAACAGATTAAGTATCTCGTTCCCACATATTATCTGACCGTGGTCACAAATTAAGTATCTCGTTCCCACAGATTATGAAACTATGATCACAGATCACTAATATATGTGGAAAAGAGGTACTTCGTTTTTGCTACACAGTAATAATCTATGTGAGCGAGATAATAATTTTATTATTGAGTTATTAAGTTTTTTTTATGAATTTCGTAAGTCAATTCTTAAGACTTTTTCACAAACGCGTTCTCGTGTTAATCCTTGATCTTCATGGCACAAAGTAAAGAACGCAGCCATTTTTGTTTACTGTAATTTGCATCTTATAACAGAAATGTTATACTTACTTGGTATTAATCAGCCGTAAAGTTACAATCAAGGGCTAAAGTTTTACGCTTTTGTTTTATTTACATTTCTAAAGAATTTATGATCAAGGATATAATCAGATCAAAATAAAGTCATAGAACACTTGCGATATAGTTTGATGTCTTCTTGGGGGGTTTTTTTTTTTTCTTCTTTTTTTTCATAATCAATTATTATTATACTTACATGCTCATAAAACATATAAAATAACATTGTCGACTCGGATTTTAATGTTATTATCTGAACAGGTCCTGCCAATTGGACTTCCGTCAATTCTATCTGTGGCGGATCCAGCCAGTCACCGATTGATCTACCGACTGAGGCCTCCATGACGTATGACGCGGATCTAACGACATTCACCCTAACAAACTTCGGCGATACATCCAAGTACACGGTGTACATAGAAAACAATGGTCATACGGGTAACGTTTATATACATTCATGTGTATTTATACAGTATCAAAGTACAGGAAAAAATGGTTATACATGTAAAATTCATATAAATTTATCAATTTTTATACGGCATCTGAGGTTTTGAAGAAATTTTTGATGGTAGCCTAAATTAGTGAACTGTTGTACATAATCTTGGGAAAATTTATTGCTACATGCATTTATTATTATTATTATTATTATTATTATTATTATTATTATTATTATTATCATCATCATCATCATCATCATCTTCATCATCATCATCATCATCATCATCATCATCATCATCATCATTATTATTATTATTATTATTATTATTATTATTATTATTATTATTATTATTATTATTTTGTGGAAATGTGATCAAAGTCAACAATAATAATTTTTTTATATTGAGTAAAAGATGAATATGTTATAAACAGGCAGTTGAATTTCTTTATCCTAAATATGTGTTTATATAAAAACATAATAAGTAAACGATAATACATTCTATGTAATAGTATATACTAACAGCTTCATTAAGATTTATTTTGCAAAGCATAATACAGTATAACTAAATGCTATATAATGCAGTACTATATAATATGAAGTAGCAATTCCATAACGCACATAATTGTGATATTATCGTTGCGATAATTCTCTCTGTGCGCTCCACTCCTTATGTAAGTTGTTATTTCTGTTCACCAGTTCAAGGTACCATCCAGTATACTGGCAGTGATTATCTTGAGGTAACAGGAGGAGGTTTAACAGGGACATTCAGGGCTGAACAATTTCATTTCCACTGGGGATCGACCAGCTCCAGGGGCTCGGAACACACCCACAGTGGCACCCAGTACGCTGCAGAGGTAATTAGATTAGAAAACATTTTCCTCATCATATTCTGTATGCATTTTACTTTGATTGGTCTTAGTTTAGTTGTAATTGCAAGATGGGCTGATTAGTTGTTAACAGGTTTACCACATAAAACCAAATAAAAGCTATTTTAAATTTTGTCCTTTCCACATTCCCCCAAGTCGGTAATATAGCGAATCATATTTTTGAAAGTCTTTGTTTTTGGTTATAAGTGTATATATTTACAATTCAAGCTGTTATGGCATTGCAAGCATTTAATGAACAATAGTTTCTTTGAAACAGCAAAACAATATGCAGGTGCATCCTCTGATGAAATATTTAGGACAAATGGTAATACTTCAAAGAACCCCATTTAGATTATAATGAATACACCAACCTTTGTTCAATGTCCAACAGTTTAGCGCAAAAGTTGATAATACTGACGTCATTTAATTAAGGTTGGACAAATCTAACATTTGATAACGACGTCACCAGCATAAAAATCGAAAGTTCGCTAAACGTCACTTTCTTTATTGACATATGGTTCAGCGTATGGAGTCTTCGTTAAACAAAGTTATTTTCCATTTGAGAAGGTAACTGACTTGAAACAGTTATGACGTCATCGATTTCCTGTGAAAACATCATTTGTCGACTATCATTTTCCTAAGTTTTAGATCGGTTCCCATAGAATTTGATGACGTTATAATTGTTAACGTCAGATACCGTCCGAAATGGGAAGTAAATCTATATAACAAAAAGACCGAATAGGAGAGATGACCAAGATCTTTGTTGCCGTTTATCCAAATCTCGAGTGTGTCATACAGTTCCGCTGTACAACATTGCCACTGTAGCTCAGTCAGTAAGGTGCTTGGCTCATGGCCAAGAGTTCCCGGGTTCGAGTCTCATCGGTTGCTGGCTGGTGTAAAATCTGTGGTCCCATGTGACGGTAGACGTGACACGTAAAAGGATTCCTAACTGACACTGCTGCGGACGGGTCCGTTGCAGACGCCTAAATTTCTATGCACTGTATCAGACAGGTAATATTACCATATAAGTGAAATAATCTGGGTGTGATGTAAAACAGAAAAAAAATCCGAGACAAATGTGGTTGTATTTTACCGCTATATTAGTCATCTTCATCCAGGAATTTTGGCAGAAGATTTCTACATATTACACTGTACATATATAATTATGCTATTTTTTTCAGCTTCACATAGTATGCTGGGATACATCTCAGACCGACTTCAGCACTGCGGCATCTCAGGCCAACGGACTAGCAGTATTAGTATTCTTTATTGAGGTAAAAACAAAACCAGAAAGTAAGGTCATTGAACAGTATCGTGTAAAGTTTACGTATCTGTCTTAAGGAAACATTCTATCGCCTAAAGATAATTAAAATCAAGAATCTCTCTTTATAGGTTACCATCCGTTATCCACATGTAAGAAAATTAAATTATGTGGGTTTTTTGTGTGTATTTATAAACCTTAAACTCTTAGATGCATGATACTTGTAACAGATATACTGTTTTCACTTAAATTATAAACATCAGAACATGTATACCTGTATTAAAATGGTGAACCAATAGAACAGATATGGTAGCAATCCTCGTGACGTCATTTGGCTGTTTAATCAAGGGTGGTATGTTTTAAGGAAAACAACACATTTTTATTATCAGTTTCCTTACACTATATGTTGGTTGGTATAGTTGTTGAAGAAAGCAGTCTTTAAGCAACAGGAAAGGCCGATATTCAGTGACCACGAGGAGGAAGAATGTAGTCTATGATGGCATTGAGTATGTCATCATCTGCTTTTTTCGTTACTCATTCAATTACAATTTATGAAATCTAAATAATGGGTTTACACGACAATTTGAAATTTATTTTGATCATTACAAAGGTATAAATGGCGTTACTGGTTCTAGTATTTAGTATTTTATCTTTCTTCTTATATGCTAAATATCTTGTGCTGTTTTTAGGAAAGTGGATCGGACAACTCTGCCTTTACAGCCTTTGAGAATGAGTTGGCAAATGTAGCAAACAAAGGTAATAATTGTAAAATTGTAGATCAAATTGTTAAATTGTAGTCGGTATCGTACCCGCAGCACAATCGAATACTTTTGTAATGTCGTTCCGTGTATATTCTACTATTATCCTTTTTTTGTACACAGGTCCTTGGTAATTTGTTTCATACAGCTTTGTTAGATGTCTTCTGTTTTCTCTTTCAAATGGCTCATACGTAATACATACAGTTGATGCGGCTCAACTCGCATTCCAGCACTATCTACCCAGAATTCCGTGCGCTAAAGCCACTATATCTCTGTCAACGCTATTTTACAAGATTCTTGTAAAAGTTTTTTAAATCCATGGGTAGAATATAAATTAAATACCAAAGCATGTGATGATATGCTTAATATAAAGTATGAGTTAAATTCAATGTAAATTATTTAAAACTAATGTTTAATTACCTTGAACTAGAACTATTTCGTGTCTTAAGCATATGAAACTATGTTGAAAATAAAGATATCCATGGAATTAAATGTAGATAACACTTATAAAGAATGTGATAGTTCATTGAAAATAACAGACAGACAATTGACAGTTTTATGATTCCTTTAACTTTGAAGATAAGCTTATAAATTTGATTAATTTATTGATTATTGTTTTACATCATTCCACGATTATTTCACGTATATGGTGACGGCATCTGCTTGATGCATTGCATAGACATTTCTAACTTTGCAACGAACCCACCCGAAGCAGTGAGGAATGTTTTATGTGCCACGTCTGCCGTTGGTTTTTACTGTCTCATCCGAAAGACAGCATACTGGTGTGCCTAGGGCGGGAGTCGAACCCGGGACCTCTGGGACCTCTCGATCAAGAGCCGAGCACGTTATCCACTAGGCCACACCGGCTTCTTATAAATTTGCCATGTGACACGGAACTATTTCTCAGGCGTTGACAGAGATATAAGCGAGAGTAAGGAGCGATAACTCTTGGTAGAGAATGGCATTCCATGGCATGTGCTTAACATTTGACATCATTTTGTACAGCGAGTTTTTCTTTACATAATCTATTTTTAAGAATAGATCGATATGTTTTACTGGGACGACAAGACTAGAAGATCGCGGATTCAAACACCATTAATTGCACGTAGTTTCAATGTCTTTTATATAAAAATAACTTGAGGACCTAGTCTCGATAAGATTTGTCGAGTGGTTTTACGTTAAATATAAATACTCTAAGAATTAGAAAGCACTGAAATAACCAGCATTAAGAATACCCAAATCACATACTAATTTACAACCAACCATATTATACAATATCCAACTATCAAAACAACTAACCAATAAGAAAATACACTATCCAACTTCCCAACCAATTAATCAACCAACTATCCTTGAAATGTGATTTCAAACTACTAAACCAACCAACCGGAAAAACATTATTCAATGACCAACCAACCAAACAACCGGAAATACATGATCTAACTACCAACCAACTATTAGCCAACCTATCGAATTCAACTACCCAACCACACCCAGTCAACTAGAAATATATACAGCACCAATACATTAAGTATAAACAACAGCATCAATACATAAAGTATAAACAACAGCAATAATACATAAAGTATAAACAACAGCAATAATACATAAAGTATAAACAACAGCAATAATACATAAAGTATTAACAACAGCAATAATACATAAAGTATAAACAACAGCAATAATACATAAAGTATTAACAACAGCAATAATACATAAAGTATAAACAACAGCAATAATACATAAAGTATAAACAATAGCACCAATACATAAAGTATTAACAACAGCAATAAAGAATGAAGATATTGTCTTATTATAATTCATTGACTATGCAATGTCATTAGCATTAGTGTTATTACTTCAATTTAATGATATCTCTGTTTATATCATGGTCTTTTCAGACACCAATGTGACCTTGGCCAGCTTCAATCTGTACACTCTACTACCCACAGACATCAGCAAGTACTACAGATATCCTGGTAGTCTCACTACCCCGAATTGCTACGAATCCGTCATCTGGACTGTGTTTAAAAACAAAATCCAACTATCTACACCCCAGATATAACAATGATGTATAATAATAATAAAAAACCTCATTATGTTTGATCAAATACAATAGACTTTTGTTTCATCAAACATCAGTAAATCGAATTTCCCGTTAATTCAAACTGTTACATATTCTTTTTCCACATATGAATATATAACCCTAGCTCTAACTCCGCTTATCTCGAACTATTTTACAAAAGCTTTTGGAGTTCGAGTTATAGAAGTTAACTGTACATATAGGCTGCAATAACGTGAAGCCTTGATATCCCAAAAAGGGGAGTGTTCCCTTAAAACATGCTTGGTAATAAATCAGTACAAATGGCATACACTATTTAAGAGGTCATATCTTGCATTTTAATTCCTGGCGAAATTGATGTACATATTGGTACATATTGCCAAACATATGGGCAATAGAAAATGAAAGTACAAAAGTTGGAAAGGAAATTATCCCAAATTTGAAAAACCCATCTCTCATTCTGTTAACTTTCCTGAAAAAGGGTTCAGAGAGCAAATTTTTCAGTTTTTAGTATGAATAACTAACTTATTATAAGAAATTTATACAGGTATTCATTGTATCGTTTACGATAAATATGTCTAAGCCTAGAAAATAAGGAATTTTATAGTTTCAGCATATTGATGAGCGCCTCACCGAGATAATTGGACTTCTATTCCTCAAAGATAGCCCAGAAGAAGATACATGCTTTCTTGTCTATAAAAAATAAAGAACATATATACCTTAGAATTTAGTGCACCATATGCGCATTTTGACAACGTATGTCTCTTCAGTGATGCTCGTGGCCAAATGATTGGAATTCTCAAAATATATAAATATTTGCAGAGCAGTTTTGAAACCAAAATGACCAAAAAGTGAACTAAAGAATCTATCTAAGAACAGAGCTATGCATGATTGAGATACTCCTTAGTTTTAGAGTGATTTACGTAATTTGCTGACTGAAAATTTGAAGTACATATACTTTATTCCTTTTTAAATCTTATGTATACTGTATGAAGATAATCGAAGGACTCAGTTTACAAACACATAGTAAAAAATAAGATGCCATTAGAACATTAAAGCTATAAAGCACATGTACGAGAGTGCATGTGCTTGTGTAGTGTACTTAGTAGCCGCAAGTAGCGGCCCTATATGAATGAAAGGGCCACAATTCCTCACGTTGCGTTAACTCGCAATTTGATAAATGAAATGGCCGGCACAATTTTGGCATCAAATAGAGCAAATATCTAACATACATAAACATTAAGCTAACGATCGGCAATAATAGCTTACCCCAGATATGTCGTCTAAACGTTCCACCCACCTTTTCCCCATCCTGTGTCAAATTTGCCGGTTTGTTTATATGTAGTCTGAATCATCCACATGTTCGATTCTGTTGATGCAAGATGCAATTACGCAAACGTGGAGATGGTTCAATTAATCAAAAGATTTCGGGGGAAACGTAATATCAGTCTTTGACTAGTTTTGCTAGATACTCGATAACCCGTACCCAAAGTACTTACATAATTTCGTTTCCCTGCTTTCAGTGTCATTATATTTTTCAGATTAATAAGTTACGTGCATTGTATGAAGACGCTGGGAGTACTCTGCTCGTCAACAACTACCGCCCTGTACAAATATTAGGATCCAGGAGGGTGAAAACCAATGTGTCAAAGGCTGCTTCGCTGTATACGGAGATCAACTTCCTCGTCTTGTGTGGTGTAACATCCCTTCTGGAGATATAAGATATCTCTCTCTCTCTCTCTCTCTCTCTCTCTCTCTCTCTCTCTCTCTATATATATATATATATATATATATATATATATATATATATAATATTATATATATATATATATATATATATATATATATATATATATTATATATATATTATATATATATATATATATATATATATATATATATATATATATATATATATAATTTTGTAGTACATGTTTACATATTTGGCACAATGGATGACCTTACTCATCTAGTTTGCCTCTGCATTATGTACATTATGAATGGCAGGCTTAACTTTAACCCCCTTACACACTTTTTTTTTTCATCTACCTGTTTGCTGTCGACTTACGCGAAAGCGAGGATCTTGTTTCAAAGACAGTGAGCCTCTAGAGAATGTTATCAACGAGGAATGCATTTTATCCTACAATGTATATACGATGTTTGTATACAAGTTCAGTTATAGGGACATACACATTTTATGTAGAAACATATCTGCGTGAAACATTACCTATGTTATCAGTTTACATGAGTATTTATATTAATTTGTGATGTTTGTAAGTTGTAACCGTACATAATATGTGGGGTGTTGCCTAGAGAAGTTCATATGACGGATGTAAAAATCTTGATCTACAGCTTTTCTTTGTAGATATCGATACGTATAGTTTTAAACACATATATTATATAATATTATATTATATTGTATATGGGGTGTTACATATAGAAGTTCATATGTCGGATGTAAAACAATTTTAATATAAAGCTTTTCTTTGTAGATACCGATACGTACAGTTTTGAACACATATTTTATATCTATATATGTACACCATATTATATTACACTGTATTAAAACCATACCTAAATAAATCAACGTGATAATCAACGTGGTTGCTCTCTTTCCATGGCTGTTGTATGACAATTTGTACATACTATACATCCAGGAACTGTCAAAAATCAAAATGGAAAATATATCAAGTATATAAAGACTTCTCCATCGTCCGTAAAAGAAAGTGGCATTCAAATGGATTTTCAAATGGCTCAACTCTCCTCATAAGTTGTGTGTAGTGATTTTGTGGAGGATAAATGTTGTTCCTAAATTCAAAATGGTTCCAACTTTTGCACTCTATTGTTTTCAAATTATAATAATTATTATATCTTTTTGAGATGACTCTATCAGAAGGGGTATTATAAAAGTACCATATGTATGATTTTTTTATATTTACTACTGAATTAGTATCCATTGATCAAAGCACGTAGGAAATCCGGAATGTAATAGAAAATTAAGCAGAAATTAGGGCTATTGGGTTGAACTCTAGACACTGAAAGATCCAGTGGGTCATGAATGGAAAAAATTAATGAACAACAGACTTATAAAAAGCAGTACAATGATGTAGGGGAATTCCTCAAATGATCTATATGGCACAGTTTGTGAATGGGAAAAATGAATGAACAACAGACTAATAAAAAGCAACATAGTAATGTAGGGGAATTCCTCAAATGATATATATGGCACATTTTGTTGGCCTATATATAAGGGGATGGTGTAGTGTACAAAATGATGGACTTTCAGAGATGAGACTTAATTTTGATTACTGTGGACATGGTACGTAGAGTATCCCACACTGCTTTCGGTAAGTCCGATAGAGAAGTCTTTTTCTGTGTGTTGCATCAAGAAGTCGTCACCATGTATGCGTAATTATCTTAGTGACGTAAAAAAAGAAAACAATAGATCAAACAATTGGAAATCTTTCGAATACCATTTTCTTTTTTCGAACAACGGGAGGATAAAATTTTATCATATCGGGCATATATGATAAAAAGCAGCATTAGTATGTAAGGAAAAATACCTAATAAATTAGTCCGAGATTCTCTGACCATGAAACAACTTTTTATATTGGTATTGTATAGGTTTTGGTCGGCGCGTATTCATTCATAAACAATTGGGATTTTTTTTCCCGACACCGCTTTGGGGTTGCAGTTCAAATGCTTCTTAACAAGACTTTACGCTTGCGTATGTTTCAATTTAGTCGAAAATGGAAAAAAAACTAATGTTTCGCATGTTACCATATTTCCTCCTTTTCATCATCGTTATGGCATCCTTCTGTAGCACAATTGTACCGTGACGTGCTGTATTAGCATTCCTGTTGTTATTTAGAGTTACATACATTGTATTCTACGTTGCTAAATAAACCGGAAGTCTACAGGGCTAACTCAACCAAGGAAACATGTCAATGAGATGATTAATTCACGGGTTAATGACGGGCAAAATAAGGAACTAGAAACTCCTTTTAAAGAAGTATTATCCCTCACGGTCTGAATTTACAGCTATTGAAAAGAAAATCATTGATTTGTTATTTGTGTAGGTTTCCCAAAGATATGAACTTTTCGTTAATACAAGAATTAAAAACTTTACTCCTACAAAGATCATGCATTACTTATAGAATAAAATGAATTTTGTGAGGTGCACATAAATTATAGATATTTACCAAAAGCGCTGCCTTTGCGCATACCCAATAATGTATTCCAAAACGAGACGTCAACAAAAGTATCAACAAAATGGAAAAAGTGAAAAGGAAAAGGGGAAGAAATAAAGAGTTTAGCGATTTGGAGATGATCTGGAGAAGAAGAGATGAGAATAAAGACATCTTTGATGTTTTGATGCGGTCACATGATTGATGCCTCATGAATATTCATTATCTAGGCGTGAAATTGCAGAGAAAAAGCATGATATTTCAGACGCTGGTATCTCGTTAATGGTACAATATTTTAAAAAAGATGTTTTTGTAAATTTTCGAAATAGAGTCTGATATATGCACGTGTTAACTTGAAACCTTATAATAAATTTCAAAACTCATAAATCAGGTGAGGAATTGTGTTTTTAAGTGATCATTTTACTTACCAGATAGTACATACATCAATAATTTCCCAAAATCAAGTCTCTTAGAATCCCAATCAATCCAATCAATTTATTTGATAACTCGATGAAATTCATACTGCGTTTGTAGTAGATGGAGCCAGTAGAGCCGTAGGCTCTCTTTCTGTCTCCCTTCCTGGGAAGAAGTCTCTGTGGATTAATGACAGTCACTGCCATAGAACCGTTTTTGGTTAATTTACAAGAATCTTGTAAAAAAAAAAAAAAAAACAAAAAAAAAAAAACCAAAACAAAACAAAAAACCACACACACACACCCACCAAAAAAAGAAAAATAAATTCTCTCAAACTTTCTTTAATACAGACTTATTCAAGTTGAAACAAATAAACAAGATTAAAAGTGGAGTTGTTTTTCATTGTTTGCCTCAGGAAGACTGTTAATCCAACAATAACAAGGGTCTATTTTTCGCTTTACTTTCGCTTTTTAGCTCACCTGAGCCAAAGGCTCAAGTGAGCTATTGTGATCAATCACCGTCCGTCGTCCGTCGTCCGTCCGTCGTCCGTCGTTAACTTTTCACATTTTCGACTTCTTCTCCAGAACCACTGAACAGAATTTGATGAAACTTGATAAGCATGTAGTACTCATGGTCCCCTACAAGTGTTGTTGTTTTTCGTCCGGATTCATCAACAGGTGGCGCCACCACAGGCAAAAGTAGGTCAAAAAGGGTACCCTCCTTTGACAAACTTCTTCTTCAGATCGGGGGCATACAGAGACAAACCGAATGCATAGGAATGATCTAGAGGGATGTGTGAAGAAGTGTTGTTATTTTTGGTTCCGTTCCGAAATCAAATTTTTGACGTTTTTTTGACGTTTTTTTGTACTTGGTAGTTTTAATGCAGAAAAGAGGTATTTTTTTCTTTTAGTAAACATTGATGCATTAATTTGGTTTAATTTGATCATTTTGATGGTAAGAAATACTACTGCGAAGAAAATTTTTCAATATTTTATGTTTTGGATTTTTTATGAATTTTTTAAGACTTTCAAGAAAAGGGGGGGGGGGGGGGGTGGGATAATTGGTGTAAACATTTCACATTTTGAACTTTTTCTTCGGAACCACTTGCTGGAATTCAATGAAACTCGGCATGCATCAAATACTCAAGGTCCCTGACAAATGTGGTCATCTTTGTCAGGATCCATGAACAGGTGGCACCATCACAGACAAAAGCAGGTCACAGAGGGTACCCTCCTTTGACAAACTTCTTATTCAGATCGGGTGCATACAGCGACAAACCGACTGCATAGGAATGATTTAGAGGCATATGGGAAGAAGTGTTGATATATTTGGTTCCATTCCGAAATCAAATTTTTGACGTTTTTTCATTTTTATTTTGGACTTTGTTATTTTAATGCATTAAAGAGTTATTATTTTCTTTTAGTAAACATTGATGCATTCATTTGGTTTCATTTAATCATTTCTGTGGTAAGGAATGCTGGTGCGAAGGAATTTTTTCAATATCTCGATTTTTGAATTTTTTATGAATTTTTTAAGACTTCCAAGAAAAGGGGGGGGGGGGACAATTTTTCATATCTTCAACTTGATCTACAGAACAACTTGAAGGATTGTGATAAAACTGGGTAGGATGCAAGTACTCATAGTCCTTTTCAAAGGTTTTGTTTTTTGTGCGGATCATCCAAATTGGTTAACAGATAATGCCACCATGTCTAAAAGTAGGTCTCACAATGGTACATATACCACTTGGTACTTGAAATATGGAGAGTAGCGGTTCAAATCCAGCTGTGGTCAAAAAATTTTTTTTTTTTTTTTTTACACATCTAAATAAGTTTTTAGATGTTTCTCAACACTCAACATATGAAATTAGGAATTTTACGTTTAAGACTTCCAAAAAAAAAAGGGGGGGGGTGTTTTTGGCCATTTTTCACATTTTCAACTTTTTCTACAAAACTGTTTGAAGGATTTTAATAAATCTTGGTAGAAATAAGTCACTTATGATCCTCTTCAAATTCTGTTGTTTTCGTCCAGACCTCTTTACAGGTGGCGCCACCATAGTCAAAAAGTAGGTCACAAAAGAGTTCCCTCGTTTAACAATATTCTTTTTCATAAGGGCTGTATACAGAGACAAACAGAATGCATAGAAATGATCTAGAGGGATGAGTGAAGATGTATTGTCATTTTGGTTCCCTTCCAAAATCAAATTTTAGAATTTTTTTCGACATTTCTTTGGACTTGGTGATTCAATGCAGAAAAAAGTGTCATATTTCCTAGTTAATTGATAATGATGATTTCTTATGGACTATTGTGATCATATTATGGTAAGGATTGTTACTTTGAAAGAATTTTGTCAATATCTCAATTTTTGGATTTTTTATGAATTTTTTAAGACTTCCAAATGAGGGTGTATAGGAACAATTCAATCACATTTTTCACTTCTGCTGTTATATCACATGAAAGATTTTAATGAAACATGGAATACATGAAGTACTAAAAGTCCTCTATCAATTTGGTAAATTTCATCGAAATTGGTTAACAGATAATGCCACCAGGTCTAAAAAGCAGTTCTCACAATAGTACATATACCACTTGGTAATTGAAATATGGAGAGTAGCGGTTCAAATCCAGCTGTGGTCAAAATTTTTTTTTCATTTCTTTACACATCTAAATAAGTTTTTAGATGTTTCTCAACACTCAACATATGAAATTAGGCAATTTTAAGTTAGATCTGGACAATATTTGAAACAATTGTTGTTCATGACCCAGACTTGAAATCAGTCAACAAAAGGCCCCACCTAAAGAAAATGACTAACTTGTTGCCCTGAATGACTTCTTGCAGAGACAAAGGAAATGCTTAATATCAAAATCACCTGAATGGATGTGCAAAAAAGTGTTGTTTTTTATTCTAGCCTGAAATAAAATCTGACATATTTTCAACATCTGTGTTGACTTAGTCACATTAATGCAAAAATAAATGAATTCTTCCTTCATGCATGACTGATAATCTAGGTACTCAGGTGAGCGATATAGGCCCACTTGGGCCTCTTGTTTAAAAGTGTTAACAATGTCTATAGAGATACTTTAGGAGGTATAGTAGAAAATCATGACACATCAACAGAAATGAATAAAAACAGTGATGAGTGGATTATTGTAATTAAAACTGATTAGGAACTGTCAGTCGGTTACTTTTGTGTCTAGTAGTTTCGTATTTAAAACAAGGGTACTTTAAAGACTGCTAGGTAAAACATTTTACTAGATTTATGGCCATATTAATATGCTGAACCGGACCGCTTGTCCGTCGGGGATCGGGGATTTTTCTTTTTCGCATTTTGATTCACGTGATACCCAACTTCTTCCTATTTATATTGTGACCTCAACTATAAAAAAGTGTATGAACAGAGAATCTCGCACTACTGATGTATGTGTGTTTAACTCGCAAACAATCTCGTACTACTGATGTATGTGTGTTTAACTCGCAAACAATCTCGCACTACTGATGTATGTGTGTTTAACTCGCAAACAATCTCGTCCTACTGATGTATACGTATGTGTGTTTAACTCGCAAACAATCTCGTACTACTGATGTATGTGTGTTTAACTCGCAAACAATCTCGCACTACTGATGCATGCGCGGATACAGAGGGGGGGGGGGGGTGGTTAGGGGGGTCTGGACCCCCCTGGAATCCGAAAATTTTACCAAAAAAGGTAATATTTGGGCATTTTTGGGATTGGACCCCCCCTGGTCTAAGAGAAAAATTTACCTTTTTTGGTTGGACCCCCTCTGACAAAAATTTCTGGATCCGCGCATGTGATGTATGTGTGTTTAACTCGCAAACAATCAATATACGTTGAAATTACACTTAAATGATGCTACCTGACGATTCGCAAGACAGATATCAATTGTTAGGGTAAACACACTGTAAATGTTTATATCGACTTCAAAACATCAAAGGCCTCATAATTGCTGAAAAAACAACAGAATGTTCCTTTGAGTCAATAGATATTTATAGCTCTGATAAAGTGCCTGTAAGTCCGTATGTTCGCCGAGCTTTTACGTCGCGTCCAAGAATATCTATTTTAAACAAAAAATGCATCATGAAAAGTGTTTTGCCTCTATTAGTTTATACTTTATTTCACCAAGACACTTACATAAAGCAATATGAATATAGCCGATGCATAAAGTAGAAACCTATAAATGGAGATGCTTTTCTGTACATAAACTCATTATCCCGTTTGCACATATACAATGATATTACATACTTATATAAACAGAAGATTTAAATCATAAAATAAATACAGTAAAGATAAATATTTACTGAAAATATAAACTGATTGTAAATAAAGTTGTCGAGTAGATTTGGTTTCATAAACAGGGAAAGTAGAGAACCCTATCGCACAGAATATGCATAAATCACCATCATCATACACATGTATATCCTTATTTCTAGAAATGCATCAGTCTTATAATTCTACATCAACTACAGATAAATGCTTATAACTTATTTGTTCCGTTGCAAGATTTGTCGCCCTTAGCATCACATACCATAAATAAACACAATTATAAACCACTGCACTACATCTATACTGTATATTTGATATTACATCGAACCAAACATTTACCCATCTAAATGAACACGTTACCAAATGAATATTTAAACGTTTTAGATTTTTTTGTATCTTCTGGTACAAGTAACGCCGTTTCCAGTCATTACCTGAAAAGTAGAAAGGACGAAAAGGTGAATATTAGTTGTCAGGAGCAAATCAAAGGATACTTAAGGTAGACGGTCTTGGGTGGTGTAGGAAACCACAATGCTGGGATAGAGGCTCCGGTGTATAGCAGGTATTACACATAACTTTTACACTACTCCTTTTCCATCTCCGCGCACTACCACAATAATCAAGGGCAGATTACTACACATATTGAAATGCCCTTTAAACATGTACTACATGATTGATTGATTGATTGATTGATTGATTGATTGATTGATTGATTGATTAATTGATTGATTGATTGATTGATTGATCAATTATTGTTCTATGTCACTTTACGATTATTTCACGTATATGGTGACGGCATCTGCCTGATGCATTGAATAGAAATTTTTACCTTTGCAACAGACCCGCACGAAGCAGTGAGGGATCTTTTGCGTGCCACGTCTACCATGACACTGGAACTGTTTTTACTGTCTCGTCCAAAAGACTGAACATCGGTATGCCCACGGCGGGACTGAACCCGGGACCTCATCCACTGTACCACACTAGCTTTGTTCTACTAAAAATGCCTAATATCATTGACGCATGACTCATGCTTTATACAGATATTTTTGATTTCGAATCATATGATTGTAATTAAAATGTAAATATTAATGATAATGATTCTATTTTTCATGGTATTCATTTATATCTACATACCAACGTCAAGACATCGCCATCCACTGTACGTACATTCGTAGTCTCAAACCCTGGTCCTGTTTGCTTTTCTACAAGTTTATCCCCGTCCAGCGAAAATGTGGCCTTAAACGAAATAACACATTTTCTCATATCTATCTTTGAAAATAAAATAGAGTACATCATATAACGTGAAATACAAGAATACTATGTAAATCATATAGCGTGCAAGGAAGGGAATTCTAGTATTTCAGAGTTATCTTTCGTACTAAAATAAACGATGTTTTGCACGACGTTTTTCCTTAGAAACTTTGCACCTATATTGCGAAGAATTCCATTTACATTTCGAACCCCTCATAATGGTTACTTGAATCAAACAAGCACATTTTCACAATCACATGGACTTTTGAAGGTCATTTATCAAATTAACCCGTATTGGGTCTTCTTTTGTAGAAATCAGGGTCATTTGCAGTATTCAGTGTTGGCCGCTAGTGTTAAGGGGTAACCTATGCTATCGAGTGGTCATCTGTAGTGTTAAGTGGTAACCTATGCTATTTAGTGGTCACCTGTAGTGTTAAGTGGTAACCTATGCTATCGAGTGGTCACCTGTAGTGTTAAGTGGTAACCTACATGTATGATTGATTGATTGAGTTTTGTTTAACGTCACACCACGATTATTTCACGTATATGGTGACGGCATCTGCCTAATGCGGGGCATACAAATTTTGACCCCAACCGAAGCAGTGAGGGATCTTTAACGTGACATGCATACCACGACACGGGGCCTCTGTTTTTAATGTCTCATCCGAAAGACAGGACACCGGCATGACCAGAGCGGGAATCGAACCCTAGCCTCACGATCAGGAGTCCAGCGCGATACCACTAGGCCACGCCAGCTTCCTACATGTATGCTATTTAGTGGTCACCTGTAGTGTTAAGTGGTAACCTATGCTATTTAGTGGTCACCTGTAGTGTTTTAAGTGGTAACCTATGCTATCGAGTGGTCACCTGTAGTGTTAAGTGGTAACCTATGCTATTTAGTGGTTACTTGTAGTGTTAAGTGGTAACCTTTGCTATCGAGTGGTCATATGTAGTGTTATATGGTTAATAATGTATTAAGTGGTAACATATAGTATTAAGTGTTCACCTGTAGTATTAATTGCTCACCTATAGTATTAGGGGCTCACCTGTAGTATTAAGTTAACACATGTAGTATAAGTGCTCGTCTGAAGTGTTAAGTGCTCACCTACAGTATTAAGTGTTCACCTGTAGTATGAATAGCTCACTTGTAGTATTAAGTGTTTAACTGTAAAATTAAGTTCACACCTATAAGTGTTAAGTTTTTCTCCTGTATCGCTAAGTGGTCACCTGTAACGTTAAGTTTTCATCTGAAGCATTAAATAAGCGGTCACTTCCTGATTGGCGACCACAAAATAAAACTTTAACTGTATTTCTAAATTTGATCTGTTGAGTATCTTCACCAGAGATATATTCTGTAATGTCAAACTCAAACACAATAGCCAATACTCTATGTAATGCATATGTCCGTTTGCTTGTTTGATTCTAGTTCTGAGTCACACCAAGAGAACTGTACGTATATGGTGTCATGATCTGCCTGTCAAGGTCACAAGGTCATGTATTTAGGAATCAATGGAAAGGATTCGTCACAAGAAACACACACATGAAAGCACTAGCTGATTTGTATGAAAAGTTATGTCCAAAGTGAAAGTTGACAGACAGACAACAAAGAAGCATACGGACAGACAGGATAAAAACAAGATGTCCAGATCTATCGATCCAAGGCTAATAATTAAGTGAAAATTTAAAAAACATTAAACGGTGTTAAAACTATGCATACCTTGATTGGTCTGCCGTCTAGTGTAACGGTATCAAATTCTTCTTGAAATTTAAATTTGATTTCTTTTTCTCCGGCAGGTGTCGCCACTTTGAAAGAACCACTGGCACCGTCTATAGCGATTTCATACGCCATTTTGGAAGAATCTCCTAGAAACTTATGGGCATCTGCTCTTTTGGCGTCATCTACACCTACACAAAAAAATAAGCAAACAGGGATGTATTGAGAGTGTCAAAACCGTAATAACGAGATGTTTTATGAAAAAAATTGATAACCCCAGACAGCAGCCACTGTCAAGAGATTTGAGAAGTAGATATAGGCCTCAACCAATACTAAGTATAAAAGTAGAATAAAATGAACAAACAGGTTTTATGACAAAGAAATACTGCTGAAATTCCAATGCCCTATCTCGTTCTGTCTACAAATAATGAGTTATGACCAAATGTTTAAGTTTTTGTTTTGTCACAAACAGACGTACAGACTAAAACACGAACACACTAACTATTAATCGATAGGAATTACAAAATACTAGGCTATTTGTTGCAACAAAGTCGTGAACTTTTGTCTTTGCATATAAAATACAGGTTCGTGAGGGGTTTTTTTTCCACTTTGTACTCCGACACATATTGTCGTGAGTTTGTCTTGGGCTCTGAGGCACAAGGCCATGGGCTTGTTTTATGACCAGAGAGATAGGGTCGTGATCTTGTTTGGGGTACTGAAGCACAGACTCGTACGTTTGTCTTAAGCTCAGAGGCAGTGTCACGAGTATGTGTTTGGCTCTGAAGTACAGGGTTGTGAGTTTGAATTAATTAAAGAATCGTGGGTTTGACTTGGGATGTAAAATATAGGACCCAGTTTCTGAGAGAGAGAGAGAGAGAGAGAGAGCATAGCAGTTATAGTTATATTTTTTTCTGTCATATAGCTGTTTAAAAAACTCATTTTATTAATTACATGTCTGCGGGCGTGTAACTCGGGAACAATTCCGACATGGCGTCTTGAGACACTATTGTCTGGTAGCATTCCAAATTATTTGTAAGGCATGTTAACAACGTTACGAAGTGTGTATACAAGACTTAATCAACCTTCACATCGCCTATTATAATACATCAGAACCCTATTTACCCAGGATATGTTAGCAGTGCAAACGCTTAACATATGTAACTAATCAAGTGGCTGTCTGACAGGTTCGGAGGATAGATTACACCTAAAGTATCTGTTTGAAACAGGTACAAAATGATGAAGCACTTGCAGTGTGCATTCCATAAGCTTACTCAGCGGGAGGTTTATAGGGCGATGGCAAAGCAAGAGAACATTGTTCTTTTTAGTGACCGTAACTGATTTTATTCGATGATGATGAAATACTCAGAAGTTTGGTATTCGCTGATGTGTTAAACAGGAAAGTGGTAAAACTACCTAAGTAATATTTCTCAAGCTCCTTTTCTTAGTTATATGTTATCCACTGACGAATTTAGAGACCACTATTTGTACCCTAATGTCGTCATAAGATAAAACAATATTCCAAACGGATCATATTTTCCCATGGGTATTTGTTGGGTTTTCCCTGATCCAGACCCACAGATCCACCAACAGTGGTCGTTATTAAGTATGACGATGGTCGATACATTTGAACTATCTGATTTTTTTTAATAATACAAATTGTTATTTTTCATCCAGTGGAAAAGCATTCGTTATCTCTTAAACCAAACAAACCCCCATGAAATCAGCAGACTGATATAACGAGTCATATTAAATAGAATTACATTGTATATTGATTTGTGCTGTTTGATGTAGTTGCAGTCCTATGTCAACACCAAGTGCTACCGAATATGTTTGTCTGAATATGCTTCGTTGATGACAAATGCTTTAATGAATCAACGCTTGCACACGCAGAGTCGTATATACTCCTCTTGCGATGTAGCACCCCAGGAGAATACAACATAAATGGCCCAAAGTCATCAGTTGATCTGTTAGTCACTCTTCTAATAGAATGCTAGAGAATAGTACTGATTATATGGCAAGGAATTTTGTTATTTATAATGATATTGATAATTCCCCACAAATATGATGCAAGTAGTAAGTTATAAAAAGTCATGGAAACTAGAGAAACGGGTTGAACGACTGTTAGTGGAAAAGATAATGGTGGATTTTGTCAACTATAGCGACGGGAAGGACTATAATGAAATATAGTCGAAATCATTAGCACCCTGGGCAAGATTAGTTTTGTATCTGACCAAACTTGAGCACATTTCTCTCTACAGCGCGACCTACTATAAGTATTAAACCCCAACTGAAAAATATGGCGCATCTTTAGAAATATCAGTAAAATACAACGTTTAAACAACATTGAATAACTGATAGCGTATCGGATTCACAGGAACTAGTCATGAGACCAAACAGATTTTGACAACTCATATTCAATATCGAATCGTCAGCGACAGACGACAAGAAGGATTCGGCGAATCTTAAACGTATCGCATAGTCAGGAACTATGGCATCAACTTTAATCGAGCGCAACTGGAAGGAAAAATCAAATGAAAATGAGACCCCCTTCCCTCCTTCCCTTTCCCCACCACACACATACAGGGATCGATGATCTAAGTAATATATCACTTACTTAATACATATATTGCATAACTTCTGGGATTGGTATTGAAAGATACCGTGAATTCCACAAAATGACACACACGGAAATTTACACTTCTTCAGGATGGGTATACTGTAAAATCATGATATATATGTAAATATTTTGGGAGCTGTAGAATGTTTTGCACTGTATGCTTCATACTTTACATACCAAAAACTTCGATAACGTTATTATATTCTGGTATGTAACCAGCGATGTGAGGTACGGGCGACCCGATGTAGAATTCATTTGATTGTAGACAATCGTCCATAAGTACACATTTATACTATGTGCATATGTACTATGGACTTTGCGACCAAGATATAGTAATCATGAAGTCATCATGAATGTATGCTATTCTGTAGTTATCAATCAAAAGGGGAAGGGGAAATCTAGGACTCCTTTTCAATTCATAGTTTCTTTCTCTCGGATACTGTATAAATTCATTATAATTAACCATGGATTAATTTCTTTTATCCTGTAAGTCTTTTCTCCCCTTCTATCTAAAATTCATGATTTTATACGGTTTTTCTCTCTGCAAAGATTCTACTAGCATTCATGACCATAGCGATCAAGTCAGAAGTTTACAAGACTCTACAATATTGAAATATGGTGTAAATGAACAATGGATTTGTCAGCAGGAAGTAGGACACCAATGTTCAGAGTACTAAGTGTACAATATGATACAACGTGTACTACATGTGGATGTGTGGACATCCATGACAGGTGTAACTAACCGTACAGTAGACGCTTACTAATGGTCCTACCGCTGATCATTGATAAAGTACATATATATATACACGAGTGTGTAAATTAAACGCATGGCTGGTCTAATTGATCTTGATGCGTTGTCTACATTCTGTAATTATGGAGATCTTGTTCGTAGAAATTCGATTTCCATCATTCCAGTGTGTTCATGTGGTATTCATAAACATGTCATTAAATACAGATATAAAACATATAAAGATACTTATTATACTATGTGCTTGGTGTTTATATAAATTCTATTATTATTTTGGGAGAAGAAGGGAACTAATATCTAGTGACTACATCCCAGGGTTAGAATCGAACCAGGATCCTTAGAATTCCTCAGTTTTCCGGTCCCAACGTTGCTGTATCTTATTGCACGGTAGTGAAGGTCTTGTATTAAGATTTCATAGGCATTTTGTTTTATATCAAGGAAATGTGATGTACGATACATATATCACAAGTTTATGCTGTGTTCTAAGCAGATAATAGAGAGAAGATATCTGACTCAGCTGTATAAAACTAAGTCAAGAACGTATTGAGTATAAAAAGACATCACAACATATTCGATGGCACCGCAGCCGTGTTACCGACGTAGGACGGCCAATTAAAGCGACAACCGTCTTTCAATGGGCGTGACAATCAGTACTCAGTTGATGTGACAATTGTGACACAGGTGATGTGACAATCGTCAATCAGATGGAGTGATAACAGTCACTCAATATGTGTGACAATCGAGACTCGGTTGGTGTGACAATCGTGACATAGTTGGCGTGCCATCGCTACATAGTTGATGTGACAATTGTGACAAAGTTGATGTGACAATCGTCAATCAGTTGATGTGACAACCGTCACTCAGTTGATGTGACATTCGTGACACAGTTGATGTCACAATCGTTACACAACTGGTGTGACAATGGTGTGAACACAGTTGGCGTGACGATCATGATTCAGTTGATGTGACAATCGGGACACAGTTGATGTGACAATGGTGACACAGTTGATGTGACAACCTCCACTCAGTTGACGTGACAACCTTCACTGACACAATTGAGTATATGACACAATTGGCGTGACAATCATGACACAGTTGGCGTAACAATCGTCATTCAGATAGTGTGACAACAGTTACTCATTTTGTGACAATCGTGACTCAGTTGGTGTGACAATCGTGACACAGTTGGCGTGCCATCGCTACATAGTTGATGTGACAATTGTGACAAAGTTGATGTAACAATCGTAACATACATGATGTGGCAACCGTCACTCAGTTGATGTGGCAACCGTCACTCAGTTGATGTGACAACCGTCACTCAGTTGATGTGACAATCGTCAATCAGTTGATGTGACAACCGTCACTCAGTTGATGTGACAATCGTGACACAACTGGTGTGACAATGGTGTGAACACAGTTGGCGTGACGATCATGATTCAGTTGATGTGATAATCGGGACACTGTTGATGTGACAATGGTGACACAGTTGGTTTCAAGTTCTATATAAAATAAAAATAGTTGTCCTTATAGATAGGTATTATGACTGACTTTATTATTTTTAATTTTCAATATCGATAGTAACGGTGAATAATGTACTGTTGGGATATTCATTTATCATATCATCATATTTTCACTTTAAAAGTTCATGTAGGTTGAAACTGTTTCACCGCTTGATTTAAATACCGGTCTCTACAAATTATCGTAGTATACTTTTACACAATACAATATACAATAATAATATAATAAGTACATTTGACATGCAATGTTTTAGGTATATCTGATATTAATATTGCAGTAGACTACAGCTTACCGATAGCTTTCATATACTCATCAAAATTCTCACTATTCAATACTTCCCATTTTCCGTTGAAATTAGCCATTTTCATAAACTACACAGCTACTCGTGTACAGATGGAGTCAGGAATTGATACTAGACGCAAACCATCAGAGAATATTGGAAAAGGCATACTGTGAAATATGGAATATGGAATTTAACTAGGCTGTACTTGTCATCGCGTAGTACTCTAATCACCTGACGTTTTGGTATCACTATACAATTAAATACAAGTAGATTGATTTGATTCTACTATTGATAGACAGAAAATGTGTAGACAAGACATTGCATCAACTAGAATTTGATTTATGATTGATATTTTATGTATTTTCTTCTTATTCCTCCTTGTCAAATAATATTATAATTTCCTAACTTTCAAATTTAGATAATTAAGTTAATTGTTCCATTTATTTAGATTTGAAAGTTAAGGAATGATTACATATTAATTTTATAAAAAAGATTCTATGTATTGAGGCATTCTAATCTTTTGTGTTCCATTTACTTCTCCGCCAAACAAAATCAATTTTCATAGTGCATAGCCTTCGCTATTTCAAATGTGCTCGTTGTATTGGCTGTCGCCATTACATAAATCCGATATCAGATGCCGCGTCTATATAAACCAGGCACTCAGATGCCGCCTTTACATAAATCAGGAAGTAAGATGTCACCTTTACATATATCAGACATCAGATGCGGTCTATACATAAATCAGGCAGATAAATGTCGCCTATACACAAATGAGGCAGTCAAATGCCGCGTCTATAACAATCAGGTAGTTAGATACCATCTCTACATAAATCAACCAGTCAAATGTCGCCTCTACATAAGTCAGACCGTCAGATGCCGCCTCTACATAAATCAGACGGTCAGATGTCGCCTATACATAAATTAGGCAGTTAAATGCCGCGTCTACAACAATCAGGTAGTCAGATACCATCTCTACATAAATCAAGCAGTCAAATGTCGCCTCTACATAAGCCAGACAGTCAGATGCCGCCTTTACATAAATCAGACAGTCAGATGTCACCTATACATAAATAAGGCAGTTAAATGCCGCGTCTATATCATTCAAGCAATCTGGGCCGCCTCCGCCTCTACATATATTATGCAGTCAGATGCCATCTCTACATAGATCAGGCACTCAGATGCCATCTCTACATAAATTAGGAAATCAGATGCCGTCTCTACATAAATCAGGCAGTCAGATGCCATCTCTACATACATCAGGCAGTTAGATGCCGTCTCTACATAAATCAGGCAGTCAGATGCCGTCTCTACATAAATCAGGCACTCAGATGCCGTCTCTACATAAATCAGTAAGTCAGATGCCGTCTCTACATAAATCAGACATTCAGATGTCGTCTCTACATAAATCAGGAAGTCAGATGCCGTCTCTAAATAAATCAGGCAATCAGATGCCGTCTCTACATAAATCAGGCAGTCAGATGCCGTCTCTAAATAAATCAGGCAATCAGATGCCATCTCTACATAAATCAGGCAGTTAGATGTCATCTCTACATAAATCAGGCACTCAGATGCCATCTCTACATAAATCAGGCAGTTAGATGTCAACTCCACATAAATAAGGCCGTTAGATGCTATCTCTACATAAATCAGGTGGTCAGATGCCCTCTTCACATAAATCAGCAGTCAGATGATGTCGTCTCTACTTACATGTACATAGCATAAACGTGACGTAAAACAACGACAGAGAAACACACTTCATCAGAACATTTGATTTGCATTCATTTTTCATGCACTACATTAACATAAATCAATAACAGAGATAAAGAAATGAGTCACAAAAGACGATTTATAATGTTAAGAAATATTGTTATCAACATGTCTAACATATGTGTTAATTGATCAAATTCTTTTAAAGTATGATTTACAGTTGGAACAGGGAGACATCGAATCTAGAAGATTTCTTTTCATATCATCCAGGGTTTTTCCTCCCTTACTGGACCATTGATTACCATTTATTTTCCTTTACATTTGCTTCTCGACACTTAATATGGAGGAGATATATGAGTTTTGACAATGCGTTCTAAGCAGATATATGTGTATCTAATGATATCTATGTCATTGCTGTGTAAGGAATTACGTGCTGCATATCCAAGTAATAATACAGAAAGATGAAGTAATCCATTCTAAAACGAGTAAAGCGGTTCATAGATCAAAATTCTTGATTTTTCGTAACACTCAGTAATTCTTCAATTTATGATAACATGGAAAAAGACGCGGATTTAACTGTCAAACTCTCGGAAGAGATTCCAATGTTTCCTTTCAGATTTCTTCTTAATACAGTGTTGAGCTTTTTCTATCTTTAATATGCTTTGAGCATACGTGTCGTATGTGCCAAGCCAAACAGGAGGCGCTTACCCCTCCCTAGCACTTGGTCTAACGATTGCCAAGACACCTGGTCTTGTCTCTGACAGGAGGCTTCTGGTATCACCTCTGATAGAAAGCGCTTATTTCTCCCTGGTACCTGGCCTCACCTCTTACAGGAGGCACTTCTCCCTGGCACTTGATCTCACCTTTGATAGGAAGCCCTTACTCCTATCTGGCACCTGGTCTCACCTCTGAGAAAAAGCGCTTACTTATCCCTGGCACTTGGTCTCACCTCTGACAGGAAATGCTTACTCCTTCCCTAGCACTTCGTCTCACGATTGCAGGGAGACCTGGTCTCGCCTCTGACAGGAGGCGCTTACTCCTTTCTGGCACCTGGTCTCATCTCTGACAGGAGACGCTAACTCGTCCCTGAGACCTGGTCTCATTTCTTACAGGAGATGATTACTCCTTTCTGACCTCTTGTCTCACCTCTGACAGGAAGGGCTTACTTCTCCCTGGCACCTGGTCTCATCTCTGACAGAAGGTGCTTATTCCTCCCTGGCACTTGGTCTCACCTTTTACAGGAGATGCTTTCTGGCTTCTGGTCTCACCTCTGACAGGAGGTACTTACTTCTTCCTGGCACCTGGTCTCACCTCAGATAGGAGATGCTTACTCCTCCCTGTTACCTGGTCTCACCTCTGATGGGAAGGGCTTACATCTCCCTGGGACCTGGTCTGACCTCTGACAAAAGGCGTTTACTCCTCCCTGATACCTGGTCTCAATTCTGACAGGAGGCACTTAGTTCTTCCTGGCATCTGGTCTCACCTCTGATAGGAAGTGCTTACTCCTCCCTGGCACCTGGTCTCACCTCTGACAAAAGGCGCTTACTTCTCCCTGGTACCTGGTCTCACCTCTGACAGGAAAACGCTTACTGCTCGCGGACACTTGGTCTCACCTTTGACAGGAGGTGATTACCTATCCCTGGGACCTGGTCTCACCTCTGACAGGAAAACGCTTACTCCTTGCGGACACTTAGTCTCACCTCTGACAAGAGGCGGTCACTCCTCCCCGGCATTCCTCCCGGGCACCTGGTCTCACCTCTGACAGGAGATGCTTACTCCTCCCTAGCACCTGGTTTCAGCCCTGACAGGAGACGCTTACTCCTATCTAGCATCTCGTTTCACCTCTGACAGGAGGCACTTACTCCTCCCTGGCATCTGGTCTCACCTTTGACGAGAGGCGCTTACTACTCCCTGGCACCTTGTTCACCTCTGACAGGAGACGCTTACTCCTATCTAGCATCTCATTTCACCTCTGACAGGAGGCACTTACTCCCCCCTGGCATCTGGTCTCACCTTTGACAAGAGGCGCTTACTCCTCCGTGGCACCTTGTCTCTCCTCTGACAGGAGACGCTTACTCCTATCTAGCATCTCGTCTCACCTCTGACAGGAAGCACTTACTCCTCCCTGGTACATGGTCTCACCTCTGACAGGAGGCGCTTACTCCTCCCTGGCACTTGGTTTCACCTCTAACAGGAGACGCTTACTCCTCCCTGGCACATGGTGTCATCTCTGACAGGAGACGCTTACTCCTCCCTGGCACCTGATTTCACCTCTGACAGGAGACGCTTACTCCTCCCGGGCACATGGTCTCACCTCTGACAGGAGACGCTTACTCCTCCCTGACACATGGTTTCACCTTTGACAGGAGACGCTTACTACTCCCTGGCACATGGTGTCATCTCTGACAGGAGACGCTTACTACTCCCTGGCACCTTGTTTCACCTCTGACAGGAGATGCTTACTCTTCCCTGGCATCTGGTCTCACCTCTGACAGGAGACGCTTACTCCTCCTGGCATCTGGTCTCATTTTTGACAGGGGCACTTATTCCTCCCTGGTAGCTGGTCTCACATCTGATTTCCAGGAATCCTTGAATGTATACTGTGATACATTACTAAGAGTACCACACGTGTATGTTCCAGCAATAAGACATTAAATCTTTTACTGTATATCTGGCAAATATTTTGATCAAGATCATACCTATCAATATTGCTACTACTTTTCCATTAAATTTATTTTGTATATTGACAATTAAAGAAGTTCTCTCAATCACATATTTTACTGTTTTGATGACACGCTAGCTTGTCCTGCTATGGGACACGAGCTATGGTAGCGTTCATGAAATATGAACATCGCTCTGTGTGTAGATCATCGAAAGAAATGCATTAGTGATGGAAATGTAAGAAAATCAAGCAGAAGCGATTCGGAATATTTTGCCATTCAGATGGGTCTCCGTTGACCACCTTCTCTTACACACGGCCTGGGTATGGTATCCAGGTACCCGCGTACTGGACTGAGAGCTCCGGCGCTGTCAGTGGAACATTTCTCTTATCTTCCACGTTTTAATACGTGCCATATAGTGAATAAGCTTTCCTGGGAAATATGCAAAAAGCAAATATTACATGTTCACAATGTCGATATTGGTAATGGAATAGGGACAACTTGAAGGCTTAGCACAAACAGTCTATAAAGTCTGCATTATTACATCAGAACTGGATTTCCTGCAGACTGTGAGCAAAACTCTTCTGATGTCCTAGTTCTAAACTCAAAATATATAAAGTCGCACTTTATGTGATAAGAATAAAATTTATTGACACAAAATGATGCAATATCATCTCTTTTGCGAGGAAATGATGAATCCAAAATTTCTACTACAAGCAAAAAGTGCAAGACTGGTTTCATTGACAAATTTAATGTTCGGCATCATACGTACGTACCAACGTACTTACATATATACATACATACATACATACATACATACATGCATACATACAGAGAGAGAGAGAGAGAGAGAGAGAGAGAGAGAGAGAGAGAGAGCTTTTAAACCCAATATATATAAATGTAAGGCGGACACATGTTAAACTATGATTAAAAATTCATATTTGTCGAGAGGATATATGGTTCTGTCTACTTCATCGTAAATTCAGTTTTTGCATGCAGATGTACATAGGCTTAGCGGCCGTCCCGAGTCATATCGATGCCATGCGATCAATATGTATGTATTGCCTTAATGTCATAATGTGATCCCTCCATTTAGGGTAACCATTACCATAATCTGCAAGGATACTTAAGTCCCAGAATGCCATGCTATATACTGCTTACTGTGTGATGGATAATTATCAGATGACAGAGGTTCATTCGGGCGAGCAATCATATTACCGGTTGTATTCATGTTCCATTAGTATTCAATAGAAAATTCCCAAAACGGCCAATAGAGCTAAATTATAAATAATTGCTATTCATTTTCTCGGTTGTTTGGCAGAGCAATTCTTTAAAGTGGATTATAAGCTACTGAAAGACATAATCTAAAGATTCTTAGATCATTTGTAATATTATGAATGGTCCTCTAAATAAATAGCTTCTCTAGATCTCACGTATTGTATACAAATAAAAGAGAACATTAAAGGTAAATGTATTAACTTTCAACAAATAGCTATCTAATTTCCACAATAGATCATGATTGTCATGTATACAGTTACAATTGTGTAGTAATTTCCCCACGGTTTTCATGTTAATGGTAGAAACGTACTCTCATACATCATTCTCTTTTTGATGAAGTGAGGAAATACTCCTGACAAACCGTTCTGATGATTCTGTGTGTAAGTATCGCACTTATTGTTACATAATGGTTGTGTACTCGAAGTGTTTGTGCGTCTCAATTTTAGCATCGTTTACTACATGTGCAATTATTATACCCTACACAGAGATTCTCATATTGTGTGGCTGTGGTAATTTCTGTGCAGCATTGTTTTATATTTCGTACATGAAGTGTTTCCACATTTAATTTTTTCTGTATGGTGGACTAGGCCGACCAAACAGGAGACCCTCACTCCCTCCCTAGCATATGTCTGTATGATGGACCTAGCCAGCCAAACAGGAAACGCTCACTCCCTCCCTAGCATATGTCTGTATGATGGACTTAGCCAGCCAAACAGGAGACGCTCACTCCTTCCTTAGCACATGTCTGTATGATGGACCTAGCCAGCCAAACAGGAGACGCTCACTCCCTCCTTAGCATATGTCTGTATAATGGACTAAGCCAGCAAAACAGAAGACGCTCATTCCCTCCCTATCACATGTATATATGATTGGCTTAGCTAGCCAAACAGGAGACGCTCACTCCCTCCTTACCACATGTCTGTATGACGGACTTAGCCAGCCAAACAGAAGACGCTCACTCCCTTTTAGCACATGTCTGTATGATGGACTTAGCCAGCCAAACAGGAGACGCTCACTCCCTCTTAGCACTTGTCTGTATGATGGACTTAGCCAGCCAAACAGGAGACGCTCACTCCCTCCTTAGCACATGTCTGTATGATGGACTTAGCCAAACAGGAGACGCTCATTCCCTCCCTAGCACATGTCTGTATGATGGACTTAGCCAGCCAAACAGGAGACGCTCACTCCCTCCTTAGCACATGTCTGTATGATGGACCTAGCCAGCCAAACGGGAGACGCTCACTTCCTCCCTAGCATATGTCTGTATGATGGACCTAGCCAGCCAAACGGGAGACGCTTATTCCTTCCCTAGCACCATGTCTTAAAATCTGTATGACGGATTCGGCCATTCAAACAGAAAACGCTTATTCCCTCCCTAGTACCAATGTCCATGTCTCAAGTCTGTATGGTTTACATATTCAGTCAAATGGGAGACGCTTATTCCGTAGCACCATGTCTCACGTCTGTGTGGCGGACTTGGTCAGCCAAATGGGAGACGCTTATTTCTTCCCTAGCACCATGTTTCACGTCTGCATGGCGGTCAGTAAAATGGGAGACGCTTAATCCCTTAATCCCCTCCCCTTTCCCCTCTCACCAAGTCTTACGTCTGGTTTCTTAGAATCCCTGTATGTTTTTGTGAGTGCCACAATGTCATTGCATTCGTTACTATTGTATTATAATTCTGAACACGCCTTTATTCTTTTTGGGAGTTTTATTTTTTTATTTTTGTTTTTCAAAGCCCTATGTCAGTATGTACTTCGGTTGATATTTTCTTGGTCGAGGTTCTAGATGGGGTAATGTGTTTATGTATTCCAGTATTAGCAGGATCAGTGGGGTTAACTTCCCTGTTAGATGTGCGTAATAATTTTGTGGTTGACGAATATAGTCCCAAATTCATACACTTTGGCACTCTATTAGTAGCTTATGTTGATGAATATACTAGCTGAAAAAAAAGAAACGGTGTAGACTTAAAGTTAAAAGTTAAAAACATTACAAAAGTATTTTTGATCGCTTTTTATTCTTAAAAGCATAGTTTGATATACTAAACGCGTCTTTGAGTACTCAATTTGTTTAATATAGCGTTCGATTGGCTTTGATGGCCACATCACGCTTTTCTAAAGTTTCGAGTATAAGCGATACGTGGTTAGTAATCGATTAGAATTTCTTTAATTCATTGGCAATATTCAATGTATTGAAACAGAAACACATGGGTGTTTGGGATAAAATTTTGATTAAAAGATGCCTCGCATAATCGAAAATGATCGTTTGCGTGCGTGTGGGATGTCTCAAGGCAATGTGACAAGGCAGTTTGGACGTCATATTATCACTGTAAATGCCTTATGGAGAAGATGTCAGCAAAGTAGCACCGTTCGGGACCCCCAACGATCAGGATACCCGATTGTGACGTCACATCGGCAAGATACGTATATATGGACGTCACATTTGCATAATCGATTCCAATCGGCTTCTTTGACCGCTAGAAGCATCCCTGGGCATCGACGTATATCCTCGTACCGTAATGAACAGATTGCGAGAGGCCAACATCCGTCATCGACGTCCTATAATCCGCCCGTGTTGCGACGTAAGCGAGGCGTAGGAGACATCGTCGTTTCAATAACAGACACTGGGCGGAAGTTCTGTTTACGGACGACCCGAGAGTTCATCTCGACAGCAGTGACGGTCGTATTCGGTCTTACTGTCATACTGGAGAACGTTATATTGACGCTGGCGATATTCAGCACCGCCAATTTGAGGGAGCGTTATGGTCTGGGATGGAATTACAATACACGGAAGAACCCCTTTAGTGTAACGCTACCGTGACCAGATTGTACGTCAGTACCTTAAAAAACTATTCTATTCATTCATAACAATCAGCGTAACGTCATTCTGCAGCAGGACAACACACGACCGCACACCGCCATGGTAGTGCTTATCTAGAGCAGCAGAACGTGACTGTGCTATTCTGGCCTGCGGTGTCACCGGATTTATCGCCTATTGAACATGTCTGGATGAAATGGAATGGTGTCTACGTCAAGAGCCAACCCTACCTCCCCTTCCTACGTTGGATGCTTTCCGTCGTTCTTTATTGCGCATATGGCGGAGCAGTCCCCAGACATTTCTAATTTACCTGATTCGTTCAATGTATCGTAGGTGTGAAGAATGCATCGGTGCAAATGGCGGTCATGCACGCTATTAAACTTGTGAAACTTTTTTGCACCCCCTTACTTGTACTTTCAGTGGCTGTTCGTATCAACCATAATGGACATAATCCGTGATTTGAGGTTTGAATTGAAAGACAATGCAATACCCCTCCCCCTTTTTCGCCACATATTTACAAGTAAAAATCCAGATTTGGCACCAAAATGACCGTGTAGTTTGGCTAATACACGTGTGCCCCCCCCCCCCCCCCCCTTTTCAAATATAATGGATCCGCCACTGCATTGCATTATATTGAATAATGATATACATATTGCAACATAACATTTTGTATATGAATCTATAAATGAAATTACTACACAACACAGTTTCTTTGTTACACTAGTACAAATCTTTTTTTTTCAGATTTCTTTAAGATATAGAATTAACTGGCCATATGTGAGAATCTGTGCTCCCTATATAGCTAAGTACAGATTCCAATTATTTTTTTTTCAAAACAAGGGGATCTCAAGGTCTAAAAATATATTTTTAGCACTAATTAAGGGCTTTTGATCTGAGTCACAGTGGCAAAATTTATAAAGTATCAGAACTTGACGAACATTACAGAAGTAAAATATTTATGAAAAAAAAAACCACAATGATGTATGGAACCTCCTCCATCGAGATATACTGAACACGTGGTAACATCTCAAAGAACCTCGTTCTAGTTTCATATCTAGGAGGAGAGAAAAGTCATTGTAGGCCCTTAATGTGATATTTAGGTCGCGTATTTTTCACATTAAAGAAGGTCGTAAATAATTCTTATCATGCCGGAGTTGTAACGTGTCTAATTATACTATGTACTGTTTAGGCTGAAAATGAATAATTCTAAAATATATCAGCTATACAATAGCTATACAATAAAGTCAGCAATATATCAGCTATACAATAAAGTCAACAATATATCGGCTATACAATAAAGTCAGCAGTATATCAGCTGTACAATAAAGTCAGCAATATATCAGCTATACAATAAAGTCAGCAATATATCAGCTGTACAATAAAGTCAGCAATATATCAGCTATACAATAAATTCAGCAATATATCAGCTATACAATAAATTCAGCAATATATCAGCTGTACAATAAAGTCAGCAATATATCAGCTATACAATAAAGTCAGCAATATATATATATATCAACTGTACAATAAAGTCAGTAATATATCAGCTGTACAATAAAGTCAGCAATATATCAGCTGTACAATAAAGTCAGCAATATATCAGTTATACAATAAAGTCAGCAATATATCAGCTGTACAATAAAGTCAGCAATATATCAGCTATACAAAAAAGTCAGCAATATATCAGCTATACAATAAAGTCAGTAATATATCAGCTGTACAATAAAGTCAGCAATATATCAGCTGTACAATAAAGTCAGCAATATATCAGTTATACAATATATGGTTATGTATTGCTTCATGATTTTTATCTCTACAACAAACCCATCCGAGGCAAAATCTTGACAACAGATATCAGATTTCATGGATTCGATATAGAAATTAAACGTCGCACGTATACTTCTAAAGGTAACGCGTGAAATGAGAGCAATTTGGCACTCAGCTTTATAGAAGGATGCCTCCCACATATATATCAAGTATCATGCCGCGGCCACTTGTCACTGGGAAACACTTGGTATAAGTTATGTATAATGTTATACCATGGCTTCAACATCGCGATGTTTCTATGTCAAGGGGCATTGTGCTAATTATTCATATATATTTAAACTTGGTATGAAATAATTATCATACACACTACATCATCAATAAGCGTAATGATGTACCACTTCAAATACATAACAAGTTTACATTGAGGGTCGTAACAAGATCGGGAAATTATATCTTCCGTGACTTCCTCGTGTGCATGTATTAACATATCAATTGTTTGCATAAGCTGTTAATATTCTACATACATGAATTCTCCTGTCTGTTTGTTGTTTACATCACAAACAAAACACACTTGGTATATCGACTGTAATAGATTAGTCAACAGAACATCAGCATGGTAGAGGGTTCCGGGGTGGAACCATGGCAAAGGTGAAAACACTAATATAGTATCAATTACTGGCATGTTGTCAACCCTTGGCTAGGTGCTGAACATTGACCTCGTGAGGATCAATGACACGAATCTGTACGTTAACCTCATTCCGATCAATAACAGAATATGTACTTTTATCTCTTGCCGATCATTAACAGGAATCTGTACATTTACTTGATGTCGATCATTAATCAGAATCCGTACATTTACCTCATGCCGATCATTAACCAGAATCCGTACATTTACCTCATGCCGATCGTCGTTTCCCGAGTAGCGCCACCATGAATAAGAGGTTGACAACCTCCTGTTTCCATGTCGCGATATAACTGAAATATTGTTGAAAGCGACGTAAAACACCAATCAACCAACCAACCAACCAGCCATACCGATCGTTAATCAGAACCCGTACATTTACCTCCTGTCGATCATTAATCAGAATCGGTACATTTACTTGATGCCGATCATTAACCAGAATCCGTACATTTACGCCGACTTTTATTAATAAAAAATAGATTACCCCCCCCCCCCCAAAAAAAACCAAAAAACCAAAAAAAAAAAAACAAAAACAAAAAAACCCCAAAAACAAAAACAAAACAAAAAAAACCCACCAAAAACAATACAAAACAAAAAAAACAAACAAAAAAACAAAAAAAAAAAAAAAAGAAGCGCAAACAAACAAACAAAAAACCCAAAACAAAACAAAAAACGGCGTAAACCCTTCCTTTTTAATTCATAATACAATCGAGTGATCTTAATATAAGCAAAGAAAGATTAAGCTGATTTTGAAAAAAAAATCATCCAAGAATTCAGAATTTTCAACCTCATGCCGATCAGTGACACAGTCAGGAAAGACAGTAATTGAGAAGATAGTAACTGATCTCAAATAATTTGCCCGTATTACTCGAGTTTAAACAGATATAACTGGTATCTGATAATAGATTTAATTCTGTAAAAATTACTCGATTAGTAGTTAGTTGTAGCTTCAGAATTCAGCTACCAATGAAGACTTCTCTGATTTCCAGTGACTACCTCTGTTTTCACTTACATTGGGTAACGGGTGATAGGACTCATAGAACACTGATATCTAATAATTATGGGATATGGTATTATAAATCGACAAACAAATGACTACGAATGAGAAAGAATAGGTCATCAAATTGGTTTGGGTGACCTGGGCCGGGCGCCATAAACTGAGGAAATACTTAAGTCAGTTTTTTCATTTTGATTCATTCCATTATCAAACGTTCAAACAAACTGTTATGCAGAATGGTTTAATTCTATCTATCAACAGAATAAAACTCAATAAAATACAAATCCCAGTTATTAATTTGTTGTTGAACACAAGAATGTGAAAATATGACTTAAGTATTTTCTCATTTTATGGCGCCTGACCCCGGTCTCATAAATGGCTCAGTTATGTTCATGTTTTTTAGTCAATGCTAGTATTCAGAAAATGGCCTCATATTACCTGAAAAGATTGTACTGCAAACTTGTGACTCAATAAGCATGATAAGGTGATCATATACCAACCTGACTAATTCCTAATTTTCCAAGATAATTTCTGTAACGTTCACAGGGCCGTACAATACTTTGAATGTGAAGTCATAATTTTACAGTATCAAATCTGTTGCATTCGACTAAAATAAATACAATTGGTTTTTTTTCTGATAATCTCTGCTTTTACATTTGTGTTACAGTCTTAAGGATGAATATTTTTTTTTAAATTATCAAAAACATGTTCTGAAAATTTTGATATCTAAAGCAGAAGTCAATATTGGAAAACGCCTGGTTTATAAGAATTTAAGGAATGTTTCTATAATTGTTTTACTGTTATACAGATATGAAGGGGTATTTTTTATCGAAGCACAAACAGTATTGCTCACAGCTTGGATGACAGTAGCGTAGACGGTGTGCCGTGTACGTTTTATTTCAGAAAATAAAAAAAAAGTCTTAAAAGTTAGAAACTGCTTTTATTCATCCCAAATGTATCACTGGCGTTGGTTTCCAATATTGATCTGATACACAAAAGTAGTTCCGGTAATAGTGGGCGTGTCCCTAAGAGAAAGTTCGTGTGACAGAATTAACAACAATTTTATAACAAATCAAAACCATCGATACAGTAGAAATTGAATGATATGTGTATAATTTGCATTTTTCTTCTTTTTTTAATGGTACGCCTTTATTACACCGCGCTATTTTTCGCGTTTATCTGTTAATCTCTCACTCCTAACAACTGTATGAACTCTCTGTACCATATCAAAGTGATTCATACAAAGGACTTAGCGGACGCTAGATAACGTCTGGAACTGTTTCAAACATATTATGCAGTTACGCAATACCAGTCTCGTGAAATCAGAATGACAAAATTATGCCAGATTGCTAAAGAGTGGTGAAGTTTACATGATGAGTACTTAAATACTGAAATGTTTACAGAGCTACATAAAAAAAGAAATACACAGACAACTTTAGGTTTCGGCATGGCAATCAGAATATATAGCACGTTGTGTTGATCTTGTTGATGAATATTTATCATCTCATCATCTTGTCTACAACAAGTCTACGAGAAACTGTGACAATAAATAAAAAAAAAGCCCAAAATAAATCAGAAAAACCTTCATATTTTCTTTTTAGTATTCATAATTCATCTTAATAATGATACAGAAACTCTGAACATGAGAACATGAAAAAGACTAAATCTAGATACTCTATTTATGTCGGTGTATGAGGCAGGCTATGATTGCTGCGTCTAAGGGAAATAACTCTAAGATAACATATTATAAACACTTTCGTTGACTCTAAAATATTATAAAAATACGACGATAAAATGAATATTGTTCATTTAAAAGCTGCGTTCTTATTTTTTTCTAATTGCCGAGTTCTCTTCAATCATATTTTAGTAAATACTTGTATGACAAATATTGAACCAGAAAATAACAAATTAATAATCAAGTTAATGGGTTTATTTTATTTTTTACTTTCATAGTTTTAAATATCAAAATATTCAATATTTGTGTTTAATCACAGTTTACTTAGCGTTACTTATGTCTTTGACATAAATACATATCAACAAAATTTTCCAAAAAATATCAATGAGGAAGGTGCCTATTGGAAACAATCCAAACAAAATAAACGTGAACGTGCGTCTGCCCGATCCACATTGTGCGCATCAAAGTGATGAAGTTATAACAGTTGCTATAGAAACCAGACCTTCTTGAATGTATGCTACTGACGTTCTAACCCCCCCCCCCTCCCACCCACACACACACACTTCAAGTCTAGTAAAATGGTAGGGGGATAATATATAAAATATTTTAATCGGAGTTTTATCTATTTTATCTACGTTTGACCTACATGAAATTACATTTAAGAAGTAGTTGATAAGTTCATTTTTCATGTTCCTGTCTCATATCTCATATATTACGTCTTATTGCTCCGAAGTATCGATAACAAAATGAAAATAATTTGCCATGGCCCTCATTAAGACATTCTGAATAGTGCTTATATAGTATGTAACTAGGAAATTATATTATATATAAATCAACAGTTCTTTTAAGTCATGTTTTCTCCAGTGTTCATTATTTTCTCGTTAAGTCTTAGAATTGCTATATGCCACTCAAGTGTATATGTTTTTACTTTTTACTAGTTTAAAAACGAGACATTTTGTGAAGTATTGTCTCATTACAAAATCATTGTAAAGGTTATGGAAATCATTATTCTCTTTCTGCTTGGTAATAATAAGAATTATAAGGATTTTACATGCTACCCTCAAGCACTAATATGCAAGGAGTAAATCTAATATCTAAGTTAATGCTCGATGAATATTCAGACAGACAGTTATCGAACATTTTTTATTATAGACGAAAAGATCTTAATGAACTTGGAGATAAGAATCATTGGATGATATCAATACCTTAATGAATAATAATAATAAAAAAAAAAATCAATGTAAATCGGAATAGTAGTATACTATCGTATCCTACCTATAGCTACCATGTACTCCTCGAAATGATCGCTCTCTACTAGTTCCCATTTCCCGTTGAACTGCGACATGTTGTTCCGTGAATTCACCTCACAATGATCACAATGAGATGCCAGTTTACTACGGGTTGATAGTCAATTATGTGGATTACTGAAATCCATAACGTTTCAACAGGCTTCTCAACTTCACAGAATTCAATGCATATTTATGCTTCATCAATTCTGTATGCAACAATTATTGCGGTCACATGACATAGGTTCTTTGTGCATGAAATACCATTTCCGAGAAAGCAATCCCTTCATACAGCGTCTATAATTGTGGGGAATCTAACGTATGCAACATGAATAACATCATGCTAATTTTGTGACATCTATTGTATTTTATGCCGTTGGTTAAAAAAAGCCTTTTTATTTATTCGTATAAGATTACTGATTAGTTATCAGGCAGTTCAGGAGGACCTAGGGTAACTCTATTCTCCAAATTATCGTAGAAGTCTCTGTGAAGTTATATCAATGCGTTAAATTGAAACATGATGATTTGATTGGATAAAAGTATCGTCTACATATCTACGTATAAAACCCTCATCAGTTATCCTAATAAATCCCATATGACGACCAATATGTCCTATGCGTTTTACCAAAATATTCTTATCAAGGAACGCCCCCCTTTCCCCACCTTCGGTGATTTGTTGATATATTCTTCTGGTCTGACTGTTACTTTGTTTGTCAGGCAGTGACATCCACCTTCCCCCTAAACTACAACTTAACCACTGGTCAAGACTTGTGAACACTACGAAATGAAAAGATAGGGCTTTGATGCCTCACTTGCTTGTGACAATACATTTTTGTACGTTGAAACCAATATCTTCTTTAACTACTTGCCGTGTAATCTTTGACCTATTTTTTTTCTAAGTTTTAGCATTCGCTGCTGACGACGGATTATTGTCGTAATGTCAGTCTGTCTGTCTGTTAGTAGGTACACACCGAAAGAGAATTCTGTCATCAATATATAGCAGCGATAACAGCTCCCTAATACGTTATGACTGCAACCGTGACACTGCATCAATTGTTTTCGTATTCCACATTAGAGAAAAGAAGCGTCATATCAAGTAAATCGTTTCATGTATAATGTACATTAAATGTCTAAAGGAAATATTCCGACCACAGTCACTATTCTTGATATATATGATTTTGCTCACTTTCTATAAATCTGAGACACAATGCAGATATATCATTCGTGTCTATATTTTATTTCAGCAATCTGTGGTGGTAAGATGGGTTTATATCTTGGTGCTAGCATTTTGACAATCACAGAAGTGATAGAAATATTTTAAAATTTGTCTAAATACACGGTTATTCGTTTGAAAAGATATTTGTATAAATATTACTAACAGTGGAATAAATATAAGAAAAAGCTCTGTAATATTTGTCTATATTAGGATTTCCGTCTAAATGAATATGATGACATATCCCCACTGAACACAGAATCTGGGCTAATTATTAAACTACAATCGACCTGTTCATCTGCGATTCTCTAAGGTTACTCTATGCGTTATTATGTTCTCTATCACGGTATTTTACATCATTGCACATTGTTGATGCAAAAAAAGAGTTTCATTTAGTAATATCCTATGCATTCAAATTACAAATCTAATCATTGTAAGCGATTTTCCCTCTGGTGATTGTTATATATATAGATCGATCGCGGTATCAGTTTTCAACCCTCAGTCGAAATCGTCGTCATCAATTCACAGTCACACTTTTGCCCATTCTTAATCAAATTATCTGTCATTGCCTACTAAATTTTAAAATTTAACACATGCACACATTATCAGAAGACGGCTGAATATATATAGAACATATATACCTTTTAATTTTGTGCATCAGATGCGCATTTCGACAACTTATGTATCTCCAGTGATGCTTATGCCAATCAATGATTGGAATTTACATAATATACAAATATTTGAAAAACAGTGTTGAAAGCAAAATGACTGAAAAAGTGGGCATAGAATCAATCAAAAGACAGAACTATGCATGGGGGAGATATTCCTTAGTTTTAGAGTGATATAAAAATTCATGACTGAAAATTTTAAAGATATATTTCATGTCAGTACAAAAGCACTGAAAAGTAGACCGTCAGCACAAAAGCACCGGAAACGAGACTTGTAGTCGCTTTACAGAATGGAATCAGTAAGTAAAATGTTACAGTGGCTGTGTAAGTTGACCCATTGTTTCACCTGGAAGATCGTTCATCCTCAAAGCGAAAGGTTGTGAATTCAAATTCCAGTCAGGCCTTACCTCTTTATTATTTAACGCCTGTTTAATAATCCAAAGTAACAGCAGGTGTGTGTGTGTGTGTGTGTGTGTGTGTGTGTGTGTATGTGTAGGTGTGCGTGTGTGTGTAGGTGTGCGTGTGTGAGCTTCGTTGAGATAGGAGCTCTTAAGAGAAGCGCTAAGCAAGGAAGTAGTTAGACAGTGGCTGGGTTTGTCAGCTCAGTAGCTCGGTTTGCCAGCTCAGTTGCTCGGATTGTAGAACCTACGTCCTAAAATCCGTAATGCTTTGGATTGTTATGAAGTTTGTCGTTAAACAAATCTACGATTCATTTTACGATTGTACAGCTTTTGCAATGACGAACAACAACTCAGTGATAATTGATAACCACGTGACAAATAGAACACCAGACCAAAACCTAGACAGTGAACACGAGGACAGTACAGGAACGACAGCAGAGAGAAAATATTGTGATATACTTACAAGAACGACAGCAGCAATGGCAGAATAGTGTGATATACTTACAGGAACGACAGCAGCAATGACAGAATACTGTGATATACTTACAAGAACGACAGCAGCAATGGCAGAATACTGTGATATACTTACTGGAACGACAGCAGCAATGACAGAATACTGTGATATACTTACTGGAACGACAGCAACAATGACAGAGTACTGTGATATACTTACAGTAACGGCAGCAGCAATGATAGAATACTGTGATATACTTACTGGAACGACAGCAGCAATGACAGAATACTGTGATATACTTACAGGAACGACAACAGCAATGACAGAATACTGTGATATACATGTACTTACAGGAACGACAGCAGCAATGAGAGAATACTGTGATATACTTACAGTAACGACAGCAGCAATGACAGAATACTGTGATATACTTACAGTAACGACAGCAGTAATGACAGAATACTGTGATATACTTACTGGAACGACAGCAGCAATGAGAGAATACTGTGATATACTTACAGGAACGACAGCAGCAATGACAGAATACTGTGATATACTTACAGGAACGACAGCAGTAATGACAGAATACTGTGATATACTTACAGGAACGACAGCAGCAATGACAGAATACTGTGATATACTTACAGGAACGACAGCAGCAATGACAGAATAATGTGATATACTTACTGGAACGACAGCAGCAATGAGAGAATACTGTCATATACTTACAGGAACGACAGCAGCAATGACAGAATACTGTCATATACTTACTGGAACGACAGCAGCAATGACAGAATATTGTGATATACTTACTGGAACGACGGCAGCAATGACAGAATACTGTGATATACTTACTGGAACGACAGCAGCAATGACAGAATACTGTGATATACTTACAGGAACGACAGCAGCAATCACAGAATACAATGATATACATGTACTTACAGGAACGACAGCAGCAATGACAGAATACTGTCATATACTTACAGGAACGACAGCAGCAATGACAGAATACTGTGATATACTTACTGGAACGACAGCAGCAATGACAGAATACTGTGATATACTTACAGGAACGACAGCAGCAATGACAGAATACAGTGATATACTTACAGGAACGACAGCAGCAATGACAGAATACTGTGATATACTTACAGGAACGACAGCAGCAATGACAGAATACTGTGATATACTTACTGGAACGACAGCAGCAATGACAGAATACTGTGATATACTTACTGAAACGCCAGCAGCAATGTCAGAATACTGTGATATACTTACTGAAACGCCAGCAGCAATGAGAGAATACTGTGATATACTTACTGGAACGCCAGCAGCAATGACAGAATACTGTGATATAATTACTGGAACGACAACAGCAATTATATAATACTGTCATATAATTACATGCCATTATGTAATGACGATGTGGAATTTACAACATTCAGGGCATAAAACATTTCTATTCTAACGGATTTTCACATGATATATATAATTAAACTGTGAACTGATTCTAAACACTCTGACAGAATCCATAAAATTGTATAATCTTTATTTGTTGTATGACATGGACAATAATGAAATAGTGGTTCTCATTCAAAACAACAACACCAATTTCTAACGCTTCTCTAAATTGTACAAACGAATAAATTAAGGTAGGGAACATATGATATAGGGAGCATTAAATAAACTTAACCAGTAGCCGGTTGTTCATAACTTGAATGAGGTAACCAGTGTATACAGTTCATCTGCATATTTCATTGACATCATATGACAGGAATTTGTGTTCATTATACTGATTTATGATAAAGGTAATCAGTACGTTACTATATTTGAAAGTGTATATGGTGACATTTAAACCACTCGTTAGCTTAACTACTAACTAACTATCTAATTACTTAACTGGTCCAGACAGACTTTGTCTTTTGATATACATGTTATTATATACTGATATACATTCAATTATGATTTTTCTCCTCTTAGTGAAATAGTATTTCAGATTTATATTTAATATAAAAAAATTTGATAAACACTTTAATATTAATTTAGTTGCAACAATCATTTTATTTCATAAACAGTACACACATTTCCGTTTTTAAAAAGCAAGAATATCGAATAGGCTATATAATGTCTACAGGACGACTAACGGAAAGGCAAAACCTCATGCAACACAAAATATTACGTGGGTTGGTGACTCTACGGTGAAATTTGCCTATACAAATTATTCAGGAATTAGTGACTAAATATAGATAGATACAAACACAAAGATAATATTGCATTTATTCTTTTATAAACATTAACGTTCTTTTATAATGAACATTATCATGACAATAAATAACGTTCACAATTTTGAATACACGTTGTGTTGGATATATCATTCACAATGTATCATGACTTGCGTCACGTGACTATTCTCAGGAAACCACGTCACATGACTTTGTGTCACGTGATCTCCTCCTAAGTAATCACAAACGTACGTTATCCCTCCCATTAAAGAGACGTCTATTGCGTTGGTTACACATTCTACAGGCAAGTTAGTAGCACAAAATGTGCACTTTGAAACATAAAAATGATCGTAATAGGTTATAGTATAACTACATTCTGTTCGTATAAAGCTGCCGTCACCCTCCGTCTCGTTATCTCTCCCGTAGATGAACCTTAATGCCGTATTTTGATCGCATGACAAGTTCAGGCATCTCTATGTACTCATGACCTGGCACTAGCTCCACATGAAACCTGAACATGATACACAATACTGACTATAACACTAAATCATTTTCGTCTCTCGGTTTATTCTAATAAATTTCTTTTTTCAAAGTGTCACAAATTTTAAAACACCTTTTTGGTGATAGAAAAATAGCTATAAAACACTACCTAACCATCACATCAGAACTGCAGCCGACCTCAAAAACATTTATTCTTTAGCACTGACAAGGCCTCTTTCCATTTTCATAAGGATATGAATAGAATATAAATCGATATATGAAGCATTGATACTTTGTCATTTGTGTTAATGTGTATACTGCTTCCAGAAATTTTAATAAGATTCAGTATATACTGTCACAAACCTTTCAGGTGCACTTGGAAAATTAATCTGGGCAATAGACCCACTTGAAGCATTGTGCAATTATCAGCGGTTCTATGTTTACCATAACTCAAGGCAGCTATGCTGTCTATCATTAATCTCAATCTTGCACAGTGTGAACCAAAGACTCAATGATTTATCTCATGTTTCACCATTGCTGTCACATTCTGAAATGTGAAATTGTAAAAGGGGACATAATAATTACCTATTGATCAATCTTGCCAGCATCACTTTCTGTTCGTTCAATGCAAAATGTTGTCCAATGCAATTCCTGAGAAAGAAACAAACAACAGTATAGCAAACATATTGTCTGAATTACTCATGATTGCATCTTTTGCATAGTATGGTTTTGCAATGGAATGACACGATATTGTAAGGACAGGTTATGGTATTATGATGATATGGTATAGTACTCTGATGACATCACATATTATTGTGGTGATGACATCGAATGGTATTGTTATAACATGGTCTGATATGGTATTGTGATGACATGGCATTGATGAAATGAAATTTATATAGTAATGACATTTTATGGTATAAATGACATGACAAAATACTGTAATAACAGAGTATTATATGGTATTGTGATGACATGGCACGGAATTAATGTCATGGTATGATATGGTATTGTGATAACATGGCATGGTATGGTATGGTATGGTATGGTACATGTATTGTGATGACATCGCATGGTATCAACGTCACAGTTTGGTATGGTATGGTATTGTGATGACATCGCATAGTGATAATGACATGGTATGGTATTGTGATGACATCGCATGGTATTTATGGCATGGCATGGTATGATATTGTGGTGATATCGCATGGCATTAATGGCATGGTACGGTATTGTATTGTGATGACATCTCTTTTTATTAATGGCATGGTATGGTATGGTATTGTGTTGACAAGGCATGGTATTAACGTCACGTTTTGGTATGGTATTCTGATGACATCGCATGGTATTAATTACATGGTATGGTATGGTATTGTGGTGACATCGCATGGTATTGATGGCATGGTATGATACGGTATTGTGGTGACATCGCATGGTATTGATGGCATGGTATGATACGGTATTGTGGTGACATCGCATGGTATTAAGGACATGGTATCTTATGGTATGATATTGTGATGCCATCGCATGGTATTAAAGTCATGGTATGGTATGGTATTGTGATGACATGGTATGGTATTAATGGCATGGTATGGTATGGTATTGTGATGATATCACATGGTATTAATGGCATGGTATGATATGGTATTGTTATGACATGGCATGGTATTAATGACATGGTATGGTATGGTATTGTGATGACATCGCATGGTATTAATCGCATGGTATGGTATGGTATTGTGATGACATCACATGGTATTAATCGCATGGTATGGTATGGTATTGTGATGACATCACATGGTATTAATGGCATAGTATGATATGGTATTGTGATGACATTGCATGTTTTGCATGGGTTCCTATGATTTTTATAAGAAAAGTCAGAATGGTTAAATATTGGTTAACACTTTTACGTACTGAAAATTGTATTCTCAAGTCATGTGTTGATATTTACTATAAAGAACTATCTCTTAAACCTAACTGCACAAACTGGTTATCTAATGTAAAAAGAATTTTAACAGAAATTGGTCGTGGGGAATATTGGTCAAATCAATGTATTTTTGACGACAATTACATTTTAACGGAAGTGAAGCAACGTCTCGTTGATATACATAAGCAGTCTATTATATCTGGAATAAACGCTTCATCGAAATGTTCTTTATATAAACACATTATTGATCATGTAACATTACAGCTGTATTTGACCAAACCTATTTTTATGCAATATAAGAAAATTATCAGCAGATTACGCCTTTCTTCGCATTGTTTGAATATTGAAATTGGGCGCTATAAAAATATACCTATTGAAAGACGTACTTGTAATATTTGTAGATATAGAGGACGAGTTCCATTTTATTCTCAAATGTCCCGCTTTTGAAAATTTAAGAATTAAATATTTAAAGAATTATTATTATAGAAGACCCTCCGTCTTCAAACTAGTTCAACTTTTAAGTTCTGGCAATACCAAGGAACTTTGTAATTTTGGTAAATTTTTAAAGAATGCTTTTAAAATGAGAACTACTATAAGTTAAATTTCATAGCTATATATTATACATGTATTATATCTATATTCCATATAAAAATTTATATAAGTTTATTGTGATATTTCTATGTATTGCGTTGACCTTGACATTATATTATATTATTGTAGAGTTTTATATATTGTACAATGTATATCTATAAGCTGTACAGCTTTTGATTAATAAACAATACAATAGAATATTAATGGTATGGTATGATATGGTATTGTGATGACATTGCATGGTATGAATGGCATGGTATGGTATGCTATGGTGATGACATTGCATGGTATTAATGGCATGGTATGATATGGCATTGTGATGACATTGCATAGTATTAATGGCGTGGTATGGTATTGTGATGGCATCACATGGTATTAATGGCATGGTATGGTGTACTATTGTGATGACATTGCATGGTATTGATGGCATGGTGTGGTATTTTGATGACACCACATGGGATTAATGGCATGGTATTAATGGCATGGTATGTTATGCTATTGTGATGACATTGCATGGTATCAATGGCATGTTATGTTATGGTATTGTGATGACATCGCATGGTATTAATGGCATGGTATGGTATGGTATTGTCACTATTGTGATGACATAGCATGGTATTCACCCTTCCACAAAACGCAATTTTTCATTGTGATGACATCTTTTGAGGACCGACAAAACTCCGACAAACATTGCATTTGTTCATGACTTCATAGGTAGAACTATTAAAAAGGACTGGCAGTCACGTTCTTTTACGAACCTTGGAAGGGTGAATTAATGACATGTTATGGTATGGTATTGTGATGACTTCGCAAGGTATTAATGGCATGGTATGATATGGTATTGTGATGACATTGCATGGTATTAAGGACATGGTATGGTATGGTATTGTGATGACATCGCATGGTATTTATGGCATGATATGTTATTGTGATGACATTGCATGTTATTTATGGCATGATATGGTATGGTATTGTGATGACATCGCATGGTATTTATGGCATGGTATGGTATGGCATTGTGATGACATCGCATGGTATTGCTGCCATGGTATGGTACGGTATTATAATAACCTTCCATGTTAGTAACAGTAACAACAGAATCATACGGTACATCACTTTTCCTAGCGAGAACTTTATTATGTGACGTCATCTCGATATGAAAATAAAATTTCCATGAATAGAAATGTTTCTTGAATCTAATTACTTTATCATAGATCTCATCTAACAGCCATTAAAACTATTAAAATGAAAGAATTTGTCGAAGTCAGATGCAAACTAAACGTGCGGCATTTGCTTTAAAAACCTCTTTAATATTTCAATAATAACTACTTGTGCTAATTCAATGACCTATAGCCCTTAGAAATACTAAGTTTAAAAATTTTACAGAACAGAAGTAGGGAGGATTGGCTACAGATGATTAAGTCATAATAAATAAAGAAGAAAATCATTGCAACAATGATCTACATAAAAAGTTTACATTTTACATTGTCTCAACCTTATACCGTTGTTCTTGAGGATACAGAAATTAAAAACCCAACCTCAAACACAATTAAGCATTCATAATTATGCAACAACAATGGCATTCACATGTTGTTTTAAACAGATGATGGAGACAAATTCCAGTTTGCTTGAGGTTTCAAATGTCCCTTTTTACTAGTTTAGTTTGTTTGCATGTTTGTTGATTTTTTTGAGAAACAAAATATATGACGAAATATTACAAATTATTACTCTGTTAATTCGCCCAATCAGTGCTTGTTCGATAATTGCTAATGAGCTTTCAGTGTTGTATTTAGTTATTTTAATAATAGTAACAATCATAGGTAATATATAATACCCAGAGATGGGTGTCTGTGTATGGTAGATATTGTTATTTCATTCAGTGTTATGCATTTTATATGTCCTAGTTTTAAATAGTACATGTAGTTTGTAATTTTATGTATAAATGTTTCTCTACTTGTACTATCATAGAGGAAAAAAGAGGAGTTACCATGAACAGTCATATGTATAATACGTCGGTGGGTTATGATACTGGTGAGGTTATGATACTGGTGAGGTCATGAGACTGGCATTTTGAAAGTAATCAGCTTTGTTACATTCTATGTAAGGAAAATGACATTATAATGAAAACCAACAATTGAACGGGAAGTGAGAGTCGTACATATCTTACTTATTGTACAAAATACTTCACCACAAGGTCTCAGTACCTTGATCCAGCCGAGAACGGGATATAATTATATGGGTCTCTATCCCTACATTCTTCCTCTGCAAATCTCTCCGGTCTGAACTCCTTCCATGAAATAGAAATATGTCTATTATTCCATTTTAGTACATTTTATTTACATTTTATTGTAATAATTGTTTTTCTTCTTATCTATATATTTGAAAAATGCATTGAAATTACATGACCTAACTAGCATTTCCTAGTTAATGTGTAAACATCAATGTACAAAAGTGTTAATAAAAATGTCACAATCAACGACACATTTCAAAAATTCACCTTATAAAATAACCAACTATCACTGTATAATTACAGACTTAATACATTATTTTTACAATCATATATAACAATTAACCAGCCAGAACTGTTACTATGAGTTAAAATTATTACATGTACACCACACAAAATACACTTAAATGATGATTGGTCGATACAAACCATGTGATCAGGCCACACATCCGGGTGATGGTTAATGGCATGGATGGTAATATCACATGGGAAATGTTTGGGAAGCACCACGCCGTCTATTTCTGTGGGCTTTGTCAACCATCGGCTGATTATAGGCACTGTAGAATGCATTCTCATCACTTCTTTGATGAATAACAACAACTTCTTAAAGTGAGGTATGTCTTCCCTGTGAAATTTTAAAAAGCGTTCAATAATCCACATATTGTTTATGTTATGGCAAAGTATATCCCTATAAATATAGCAATGTCATCTGCCGGATGCATATACACAAGACCCAATTGAAATAGCAAGTGCGCCTCTCCGTATTAGCATATATTGTGACACAAAGACTCAGGTTTCGTTGTATCATCCAAAATATAATATAATATAATATAATATATTTCTTGGATTTTATTCTCAACACAGTTTAGCTAGATGTACTAAAACACAGCTTTAATCTATTAGTAAAGCAAAATTAAATACAGCATCATACTGGCAAAGTGGTGCTAGAGCAAAGCCAGGGATAATTTATGTGAACGAAAAAGCGTGTAATAACGTATTCAGAAGATTTTACCACTTTGAATGCATTGAAGTTTAGGGTTTCTCTCAGTATCTACTATTCAATTCATGAAGGCGGTTTTCTATTCGTTTGCAAATGAAGATCATATACTAATGAACGTCATTACAGCACTTTGCATTCATGCACTTTGCAACACTTATCATTATCAACATTTATCAACTTCCCTTTCCTGAGTAGCAACATATCTCCTCTCCCGCATATGGCGTCTTCATTTCACAACTTATACGCCATGCCAGGGCATGTTACTTAAAATTTCCTCCTGAGAGCTAGGCTTATTGCCACGAATCTAACCTTACAGGGATATATTTAGGAATGTTTGAAATTGTCACTGAGGAAGTTCTATGGTCGATATAGGGATCTGACACAATTTGAGATCCCTCTTTCAAGATTGTTAGCCGATTGTTATGGGATCTGACCATACAGACTAATCGTCTTAACTTTTTGACTATACATGTATTTGAATTGACATAGTATGTATCTACACTGACATTTGTTGACGTGCATTTCCAACGCCGGAATATCATTTCAACAGTATTTCATTCAGTGAATAGGATAATTTGACTTAGTGTCCTTGCCTCCTTCGTTTCCTCATATATGTGTCTATTTATTATTTTCTTCCTCGACTTGAAACACTCGTTACTCGTTACAACACTTATCACTCATGAGCATTTATCATTCAAGAGTGTTACTAGACATCATTCATGAGCATTACTACACTTATTTTCATGGGCATTACTAAAATGATCTTTCATGGGCATTACAACACTTACGATTCATTGGTCTTACAACACTTATCCGTCATATGCGCGACAACACACAACATTCCAGGGCGTATCAACACTAAAATTCACGGATCCTACAAAACTTATGATCCAAGGACGTTAAAACATTTAACATTCATTGGCTTACATAACTTATTTTCATGAGCGTTACAACACTTATCTTTCTTGGACGTTAACACACACATCTTCCATGGGCGTTACAACACTTAACATTAATGGGGGTTAAAACACAATGGCATGACATTAAACCACTTTCTTTTCAATGTCGTTACAATTCTCTGTCATTCAATGTCGTTACACAACATTCCGTTTTAGTACCTACCATTCAATATCATTAAAGCACGCTGCCATTCAATGTTGTCACAAAACGTACCGTTTAATATTGGTAAACACCTACCATTACAGAATGTTACCAGTCGATGGCGTTTCACCAATATACATACAATGCTGGTACATCATTCATTATTCAATGTACATGCAGGTACAACACCTACCATTCAATGCATGTCCGTCCTTGAAGCACGTGTTGTGTCTCTTCATACAGACTTTGCTGGTGTTTGGGATATTTCCCTAAGCAATAGATAGCCCAGCTTATAGCTGACGCCGTAGTATCGTGTCCTAGACATGACATCAATAATTATTACTCACAATGATATAATAGTAAAATACGAAAGTAACTGGTGTCACATGACTATGGTACTAACAACAATGTACCACAGTGGACATTCATTCAGTGGAAATTCATAGGTGAAACCAGGTGCCCGGGAGGAGTGAGCGTCTCCTGTTTGGCTAGCCACACCCGCTGTGAATGCCCTTACATACAGAGGAAACGAATATAATTCAGCACTGTATTTATACATGAATATGAACAAACACTCTGTAAGAGTGTCACAGCCACATAGCATCAGCAAAAAAAAAAAAAACAAATATAATAACACTTAAGTCAAACCCTCGGCGGGGAACACTGCAAAGGAAATAAGTGGCACATTAATGTAAAATACGAAAGTAACTTATGTCACATGACTATGACACTAACAACAACGTACCACAGTGGACATTCACGGACCCCTGAAATTCAGGGGGGAGACCAGGTGCCCGGGAGGAGTGAACGTCTCCTGTTGGCTAGCCACACCCGCCCCGAATGCCCTTACAGAGGAAACAAATATGATTCAGCACTGTAATTCAGTAATACATAGGCAACAATGTCAATGAAAGATATTCATGCAAATTATTGGATTTTATGAGAAGAAAATGTACACTGTATGTACGTAATATCTATATTTCGTGCAAGTCACAGGTCACCCAGAAATGACATAAAAAATTCATAAACATATGCATATAATTCATACTACAATGAAGCTGAAATTTCAGTAGTATACTTCTTTAAATTTCATTCGATAGAATAACCTTCAAAAAGAAAAGTATCCACTTCCGCCCTAATGTCCAAATCTGATAAACCATCTCCGTTCTCGTCTCTTGCTGTCACGAGAATGTCGAGAAAATCCAGACGTCTCTTCTTGAGGTGCGACGGGTCTCTGACCTGAAAGAATAAACAAGTGTACTTTAAGTATACTCGGGGGCTTTAAAAACGCCTATATGTTGTTTTTTTCATGTAAAAACATAAAAGTTTTGAAAAAAAATCGATTTGAATATCTGCTTGATATTGTATGATTGCGGTAACTATCATGCTATCGGTGAGACAAATCGTCCTCGAAGTGGACAACCACGCGTAACGACAAGACGTCAAGACGTTTTCATAAGGCAACGTCATCTAAGTGACAGAGCCGTAAGCACGTCAAGATATGTGATAGGTCGCCACGGTAGGCAAATCCATCCCAGGACAGTACGCCGACGATTGAAAGAGCAAGGTTTGCTATGTCGTCGCCCATTGAAAGGCTTGATCCTAACTCCTCGCAACCGAAGAAATCGTCTGACCTGGTCCCGGAACATGCTTGCTAATCGACGTAATTGACATGACGTAGTGTTCAGCGACGAATCAAGATTCAATTTGTCCATGGTTGACGGAAGACAGCGCATTTATAGGAGACGCAATGAACGTTTTGCCGCAAACTGCATAATTGAGCGTGACAAATTTCACGGTGGTGGCGTCATGGTTTGGGGAGCTATCATCAACATTTCAAGTCGTGGTATACATAACTGATGAAATCAAATAATTTTTTAAAAGAAACGTGTGATAGTATCAATCATATTGTCAAATATAATTCAAATTTTCGAAATAAATCAAGTTTGATGCAATTATTTACCCTAGTTGTTGATTAAACTATAATGATATTAGATTGGCGTTTTTAAGTCCCTGAGTATACATTGAGGGTATAGTACATAGTTTCTGTACCGATGCAGTTTGTCATATCTGACCAGGGAATACCTTATTTGGACTTAAATATTAAAGTTATTAAGAACAATACTCATTCCAACATATGTGATAAACGTGGCGACTTTGGGTTTCCTATTGTAAATTTCCATTAACTAAACGATAAACGATGTCCCCAGACTCCCATCATATGGTATTAAAATTAGTCAATTGGTTCTAACGTTTTGGATTTTCATGCAAAAAATTCTCAGATTACTTTTAAAATTCTTACTCAGGGTTATAGATATCATAAACTTCGAAATACTTTTGGTAAATTTTACAGATTTTAATTCATATATTTTATCTAAATTCGGAAATGTAAATTTTCAACTATAAGTATCCAGCGGAATTTCCCATTCCAATATCTACGGTGATCTAGCGTACAAACTAAGGAGGGTCAAAGGTTCAGATAATTTCAAATCGATGGGTTCTAAAATTAGTAAACGCCTTCGACATCAATAGTATGACCCCGAGACCATCGCTTGGATCATAGGTCTTGTATTGGGTCCCTCTACATATTTTTGTTAGCAACATATTATTCTATAAAATTTTCGTGTGTAAAAACCTTTTATGACCTTTCTTCCTGAAAAACCTGTTGATCCTTGTTTTCTATATTGGATTATTTATAAATTTTTAAATGCGTGTCTTTTGATTGTGCTGCTTTTTCGGTGAGTGGGAAGGTGGGCGCCACACTAAATGAGTGACGTTTGCTACCTCAATTGACCTCAAAGTCGGTATCGTAACCGCAGCACAATGGAATATTTTTGTAATATCGTTTTTCCGTGTATATTCTACTATTATCATGTTTGGTGTGCAAGTCCTTGGTGATCTGTGTCATACAGCTTTGTCAGATATCTTCTGTTTTTTCTTTTATACATATGTATAGTGATTAAATTACAGTAAAGTTAAACAACCTCCACGTGTAAGTCACTCACCAAAGCTTGTCGTCTACTGTTTATTATTTCATCAGCAAACTGGTGAACAAAGTTGCAGTGCTTTCGGAACTCTCTCCCCAACGGAGATATATAAAACATCCAGTCCTTGTAAAGCCATGGTCGCCTGAATAAATGCAAGAAGTACACAAGCATTGACGCAAAATATGATAACATCAGGCTATCTCCATGTCATTATCTTTGTCATTATACTTAAAGCTGTATACCCTATGTTCGCTAGTAGAATGCATATTATGGGTTGATTTATTCTAAATTGTTTTGAATATATAAATAAGCCTAAAACATATTAAAAAAGGACCCTTGCAAATATTGGGATCAGATTCGTCGTATTAAGTGAGATATGGCTGTCTAAAACACGATGTTTGTAAACAGAATGTTTACAACCAACTTATCACGTGATCTAATTCAGAAGCCGTCGCATCACGGACACTTGTGGAGGGCGAGGTAAATACACTTGACGAGTAACTTTAAAAATCTGTATTCAAGTCTGCTAAAGTTAGTATTTACTGAAATCGTTTTCTTTTGGAGTCTCCCTTCATCGTATTTGTTTTAAGTAAACTTCGCATGTGCGAAGTCAGGTCATGGTTGTATTTATGGAATACCCACTTTATTTACGATGTATTTTCTTTTTATTTTGATATCTCCGAGGGTTTGAGGCAACAAAAGATGTTATCAACGCAAAGTTAATAACTTCAGCCATACGAAAAAAATACAGTTTTTGTTTTACATGCGCTAATTTTTGAAATTATACTGAATTGTAGGGTATACAACTTTAAATATTCACTGATGTTCTTTAGCTTGAGTATGATTTTTCTAGAAAAAAAACATGACTGTTAAAAGTGCGTTCAATAATGCATTAGGAAAAATCATTAAAATTAAATTGTTTGTGTACATTGTCATGCCAAAAATTATTTCGACTTTAGGGCAGTAGTAGGTCTTAACAAATTAAAGAAACCCAAATACTTGAAGACAACTCCAGCCTCTGACAAGTACTTTGGTCTAAAACACTTCAATATGAGAACTTTTAAAATTGTATGTTGTGAAATGAACACACATCTTTAATGATCTTTTAATCATTGGTCGATCTTTATTGATGATTATGTTCTTACATTGATCGAGTCATAGCTATATTACCCAGTCTGGAGACGGCTTTCACGTAGGGATGATTCTTCCTGCAAAACAAAGCATATAATGATAGAGATTAAATTAAGTTTAACTTTGCCTTCCATTCTCTTTTCCTTTCTAAACCATCTATTATCTTTTTTGTTTTCTCAAATATGTTGTAAACAAAACTTTGAAAATATCAGGAAAGTAGATGGAAACCACACAAATAAAAACTACATAATGTGCATTTAACGAACTAACCCTTCTTCTTGTATATTCCCTTCGTATGATAATGAACACCTTAACATGGTATCTAACGTTGCCAAGGTAACGAATTCATTTGCCAGAACGTCTCCATCTTTGTTGTTAGTATTTTTCATATTTTCCTGTGAGACAAATAAATAATCTGATTGTAGAAAAATGTTAATCAAGTAATCATTATAGATAATATAAGTAAGGTAAGTGTATTTGATGATGGTTGCTTAATTTTTCTTCAAATTTAGTACGTACTAGGAATATATCTGCGACTTCATTGTAGACCTTGACATATGGACGTAGGATATCAAAGTGAAAAGCAGGAGTCAGCATTCGTCTGTTTCGTTCCCACTTCTTGCCATTACTTAGTAACAAACCATCACCTAGTAACAGATGTATAATTTCAAATTCTCTGTGGTCGATTGATCTTTTTAATTTTGTAACGATACTGATATGTTCTCTGAAGAAGAATCCAGCACATAATGCCAGCCATACCTCCGCTTTATTTATATTGTAAAGCATTTTGTTCCCTTGGACATGATATAAGAAAACCACACAGTTTTACTTTATTTTTCTTTTATTTGGACATTGTAGATATTGAAATTTTTTGTTGAATTATTGTCATTTCAAGCACATGACTAAGCATGCAGTTCATTAAATATTTTAATTGTTTTCAATGTCTGACATAAAGGAAAATTATTTTCGACATCCGTGTTTGTACACCTTGGCTTGGAACCATAACACTAACACTTTCGTTACTTTCGATTCTGCACTTAAATATTATAACAACCATGGATTTGACAATAACAATTACATAGTCGGTAATGTTAGAATCTATTCTGACATCCGTATTCAATGCATGGTGACCAGTCGGGCGTTGTCAATATCGAGTCTGACTTACGAACAACATGTAGCGTACAAGCTGGTATTGGAGAATTTATAGTAAAACGTGTAGACAAAAATTGATGATATTGTAGAAAGGATTAACAAAACAATAGTTAGATAAACAAAGTGTCTATAGGTTATAACACTAATAATAGATATTTTACGTAATTAAATTTAAATTGTCCCTTCTAGTTAGAAAACTTAAATATTGTACAAAACAAGAAATTTTAAGGATGCCACTTAAACGTTTTTACAAATTTTTTGGTTAAATTGTAAAAACTATAGATTTGAAATCACACGCATTATTAGTTGGTTTAACGAATCAAAGACTCTTGTAAATACTGAAAAAATATTTTAAGAATATTTACACAGTGTGACGTGACCGAGAATATGGTAACATCAGTTGATATTGAAACTTTGATAGTTTATATTGAAACTTTCATAGAAAAGTGTCGAGCTAATACAACATGTACATTTCTAATGTCCTCCTCCCTCGGGACAATACACGACACTTTATACTGTCACCAGGCAACCCAAAAACCTAGTGTCAATGTGTCGGTATAGCTCAGTCAGGAATTACGTCATGTCAGAAATTTACATTTCAATAGTCCTTAGGGCACGATCTAGGATTCTAAATGAGGATGAGGTGAGGGATTTTTAAAATTCGAGGTGTCTAGGGCCGCCTAACGACCGTCTTTGATTACAGATTCTGAATGTGGAGCTTCCAGAAGCTCTTACGTTTCAAGATTTAATCAGTTTTAAGGTGAAAATAACATATAAATTGTATTCAAATATAATATTTTTCATTTTGTAATTCTTTCAAATTTCAATGTATATGACTGTCAAATATATTAGAAATGCATTCCGATCAATAGAATAACATAGTCCTTAGTGGAAAGTATCTTATTAATAAAACAGTGTTTTTTTAAACTGTATTCATGGAATACGAAAGCCACTGTCTCTATATAGTTCATAGAAAGAAATATGCCGATAATGGAAGTATATATGGATTAATGTGAAAAAAGCTTAGTTTTCCAAAAGGAGAGTGCGTTTCATTTAGAGACAAGAATTACTGGAATATTTTGAATTTTCGCCAAATTTTACCTAGCCATGGCATGACTACAGTATAGCCTCCTCCGTCGTGGTACTTCGGTTTGGGTTCCGATGACTTCAGCAGAATCTTGGCTGTTTCCGGGTGACATACGGAGAATACAGGATACATGAACATAACCCAAGCCTGGTAGACTTTGGGACGGACATCTTGTACCAATTTCAGAACCAAATTAATATATCCAGAGACGTCATTAAACTGAAATCAAATTAATATATGTACACTATTATTTGTAGACCAATAGCAGACCCAGATATATGTATAGTGTGTTGAGGGAAGAAAAACTCACACCTCCAAAGGGTCAGAAACTGTCTGGTTCATCACACTGTACATGTTAGTTTGTCATGGTGTAAATGGCTTCCATCAACTGTATCGAAAGATGCAAATAAACGACTATCAACCTCTAAATCTTACTGAATATCGAAAGAATGTAAGGATCGATATCTGATTGAAGACCATACGAAAACATACTATTTATGATGCCAATTTATACACGGTACGCAATATAGAAAGTCAAGTGTTGTAAGCTAGAAACCCAGCCGGCTAAATCATTAGGAGTGGGTTGTGGTGATTTACAATTTGGACACTTTTTGCTTCAAAAGTTTACAGTTCATTGCGTATATCTTGGCATTTTATAAAAGGCAGTATCTAAGTACCTTCTATATAAATAGCTTAACCAGTTATATAAACGTACCAAATGTAGACTACCCCATACAGGATGTGTATCGCCTAAAGCTGTCATCTTCCTTGTTATGTCACACCATTCCCGGTAACGAATCAAGAACTTGACAAATCGCCATACCAAGAAGATTGTGATGCAAGCAATCACAACGTCTATCAGGAGAATCTGCATGGTTTATAACTCACTGTGGAAATATATCATAGATACAATATGTTTATAGAAGCTCTCAGAGTAAATTCACATCACACTATAGTTTTGTTCGGAATTTATGTCGCGTGTTTGACAAGGGAATTCAAGACAATGTCGCTAGCCAGTGGGAGATGCTCACTCCTCTCATGCAGCTTGTAGTCTTATCCATACGTTTCAGTGGTTTCTGAATGACCATTGTGGTACTTATAGTTGTGAGTTTTACATTATAGCGGCAAACACTTTTTTATTGTAGTACGGAATTAGTACAAATGTTTGTCATCGACAAATGCTATCGTCAGTTTTGATTGGAAACCAAATCTTGCAGACGATGTAGAATTATGAATAATTTTGCAACATGTATGGTAAACATAAATATGGCACCTAACTTTCTGTGGTAACTAACATTCCCCACTTGGTAATTGGTAGTATGGCAGCTAACATATCCCAGTGTAGGCTATGGCAAACATTAGTATGGCAACTAACATATCCTAGTTTAGGTAATGGGAAACTGTAGATTGGCAACTAACATATCCCAGTTTAAGTCATGGTAAATTGCAACAAATATTTTTCAGTATAGGTCAAGGCAAACGTTATTATAAAAACTTACGTATCCTTGTATCAGTCTGCATCAAGGAAATAGGGTCTGAGCGTTGTAAATATACTGGCATTAGGAATATAACCTCTACCTTTATTTATTTAAAATTTTGAAAAATTAGCTATAGTTCCTAAACATTACATTTGTATTCCCTTTCAAATGACATTTATTATAATGAAATGGGTTGTTTACACAAATCAATGCTATATATATATGTAACCTACGAGAAGAAAATCTAAAAAAGTTACCTTAAAATAGGCCTAAATGACAAAGTGTACATGACCTCAAAACACTCACAGTCAATAAAAGTGTGCAATTACGGGTTACAAAATCATGGCTAATCGATTATTCGAAAAACTAGGCAAAACTGTCTTCATTTTTGCTTAACACACGTTGAACCCTTAGCTGAAGGTAAAAAACGAAGACGTACCGAAGGGTTAACCACATCTCGTAGTCCATGGAAAAAAGGGGACAATACCGTGTTTAGTGTCATATTCAGACAAATGCGAACCCCAATAAAATCGAGGTGAAACCAGGCGCTCGAGAGGAGTAAGCGTCCCCTGGTTGTATACAACACCCGTCGCAAAAGTCCTGTAACAACCTTTCAAATTGAGGAGGTAAATACATAAATATACACGCATGAACATACGAAAGAAACAGGAACACGAAGTCAAATTTCCCATTCAAGGCAAGAAATGCTGCCTGCCTGAAATTCCGGTGTTGGAAACGCAGGTGAACAAATATCTGTATATACATGTGTATACGAATTATGTCAACTCAAGTATAGTCAAAACGTTAAGATGGTTGTTTTGTATGGCCAGGTCCCAAAATATTGGTTAACATTCTTGAAAGAGGAATCTGAAATTGCAATAGATCCCTATTACGATCATAGAACTTCCTCAGTGACAATTTCAAACGTTCCTCAATGTATCCTTGTGAGAGTGGTTTCGTGGCAAGAAGCCTTGCTCTCAGGACGGAATTTTCGTATTTTGAGCATGCCCTGGCATAGCGTATAAGCTGTGAAATGAAGACGCCATATGCGGGAGAGGAAGGTATGTTTATTATTTGAAGTTAAGAATAACTTAGATTGTCGTTAGATTGTTTCTTTGGTTCACTTTTCGGTCATTTTGGTTTCAACACTGCTTTTCAAATATTTATTCAAAATTTTGGTACCAACGGAAAGTCATGTTACAAGGAATACACATGTGAAATATGAATGTCGTCTCACTAACCTTTCAAAAAGGTAACATGATAAAGCTTTTGAAATGTAGGTTAAAGGACACGGTCAATGTAACGAGGCCAAAAATTACAGAACTTTTCACGATAACTGCGGTCTTAAAATTGTATATGCGCAATATGCCTTCCGTGGGGTTATCTACAAACCTGAAAGAAAATGCTCTCTTACAATTGCCGTGCAATATTTGGTACATTCATATTTTGCAGCTAACCTCCCGGAAAAGCTATATCCCATATACAAATTGTAAGACCGCAGTTATCATAAAAAGTTCTATTGTATGGATGAAATAAGTCATGTCGCAAGAAATATGCATGTGACTTATGAAAGCTTTATCCCTTACAGCTGAACAGTTATGTGCAATGTTAAAGTTTTTGTTTTTTGCCATAGACATATAGACAAACGGACAAACAAATAGACAGACAGGCAGGTCAAAAAGTAGATGACCCCGAATCTTTGATTCCGGGAGCATAAAAATGAAATAAAGAATGATATAAGTACTTTGGAATGTCCTGTAACAGACGTTACATGAAGATTAAATGTTTTCCTATCATATCTAGCAATACGATGTCATAATCGCAATGGTATATGATTACTTCTTAGCTTATTATTTAATTATTATAATTTTAATATCTCGGCAAATTGACTGTGATAAAATTAAATGATCACCATGTAAATCTTCATGAGAAGATATATACGCAAACAGAATATGAATGCATTTGTTTGTGCTGCTTTTGCGGTGAGTGGGAAGGTGGGCGCCGGTTAGCCACACCAATTGAATGACGTTTGTTACTTCAATTGACAGTCCTAAGTCGGTATCGTAACCGCAGCACAGTCAAATATTTTTGTAATGTCGTTTTTCCGTGTATATTCCACTATTATCATGTTTTGTGTGCATGTCCTTGGTGATTTTTGTCACACAGCTTTGTCAGGTGTCTTCAGTTTTCTCTTTATTTTTTTTTTGTATTATTTTTATTTATCTATTCATTTATTTATCTATTTATTTGATTTTTATTTCTATTTTTGTTAAACCAGATGTTAAAATGCAACTACAGTACTATCAATTAATGATTTTTCTTTATATATAGTATAATGGAGGTAATCTAAACGTGCAGTTGATACAGTAACATACGTAACTTTGAGTAACGTATGTAACAAATATTCAAATCAACTCATATTAACGACAGAGAATATTGGAGAGTTTAAAGTTACGTTCTACAAACTTAAGTATAAATAGAACATACTAAGAGAACACAGAAGACATCTGATGAAGCTGTATGACACAAACCACCAAGGACATGCACATAAACATGATATTGATAGACAAAACAGAATACATCTGACCAAGCTGTATGATAAATCACCAAGCACATACACACAAAACATGATAATAGTAAGATATACACGGAAAAACGACATTACAAAAATATTAGACTGTGTTGCAGTTACGATACCGTCTTAGGACGGTCAAATTGAAATAACAAACATCACTCAACTGGTGTGGTTTATGAGCGCTAACCTTTCCACTCACCGAAAAAGCAGCACAATCAGAGCACACATATTTATAAATTTATAAATAATCCTCCATATAAAGAACAAGGATCAACAGGTTTCTCAAGGAGAGGTCATAAAAATTTTAACATATGAAACGTACTATGATAGTATATGCTAGTATCTAAAATATCTTAGGCGACATAATGCAACATAAGTAAACCGTCCTATTCTCGTCTGTAAGCGAGCTCAGATCCTTGTTCAGTAGGAGTCCCGATTAACATCAGAGGGGGTGAGGCTCAGGACCATGGGAAAAATCCCAACCGCGCTGTTAGTCAGTTTTCATCGCTCAAGGAAAAGTTTGTATATGCTGTAGAGGGACCCAATACAAGAACTATGATCTTTGCGATGATCTTGGGGTTATACTGTCGATGTTGAAAGCATTTAATTAATTTAGAACTACTAGATATGAAATTGTCGGAACCTTGAACACTATATAATTTGTACACTAGATAACCGTAGAAAATGTGATGAGAAATATACGTTTGTTGAAAAGTCATATTTCCGAATTTAGATAAGAATCTGAATAAGATCTGTAAAATTTACCAAGAGGTTTTCGAAGCTTATGATATCTATAACCCTGACTTAAAAGTTTGAAAAGAAATGAACAAAAATAATCGTATTTAAAGCGAAAATAACATCCACAGTACTATATTTAGGGCGAAAACCGAATTGTGCGTCAGAGATAACAGCATTATCATTAGACCATGACAGCAATCTCATATTCAATATGGAAGTAAACAATCTTTAAACTAATTCCTCTAAAGTTTTGAGGTTCTGACAAACTCCCTTTCTTATGTACAGGAACAATAAGAGCGTTACAAAGAACATCGGGGAAGCATCCAGTATTTAACATAGCATAATATAGTATGTAAGAATGGAACTAGAATATCTGCAAATTCTATAAAATACTCGTTCAGAATTCCATCTTTACTATGGCTTTTATTGCGTTTAAGCCCTTTGATAGCTTTAACAATCTCATCTGATATTATTGTTTTTAAAGTTCGACAAAGATTTCATCATCACCATCATGATCAAGATATTCATCATCATTCACATCAGTATCACCACATAAAGATTTAAGATGTTTTGTAAAATCATCCAGGGATAAATCAGATTTAAAACTTTTCTTTTTCGCAAAATGTTTATAAAACTCCCTTGGGTTATTCTTTCTCAGAAATTTCATGTATTCATGTATGCAAATATTAGGCAGATCACGTGACTTGACGATATGGCCAAAGCTAGTACTACGCGCATTACAATATGGCGCCCATGCCTCTAAAAATGTCCAATTTTTGACCAAAAATTGACGGGACATAATTTCGTTATTTTTCATTTAAAGGTCATGGGAAACATATATTTTCATTGTAAAAAATAGTGATAGTAGGAAAAATGAACCTTCTTGTATAAAAAACAGATTTTTCTGCTGTAACATATACATTATATGTAGGCATAATTGCATTTATAAGTCAGTAAAAGAGTAAATACAGAGTTAAATGCCCCTACAGAAATAAAAAGTTGTGACGTCACATTAGATCAAGCACGATATTTCTCCGTGTAACATACATGTACAGGCTGTGAATAAAGCTCATATAATAATTGACCCAATATAACGTCATAGCGATCACAGTCACGAAAATTCGCGAGACTTGCCGAAGCAACACACATTTACTTTTTTATTCAAATATCAATATCTCCAGAACGAGTAATTATTTTCAACAACAAAAAAAAAAAAAATAAAAAATAAAAAATAAAAAATAAAAAAAAAAAAAAAAAAAAAAAAAATAAAAAAAAAAATACGAGAATGTTATTATCGCATATATATTTTATTTAAGCAAAAACATAAATTTGTATAATTTAAGTTTCCCATAACCTTTAAAATGATGCAATCCGGAATTTCTTATCTCGAACTCTCCAAAACGGACCGGACAAATATATGGCTCGTAATATTTCCTAAAGCATTTAAGATGCAAATTTGGTGGGGTTTTTTTTTTTTTTTTCGGTTTATTGTTTTTTTTTTTTTTTTTTTTTTTTTTTTTTGGTTTTTTTTTTTGCAGTTTCTTTACATGGATTGAATGGACATTATTGCTTCAGAATTTCATCCTAAAAGTGACGGGACTTAAATTTGTCGAATTGCGATCAAAACTTGACATTTTCAGTGTGATAAGAAGTATTGATTTTTGCCGGACAAATTTGATCTTTAACACAAAACACTGGGTATTATGGATTTTTGGTTAGTTTCCCGTTCAAGTCTATGGTAAACATAGGGCATCTATAGCTTCCAAAATGGCCGCAATGCAAATTAGGAAAATGAGCGCTATTTTGCCATATGAAGTCTATCTAGGCTTCCTCACCAGCTGTAATGTTGATTAGTAATAAAAAGTACGTCATGTCTAGGAAGACCATAGGTTCATTAAAGAATAACACACGGTGGGTATAATTAGGTATAGTTTGTTTTATAGCAATTAGCCGGCGGTATCAATAGCCCACTTTTATTGACTTTGTGTGTAAAAACAAAACAAAACAAAAACAAAACAAAACAAAACAAACAGAAGAAAAAAAAAACAAACAAACAAAAAAAATAATAAAATGTAAACAATGAACCCCCCCCAAATAGCAAATGATAAAAGAAAGAAACCGAAGGCAACATCAATTCATCAATTTTTTAACCCCTCCCCTTTCACGTCATTTTACTTCCGCTATCGACGGTTTTGCGATAAAAAGCTCTTCAAACTTTGGCCGGCATTCAAATCCTAGCTGTTTAAAAGACGAGATCTTTCGGAAAAGTTGTTATTACCATCCTCCTTTCCATTTACCATTCACAGTCATTGATGCTAGAGGGTACCCCAGTAATGAACATTTTGTGGCCGAGAATGGCAAGATAACTTGATTTCGTCCGTTTATATTTTGTCTAATTATGTAAATATAAACTTATTCTTTTTGTAGATGAAAACAACTATAAATCTACTTAAAAATAAATGAGGATCCTTTATATAAACCATAGACAGAGAAATGTAACTCATACATACCTTATGTACTTCTAGCATTTTTTATCGGTCATACACAAATCATTCCATTTATTGACCCCCATATCTGAGCGTGTGATATAATGTATGTGTCACGTTCGTTGTATATATATATATATATATATATATATATATATATATATATATATATATATATATATATATATGTATATTAGTAATAGTGTTGAAGGGTGAAGGTTATATATATATACACCACACACTAGGGCAGATCACCACGCACCAGGGCAGATCAAGCTGTTGTTTTACAAAGGGTCAACATTTGGCGATATTTTTGAGAAAACGATTATATCGTCAAACAGTGACAGTGAGTCACCAGAAGCTATATATATATTAGTGATAGTGTTGAATGGTGAAGATTCCAGCCCCCTTTCCTTCAATCATATGATTTTCAAACCTGAGGATACTTTGTAAAGGTTGTAGGACAAGGTATATGCATATGCAAGGAAAGGGGGGGGGGGGGGGTTTCAGGTGGGTTTATGCTTCCATCGTTTGACAAATAAATGAGGAATATTAAGCAATTTTATCATGGGATTTTTATTAAAAAACAAAATCCTAACAAAAACCAAATTAGAATTCCATATATATTATATCAAGATCTCCTGTCTTCTTTATTATTATAAGAATATCTTGTTGTACTTCGATTATTAAACTCGTTATTTAATTTCTTTTATTGATTTCCTTCAACAAATCGATTAATAGCCAATGTTTAAGAGTTTAAGAAAACCATTCAAATCCATCCAAATAACAGCATTAAGAAAAATAATGAAATTACATGACGAGAATACATTACTAACGAGGATTTAGTATGGCAGATATTTTAAATCGAATATAATGGATAACGAAGATTGCCCCCTTCTTTGAATTTCCGAACAAAATGAACGTAGAAATTATTACTGTTTCACTCCGTAATAAATGCTAAAACTAAAAACTAAACTTTAAATATTCTTTTATTTTCATAAAACATACCATTTAAATTATCTTAAAATACAGAATTAAAAAAAATAAATAGAAACTTTTTAAATTACATTAGGTGTCATACAATCATTTCAAAGAGATTGATTTCACGAAGATAATTATCAATATATTATGTAAACAGGTATAATATAGAAATAACTATAAACAATAGTATAAGGGACTGGTCAAAATTTATCAAAACATGGGACCGGTGCAGAATGGCAAATTAAATTGAAAAACCTCAGACCCCATGACCTCATGTATGTTTAAAAAACAAATCGGGTCCTATGCTCTCCAACTTGCAAAAGAGTTGATGTTCCATGCTAGTCATTAGACCTTTCACCATAAACTTAGAGTACTCTCAAGTATCACAACATTTCAAAAGTGGGATGGATTTTACACAGTATATTCTTACTGAAAACTGCAACAATTTTTCATGCGTATTAAACTATATATTAGTAATAAATAAAATCAACCTTAAAATTTGACTGCTCAATTCATGGTCAAATCCATGGTCAAGAGTCCAGCTCTATGACTTTATATAAATATGATGTTGGTTGTGAATTGTTGTATATATGTTTAATACCTTTTTCAAGTTTGCTGCAGTATTGAATAAACTTCTTGTTAGTGAATCTATGATACTTTTTATTAGCTCAGCTCGGCCAAAGCCTCAAATAAGTTTTTAGATGTTTCACAACGCTCAACATATGAAATTAGGCATTTTAAAAGAAGCAAATCTGTAAAACTTCTCACTTTTCTATTTCATACAATTTTTAGTCATTTTCTCTTTTTTTATCACTGAGATACATTTAAACTTTGATTTGTAATTTTTCATGATATGTATGTTTATTTGAATGTGTAATTAAAATAAGAATAGTTCTGTGATATTTTTCAAAAACGTGTGGTTGTTTTTTATTCTGGTCTGAAATAAAGTTTGACATATTTTCAACAGTTTTGTTGACTTAGTCACAGTAACGCTAAAATAAATGAATTCTTCATTCCTGCATAACTGATCATCTAGGTATTCAGGTGAGCGATATAGGCCTACTTGGGCCTCTTGTTTAATAAAGTTCATGTGCCATGCTCATTAATACAATAAAAAGGTCATGGTCCCATTACCCGAAAAGTTTTTAAAAAGTCCTTGTCCCCATGCCTATTGCACCGGCCCCATGCCTATTGCACTGGTCCCATGCCTTTTGCACTGGTCCCATGTTTTGATAAATTTTGACCGGTCCCTAATATGACCTAAAATTATTATGAGTAGATTAGTGTTCATATGTAATGTGAATTGATTTGATATCTACCTACCTACCTACATACATACATACATGCATACAAACAGACAGACAGACAGACAGACATATATACACACAACTAAAGTGACACATACGGAATAGCAAACATTCAGTTGAGTGATCATTAAATGGAATGATTTGTGTATGACAGATAAATAGTGCTAAATAATGCTAGAAGTACATAAGATGTGTATACGTTACATACTCGAATGAAGGAGACAAGGACAGTAAATCAAATTATCCTATGCACGGTATCAAATGCTGTTGAATTGAAATTCCGATGTCGAAAATGCACGTGAACAAATGTCACTATGTATAGATATAATGTCAAATCAAGTATAATGAGAACGGTCAATTTGTATGATCAGAATCCAAAATGTCGAATGACATTCTAGAAAGGGGGATCTCAAATTGCACCAGATCCCTATATCCACCGTAAAACTTCCTAAGTGACAAAATTCATATGTTCCTTAATATTTACTTGTAAGAGTAATTTCGTGGCAAAAAGCCTCGCTCTTGGGGTGAAATCTTGTTTGTTTGTGTAAATATAAGTAATGGCGGAATCGATGTAAGGAAAAGCTCTGTAATATTTATCTCGATTCTCTGGGATTTCCTCTTGATTTTCTCGATTTTCGTTATGTGTTATTGTGTCCTCTATTACAATATTTTACATCACTGCACATTGTTAATGCGACATTAAGTTCCATTTAGTAATATTCTATGCATTCAAATTACGAAATTTAATCATTGCAAGCTAGTTTCCCCCGTGGTGATCTTTCTGAGATAATGACTTATTCATAAAATATGACTTATCGCTTATACACTTTATCAGTATTTTTACATTGCTAATGTATCTGGATACTTTTTGAGTTTTGATCTCGATGAAACAATAAAAATATTATTTGCATTTTATGGAAGATAGGACAAAAAAAAAAAAAAAAAAACCCACCGAAATCGAACTCTCTTTTATGATAAAAGTCAACACACACATGTAGAGCAAAAAAGAACATGCAAAGACATCGATACATCACAAATTATTTGATTGCAATGCATTTGCATTACCGACGATCTATTTATGTGACACGCGAAAGAGGAGAAACAGATTTAGTTTGATGGCAAATCTAGCAGAAGACGGAGGTATAGCCGCTTTGTTTTATGTAACAGTAGCTGTTTAAGTAGTCCCAGTGTCGTACAAAAAAAAAAAAATTAACAAAAAAAAAAAAAAAAAAAAAAAAAAAAAAAAAAAAAAAAAAAAAAAAAAAACCCAACTAACCAAAAACAAAAACAAAACAAAACAACGAAGACCACAGGGACGACAAACAGCGGTGATGGAATAGTGTGACATACTACTTACATGCCATTATTTAATGATTGATTGATTGATTGATTTTTGTATAACGTCACATCGCGAATATTTCACGTATATGGTGACGGCATCTGCCTGATGTGGGCATTCAAATTTTGATCTTTGCAATGATCCACTCGAAGCAGTGAGAGATCTTTAACGTGCCATGCATACTATGATACGGGCCCTCGGATTTTACTGTCTCATCCAAAAGACGGGACACCGGGATGACCAGAGCGGGACTCGAACCCCGGTCTCCTGATCAGGAGGAGAGCGCGATATCACTAGGCGACATCCGTTTCCATTATTTAATGACGATGTGGTATTTAGAATATTCGGTGCATGAAACACATTTTCATTCCAACATGTTTTCACAAGAAACACAAGATTTATTTGAACTGATCATAAAAATCCGTATATATTTATTTTATAACATGGACAAAAGTGGTACTCATTCAAAACCACAACAAACACTTGTACAAAACAATTAGGTTAATAAAGTAAACATATGATATAAGAAGCTTTAATACGTTACTGTCATTTGAATGGTTATACATGGATCTTTTCTTTATCATTTAAACCACTAGTTTGCTTAACTATTAACAAAAGTTCCGAACAATGTGGTTCAGAAATTTGGACTCTGTTCTTCAATGTATAAGTTATCATAAGTTGACATATATTCAAATACGATTGTATCCTCTTAGTTAAGAAAGATTTCACATTTATATTTCACATAAAAAATTTCGATAAATATTTTGATATTGATATAATAGCATCAGTCATTTTATTTCATGAATTTCTGTTTTTAAAAATCACGGAATATTTAATAGACTACATAATGTCTCCAGGACCACTAACTGACAGACACAACATTATGCAAAGCAAAATGTCACGTGGGTTAGTGACAACGGTAAATTGTGCACATACAAATTATGGAATTAGTGACTTAAAGAAATAGATAGATACAAACAGAGCGATAATTTTGCAAATATTCGTTTATAAACATGAACATTCTTCAGTTAAGCGCATTGATATGACATTAAATTACTTTTACAAGTTTGAGTAAACGTCGTGTTGGATTTATCACTCACAATGTATCTGACTATTTTCAGGAACTCAGGTCACATGACTACCCTCATGAACTCAGGTCAAGTGACTATACTAAGAAATCACATCACGTCACGTGACTATCTAAGGAACTCACGTCACTTGACTTCGTGTCGGATGAACCCCTCCTAAGTAATCACAATACGTACGTTATGCCTTCCATGAAAGATATGCTTATTGCATATTCTACAGACAAATTAGTAGGAGATGAGCACCTCTCTGTACACAAACTGTGCACTTTGAAACATAGAAAATGATCGTAAAAAGTTATAGTATAACTTCATTCTGTTTATATAAAGCTGCCGTCACCCTCCGTCTCGTTATCTCTCCCGTAGATGAACCTTAATGCCGTATTTTGATCGCATGACAAGTTCAGGCATCTCTATGTACTCATGACCTGGCACTAGCTCCACATGAAACCTGAACATAATACGCAATACTGACCATTACACTAAGAATTGTGATAGAAAAATCGCTATAAAACAATATCTAACGACCACATCAGTACTGCAGCCGACCTGAGAAACACTTTATTCTTTAGCACTGACATGGCCTCTTTCCATTTTCATAAGGATATAAATGGAATATAAATCAATATATGAAGCATTGATACTTTGTTATTTGTGTTAATAAGTATACTGCTTCCAGAAATTTTAACAAGATTCAGTATATACTGTCACAAACCTTGCAGGTGCACTTCATAAAATATAAGATATTAATCTGTGCAACAAACCAATATGATGCATTTTGCTGTTCTACTAAAGCAGCTATGCTGTCTTTCTTGAATATCCAGTTTGCACAGTGTGAACCTAAGACTCAATGATATATCTTATGTTTCACCATTGCTGTCACATTCTGGAATGTGAAATTGTGAAAGGGGACATAATAATTACCTATTGATCAATCTTGCCAGCATCACTTTCTGTTCGTTCAATGCAAAATGTTGTCCAATGCAATTCCTGAAAAAGAAACAAATAACAATATAGCGAACATATTGTCTGAATTACTCATCACTGCATCTTTGACATGGTATGGTTTTGTGATGACATGATCAGATATTGTGAACAGAGGATATTGTATTATGCTGACATGGTATAGTATTGTGATGACATCGAATGGCATTGTGATAACATTGTCTAATATTGTATTGTGATGGTATGGTATTGCTGACATAAAATTGTATTGTGAAGACATTTTATGGTATATATGACATGGAAAAGTTTAATGATTTCATAGTGTGATATAGTATTGAGATGCCATCACATGGTATTAATGGCATAGTATGATATTGTATTTCATAGTGTGATATGGTATTGTGATGGCATCACATGGTATTAATGGCATGATATTGTGTGCTATTGTGATGACATCGCATGGTATTAATGGCATGGTATGATATGGTATTGTGATGGCATCACATGGTATTAATGGTATGATATGGTGTGCTATTGTGATGACATTGCATGGTATTAATGACATGTTATGGTATGGTATTGTGATGACATCGCATGGTATCAATGGCATGGTATGGTATGGTATTGTGATGACATCACATGGTATTAATGACATGGTATGATATGGTATTGTGATGATATCGCATTGTATTAATGGCATGGTATGATATGGTATTGTGATGACATCACATGGTATTAATGACATCGCATGGTACTAATGGCAAGGTATGGTATGGTATTGTGATGACATCGCATGGTATTAATGACATGGTATGGTATTGTGCTGACATTGCATGGTATTAATGGTATGGTATGGTATTGTGATGACATGGCATGATATCAATGGCATAGTATGGTATGGTATTGTGATGACATTGCATGGTATTAATGGCATGGTTTGGTATGGTATTGTGATGACATAGCATGGTATTAATGACATGGTATGGTATGGTATTGTAAGAACTTTTCAGGTTAGCACCATTAACCACAGAATCACAGTGTAAATCACTTTACCTAGCGAGATCTTTATTTCTATATAATTTCGTGAATTCATCTTCATAATAAAATAAGATTTCCGTAAATCCATCGACCTCATTTAAGACCCATTAAAACCAGTAAAATACAACAATCTGTAGAAGTCTGATACACTAATAGTTGCTTTAATAACCTCTTCATATTTTGAAAACTTGTGTTACAAATTCAATGATCAATTAACCCTTAAAAATACAGATTTGAATTTAAAGATTTAAAAGGGACTTAAAATTTACATTGTCACCAAGCATTAACCATTCATAATTATTACAACGATTACACATACACATGTTGTTTTAAACAGATAAGAACAGCAAATTCTAATTTTCTTGGTTTTCAATTGTCCCTCTTACCATTTTTTCTTCTTCTTTGGAAAAAAATTATATAAATAGATATTACATAGTATTAAAATGGTAATTCGCCCCATCAACGCTTGTTCCTTGATCGCTAATTAGTTTCTATGTTGTATTTAGTTATTATAATATTAATAATAATTATACGTAATTTTCAATATGCAGAGATTATTGTTTGTGTATGGTAGATATTGCTATTTCATTCATTGTTATGCGTTTTATATGTCGTAATTAGTTTTAAGTAGTGGTTTGTAATTTTATGTATAAATGTTTTTCTACTTGTACTATCATTCACAGTCATATGTATAATAATTTTAGTATATGCACTAAGCCAGTGTGACCTAGTGGATAAGGTGCTCGGCTCGTGATCGAGAGGTCGCAGGTTCGACTCCCGTCCGGGGCACACCGGTGTTCTGTCTTTCGGATGAGACAGTAAAAACCGAGGTCCCGTGTCACGGTAGGCGTGGCACGTAAAAGATCCCTTTCTGCTTCGGGTGGGTCTGTTGCAAAGGTCTAAATTTGTATGCAATGCATCAGGCAGATGCCGCCACCATATACGTGAAATAATCGTGGAGTGACGTAAAACAATAATCAATCAATAGTATATGCACTTGTGAGATCATGATGGTGGTAGTTTGAATCTTATAAGCTGTTTTAATTTCTATGTAAGGAAGATAATATTATGGCGAAAATAAACGATGAAACTGGCAGAAGGAGAGTCGTATATATTTTACTTATGGTATAAAATACTTCACAAGAAGTTCTCATTACCTTGATCCAGCTGAGAACGGGACATAATTGTAGGGGTCTCTATCCTTACATTCTTCCTCTGCAAATCGCCCAGGTCTGAACTCCTTCCATAAAACAGAAATATGTCTAATATTCCATTTAAGTATATTTTATTTACACTTTATTGTAATATTTTTTTATTATCTTTTTATCTGAAGAATGCATTAAAATCACATTACCTAATCACAGTTTCCTAATTAATATGTAAATATCAATGTACTAAGGTTTTAATAAAAGTATCACAATTAACGAAACGTTTCAAAACTTTACTTTATGAATGAACAAATTACCAATATATAATTATAGACATATTGCACTGCATTTAGAAATATGTGTAACAATTTACCAGTCTGAACTGCTACTGTTTGAAAAGATTAATGCATTATACAAAATACACCTAGAGGATGAATGATCAATACGAACCATGTGATCAAGCCACACATCCGGGTGATGGTTGATGGCGTGTATGACAATGTCACATGGGAAATGTTTGGGAAGCACCACGCCGTCTATTTCTGTGGGCTTTGTTAACCATCGGCTGATTACAGGTACTGTAGAATGCATTCTCATAACTTCTTTGATGAATAACAACAACTTCTTAAAGTGAGGTATGTCCTCCCTGTGAAATATTTATAAGTCATTAATTAATTCACGTATTGTTTATTGTTTACGTTATGCCAATACTAATTCCCTATACATATAGCGATGCCATCTGCCGGATGCCTATACACCAGACCAAAGTGACCCAAAAGGGAAGAGCGCCTCCCCCTATCAGCATATGTTGTGACACAGAGACTCGGATTTTATTGTCTAATCTAAAAGACAAGACAAAGGCAAGATAAGGACAAGCTGTCGGTAGGACTTGAAACCGGGACCTCTCTGTCCGATTCATGCACACTACTAACGATCCACGCCGGTTCCCTCTATGTAGAATAGAAGTAGTGTGCCAATATGGCAATGTAAAGAGTATATCTCTGTATTATATAATATTCATATACATAATATGATATGTTTCTTAGATTCCCATTTCAACACAGATGAGTAGTACACATAGATATAATTTGTTAGGAATGTACAATAAGGTAGATCATGATGCTGGCAAACTTCGGAAGTGTTCCCCGAGCAAATCCAAAGATCATACGCGTGGACGAAAAGAAAGCGCACATTTTACCACCAAAATGCACTGCAGCTTCGAATTTCATTTAGTGCTAACTATTCCATTAATGATGGCGATTTTTTATTTTGTTCCTTTCGTCGTACGAAATTGACTCTATACCAAATGTTATAAGTCAAAATAAGAAGCAATTGGCCTTGTCCTTTAATTTTACATACAGATATATTGATGATGTACTATTTATAAATAACCAAAGCTTTGATACATACGTACATACAATATATCCAAAGGAACTTGAAATTAAGAACACTACAATATCCAATTCATGTGCTTCATATTTAGATCTACTTATTGATGTCGACCGAGATGATAAACTTACTACTTCAATTTATGACAAACGTGATGACTTTAGTTTCCCCATTGTTAACTTTCCATATACTAGTAGCAACATTTCTTTATCACCTGAGTACGGTGTTTATGTATCCCAGTTGATTCGATATGCGCGAGCATCATCTGAGTATTGCTTTTCATTTATCGAAGCCAATTACTAGGAGAAAAGTTACTCAAACAAGGATATGAGATATCACGACTTATGTCAACATTCCGCAAATTTTGCGGTCGTTATAAAAACCTTATTTGCCCATATGATGTATCGTTGTCTGACATGTTGACTTCCTTATTTCACAGTAACTAAACCATCTGTATTACCTATACTATACAGCAGTATTCTTACTGCTTATGAAATATACCTATTTTGACTACGGCTGTGCTGTTTCCTAATTCTGTGACAGCGAATAATACTATTTCGCTTATACTTATGGCACCACGACGGGTGTGACCGGTCGGCAGGGGATGCTTACTCCTCCATGGCACCTAATCCCACCTCTGTTTTGACAGAGGTTCGTGATAGTTTATATTATATTTACATATGTATTGTGTTTCTTCGAGTTGTGGATTTCGGAACAATATCTTGGATTTGTACTTGTTTGCAAATAAAGATCACGTTCTAATCAATGTTATTACAACATTTTACATGCATGAGTGTTATAATACTTAACAATCATGGGCGTCACAACACTTAATGTTTATGGGCAATACTTATCATTCATTAGCGTTACAGCAATTATCATGTATGGGTGCTACAACAAATAACATTCAAGGGCGTATCTACATTCAACATTCATCGGGTTACAACACTTATCATCCAGGTGCGTCAAAACACTTAATATTCATGGGCATTATGCACATCACTTAATATTCATGGGCGTCACAACACTTTATATTTATCACTATATATTACATTTATAGATCACTTAACATATATGTTTACTTAATTATGTAATATTCATGGGCATTACAACACTTTAATGTAACATTCGTGGGCATTACAGCACTTAACATTCATGTGCGTCAAAACACTTTACTTTCATGAGCGTTACAACACTAACATTATATGGGTAGTACAACACTTAACATTTAAGCGCATTGCAACACTTGATATTGAATGGCATCGTAACACTTGATATTCAAGTGCGTTTCAACACTTCACAACCTTCAAATGCATTACGACACTTTACCTCCATGGGTTGTATAACAACACTTCACACTCTAGGGCGTTACTACACTTTACATTAAGTATTATTTTTTGAAATATATGTAATATTGAACAACTACTTGGCATTAGAATGTCTACTTTTGCAACTCTCTAGCATTTAATGTTGTTACAGCACTGAACTTTCGAATAGCGTTTAAGGAAGTACCTACCATTCAATAGCGTGAAATCACGATGCAATTCAACATCAGAAAACACTTACCATTCAATATCGTTACAGCACGTCTCCCTTTAAATATCCTTACAACACTTGCCATTCAATGCCATTACAGCACGCTACCAGTCAAAGTCGTTAAACCATGCTACTATTCAATGCCGTTACAACATGCTGACATTCAATGACGTTTCGCAATATACATGCAATGTTTAAAATGTTTAAAGTATATGTACTCACAACACCTACCATTCAATGTATGTCCGTCCTTGAAGCACGTGTTTTGTCTCTTCATACAGAGTTTGCTGGTGTTGGGGGTATTTCCCTAAGCAATAGATGGCCCAGCTGATAGCTGACGCTGTGGTATCGTGTCCTAGACATGGCATAGATAATTATTACTCACAATGATATAATAGTAATACACAGACTATAGTATCAATTTTCTCCGTACACATCTGAAATAGTTCGACACGTGTTGTATAACATTTTAATATTTAATGCATAACTTTTCTTTATATATATCTATAAAGTTTTCACTATCGGGATTTATCACATTTTCCAATGAAGATTTATATTGATACAACAAATTCAAAATCACTTACACTGCGATCATAATTTTCAAAACTCAGAAGAGTTTATCAATACTAAAAAGGTAAGGCAATTTTTACGTAAAACTAGTAGGTGGTGCAATGTCAAGGTCACAATGTCAGATATTGTTGCACTTTAATAGATCTTATGAGAAGAGACTGTACGCTATGTACGTGATATCTATTTCGAGCAGGTCACAGGTCATGGTGAAGATTAAAGAGTATCACAGACGAACCCACAAATGATATGAAGAATTCATCAAGACAAGCACATAATTAATACTAAAATGAAACTGACATTTCATCGGTATACATCTTTAAATCGCAATCGATTGAATAACCTTCAAAAAGAAATGTATCCACTTCGGCCCTAATGTCCAAGTCTGATAGACCGTCTCCGTTCTCGTCTTTGGCAGTCACGAGAATGTCGAGAAAATCCAGACGTCTTTTCTCAAGCTGTGACGGGTCTCTGACCTGAATTAAAATACCTCAAATACATTAATGATATAGTATGGTTTTCTGCACCACTACAATTTGTCATATACATATGTGTAGTGGTTTATGAATTGGTCATTTTCGAGTTACGTCTCTTTTATCATAAAACCTTAAATATAAGTGGAACTGGCTGTCCGTAAACACGTGATATGAGCAATATTCTTTAAGATTAGTTAAAGCAACAAGATTACAATGAAGCAAGCGAAAGGGAAACAGCGATATCTACTCAATGAAACAGCGATATCTACTCAATGAAACAGCGATATCTACTCAATGAAACAGCGATATCTACTCAATGAAACAGCGATATCTACTCAATGAAACAGCGATATCTACTCAATGAAATTTGTCATAACTGAAATTCTAAAACTGGAGAGTCAATATTTGCTATTTATGGTAATATGTAAGAAATTCAAAGCGTAATAAAAAAAAACCCTCGGAATTAAGTTGCAGTAAAGTCAAATAAATCCATGGTCTTTGTGTAAGTCACTCACCAAAGCTTGTCGTCTGCTGCTAATTATTTCATCAGCAAACTGGTGTACAAAATTGCTGTGCTTCCGGAATTCTCTCCCCAATGGAGATAGATAAAACATCCAGTCTTTGTAAAGCCATGGTCGTCTGAATAAATGCAAAATAAACGCAAGCATTGAAGCAAAATATAACAATGGACATAAGGCTACCTCCACGGAAAATGACGTCTTTGTTACACTGGATATTTGCTGATGTTCTTAAACTTGAGCACGATTTCATCAGACAAAAACATGACTGTTAAATAACATTCAGCATTGCATATGGAAAATCCATTGATAGTAATTTCTTATTGTATTTATGGCTTATAGGGCAGCGACAAGTGTTAACAATTGAAAGACACCTACGTAATGGAGACCATCCCAACCTCTGGGTACAGAGGCATGAAACACTTCAAGATGAGAATTTTAAAATCGTATGTTGTGAAATAAACACACAACTTTAATGACCTTTTAATCATTGGTCGATTATTATTGATGAATGTGTTCTTACATTGTGCGAGTCATAGCTATATAACCCAGTCTGGATACAGCTTTCACGTAAGGATGATTCTTCCTGCAAAACGATGTACATATGAAGAGAGATCAAATTAAGTTTAACTGGTCTTCAATTCTTCAATTTTTTTTTTCTCAAATATGTTGTGAATAAAACTTTGAAAATAGCATGAAAGTAGATGGCAACCACACAAACATAAATTACAAAATTTGCATTTTAACGAACTAACCCTTCTTCTTGTATGTTCCCTTCGTATGATAATGAACACCTTAACATGGTATCTAACGTTGCCAAGGTTACCAATTCATTTGCCAGAACGTCTCCATCTTTATAGTTAGTATTTTTCATATTTTCCTGTGAGACAAACAAATAATTTTATTACAGAGAAATGTTAAGTAGATAATCATTATAGATAATATAAGTAAAGTAAGTGTATTTGAAGATGATTGCTTAATTTTTTTCAGGTTTGGTACGTACTAGGAATATATCTGCGACTTCATTGTAGACCTTGACATATGGACGTAGGATACCAAAGTGAAAAGCAGGAGTCAGCATACGTCTGTTTCGTTCCCATTTCTTGCCGTCACTTAGTAACAAACCATCACCTAGTAACAGATTTATAATTTCAAATTTGCCGTGATGGATTGGTCTTTGTTGTTAGTGTCGGTGTTATATATCCTTTTTTCATAAGGTTATATAAACTGTAGTCATTGACTGCATTTTAATATAATCGATATTGATATGTGCTTTGAAGAAGATGCCTGCACAAAATTTTCGCCATACATTGTCCATATTTCCCCGTCGTATATCGGCTGTATTCACACAGCTTGACATGACAGAGAATACAGTTATAAAGTTAAAAATCCTTAAAAATTCAAAGGAGTTGTTAGAAAATCTAAAATCAAAAAGTTTTACTAAAATTCACTCTATCAAGTCTTTTGACTTTTCGACTCTTTACACAATGATCCCTCATCAGAAATTAAAAGACAGATTAGCGGAAATTATTCAAAATGCATTTACTAGTAAAAACGGAAGCCGCAAATTCAAATATATAGTAATAGGCCACGATAGAACTTCTTTTGTTAGGGAAAATTCTGATTCCAAAAATAAATACACTGAAACAGCTGTCATCCAAATGTTGAACTTTCTTATCTATAACATTTTTGTGGTGTTTGGAGGTAAGGTTTTTCAACATGGCTTCAATTTTACTTACAGATATATAGATGACTTGCTTTCAATTAATAATCCTTCATTCGCGGATTATCTTAGCATCATCTATCCAAGTGAACTTGAGGTCAAAGAAACCACAGAAAGTAGTAATTCTACTTCGTATTTAGATATTATGTTGTCTTTCGACATTAATGGTCAATTGAACACCTCACTCTATGACAAACGTGACGATTTCAATTTCGCTATCACAAACTTTCCTTTCATAAGTAGCAACATTCCATCATCGCCCGCATACGGCGTATTCATATCTCAGTTAATACGTTATTCCAGAGCATGTTCAAATTACATTGACTTTTATTCTGAGTGCTAGGCGACTTTCAGTTAAGCTGCTCAACCAGGGTTATATATGTGCTAGACTAGCAACGTCACTGAAGAAACTCTATGGTCGTTACGAGACTCTTATTACTCCATATAATATCTCGTTATCCAGACTTTTAAATGATATTCTGGACTGAGACCGATTCCGATCATTTTACACAGATTTGACACCTTCTATACTAGAAGGTTACCTACTTCGACTTCTCCATATATAAATACATATGGAATTTACACGATCTGACTCTTTCTACTGGGTATATGTGACGGGTGTTGCTAGCAAGCAGGAGATGCTCACTCTCCCCGGGCACCTGATCTCACTCCATCACAGGGGTTCACATATGCTCTTCAAGTAGACATATTTTGTTATTTTCCATTTGTTTTTCATTTTCACTGATTTTGTATGTCCTCTGGTTTTATGATTTTTGGACTTGTGCTTTGGATTTGTCCATCATCTTTACATTTATACCTGAAACTTTGAAATGATAGACATACTGTTATAATATATTCCTCCCCGAGGACAATACATGACACTTTATAGGTCTGCATTACCGATACCGTATTAGTTGCACTGATCTTGACATAAACTGCCTGTCACTACGGCTATGACGTTTTCTACTTCTGTGACTGCGAATGATACTTAATTCGCTTACACTTATGGCATGAGGGCGGATGTGAGCTGTCTGCAGTGGATGCTTACTCCTTTATGGCACTTCATCTCACCTCTGTTTTATCAGGGGTTCGAACCGCCATATGACCGTCGATGGGTTCTGAGCAAAGTTCTGGTATGGATTCAGAGGTGAGGCTTCAAAACACTCTTGCGTTTCAAGTATTAATCAATTTTAAGGTGAAAATAATATTATATAAACGGTATTTATATACAAACTTCTTGTTATTTTGCAATTCTTTTGAAATTCAATGCATATGCTTGTAAAATATAATGGAAATGCGCTCCGACCAACAGAATAATATAGTCTCCAGTGGAAAGTGTCTTATTGATATAAAAATATGGTTTTTCTAACTGTATTCATGGAGTGAGAACACCACTGTCCTGTGTGGAAATATATATGGATAATGTGCAAAATAGCTTAGTTTTCCTATAGCAGAATAACTTTTAATTAAAGGCAAAAATGATTTGAATTTTCTGAATTTCCGCAAAAGTTTACCTAGCCATGGCATGACCACAGTATAGCCTCCTCCGTCGTGGTACTTCGGTTTGGGTTCCGATGACTTCAGCAGAATCTTGGCTGTTTCCGGGTGGCATACGGAGAATACAGGATACATGAACATCATCCACGCCTGGAAAACTTTGGGACGGACATCTTGGACCAATTTAAGAACCACATCAATATACCCAGAGATGTCATCAAACTAGAATCAAATGAATATATATTATGATTTGTGGGCCTGTACAGACCCCCCAAAAAATGTGTATATCGAGTAGAAAGAATGGCATAGCCCCTAAAAGCGTCAGAATTTGTGTTGTTATTATATCATTATATTTTTAGTTGATTACGGTGTGAATTGCTTCCATCAGCTGTTTCGTGGGATACAAGTAAACGATTGTCAACCCCTAGATCTTACTTAGAATATCGATGGATGTAAGGATCGATTTCTGTGTGAAGACATCACGAAATTATACACAGTATGTAATATAATGGCGGCTTGTAATCAATGAATGACTGAAAATTAATTTTTACTTGTTTAACTGGTAAGGAGTGGGATGTTTCTGTTTGTGATGTTACATCTGGAGGCTGATTTATATATATGATATTTTCATAAGACAATGTAGATACATGTATCTTGACCACTTATATAAACGTACCAAATGTAGACTTCCCCATACAGGATGAGTATCGCCTAAAGCTGTCATCTTTCTTGTTATGTCACACCATTCCCGGTAACGGATCAAGAACTTGACAAATCGCCATACCAAGATGATTGTGATGCAAGCAATCACAACGTCTATCAGGAGAGTTCGCATGGCCAACCATTTACTGTAAAATATTTCATGGTAAAAATATATATTTATGGAAGCTCTCAGAGTAATTTCACATCACACTATAGTTTTGTTCTGAATTTTATTATGTGAACAGGAAATTGAAGAGAGTGTGGCTAGTCAGTGGGAGATCTTCACACCTCTCATGCATGTAAACTTATTCTACGTTTCAGTGGTTTCTGAAAGAAAAAAGAGGAGTTACCGGCTCAGTTATGTGGCAGAAGTCACCATGGAGCCATACAATACATGAATATAGATAATATAATAGAACATTTAACACATAACAAAAATATTTGATTGTAGTGCAATTACGATACCGACTTAGGACGGTCATTTAATTTGACAAAAGCCAAACAAATGGTGTGGTTAACCGGTTTACGGGCCCACCTTCCCACTCACCGTAACAGCAGAACAATCAAAAGACGTACATTTAAAAATTTATAAATAATCCTCCATATGAAAGACCAGTGTGATATTTGTATTTGTGAGAATAATAGCAACAATCACTTTAAATCATAGATATGATATTAGTAAAAGCCATCATCAGTTTTAATTGGAAACAAATCTTAAAGGCGATCTAGAGTAATGGATAATATTGCAAAAAATGCATGGTAAACATTAGTATGGCATGTAACAGTTCCACGATAAGGTTATGATCAACGTCTCTATGGCAACTAATATTTCCCAATTTAGATCACGAGAAAAGGTCGTATGGCAAGAAACATGTGTCAGTTAAGGTCATGGTAAAGGTAAGGATGAAAACATTATATCCCTGTTTAGTTCTGCAACAATCAAGAAAATAGGATCTTTCGATCCCAAGATAAGCATATTACCTGTATTGACAATAAGAATATAAAGTCTACCTTATTTATTAAATGTTTAGAAAATGCTATAATTCCTAAAAATTATTTTTGTATTCACTCTCACATAACATTAATAATAATAAAATCGGTGAGTTTACGCAAAATCAATGCAAAATATTTTGCAACCTACAAGGAGAAAATCTAAAACCTTACCATATAATAGGCATAATTAGGAAGGTCTACATGACCTCAAACATGAAAAACAATTGAATTCAAAAAGGAATTAAAACATCATTTCTCTGGAAAAGCCAGGGTTATATATGTGCTAGACTAGCAACGTCACTGAGGAAGTTACGAGACTCTTATTACTCCATATGATATCTCGTTATCCAGACTTTTAAATGATATTCTGACCGATTTCGATCATTTTACACAGATTTGACACCTTCTATACTAGAAGGTTACCTACTTTGACTTCTCCATAGATAAATACATATGGAATTTACACGATTTGACTCTTTCTATTGGGTATATGTGACGGGTGTTGCTAGCATGCAGTATATGCTCACCCTCCCCGGGCACCTGATCTCACTCCATCACAGGGGTTCACATATGCTCTTCAAGTAGACGTATTTTGTTATTTTCCATTTGTTTCTCATTTTCACTGATTTTGTATGTCCTCTGGTTTCATGATTTTAAACTTATGGTTTGGATTTATCCATTATCTTTACATTGCAGAAGATAGCAGAACTCACCGGAACCGGAAGCAACCAAATTTAAACAGCAAACGCTTTTTGGTAAGTAGGTCAATGTTCAAAGTGAAGGTCAAAAGAAAAGTATTTGATAAGTAATGGAAGGTCTTGTAACAAGAAATACACACATGAAATACTTAAGCCCTATGTTGTGCTGTTCATATGTTATGGTCAAGGTTAAAATTTTCGAAAAGTTGATCAAACTTCAAGGTCAAGGTGACAAGGTTAATTTTGATACCCAATAAAAGATTTAAAGGTATGATCCAGGCTAACGGGATTGTCTATTGACGACGACAACGATGCGGGTGGTATGTCAATAGCTCTACGAACATACGTCCGTAAAAACTAAAAATACGACGTTTACAAAAAGATCTTCAAACTTGCTTTGACCGGCAGTCAAGTCCTATCTTTCTAATTAAAAGATGAGAAGTTATATGTTCAAATAGACAATTCTTTCGGAAAAATTGTTAATACAACCTTCCTTTCCATTCCAAATTTGCCAAAAAGTCATCGATGCTAGAGGGTACACCAGTAATGCGTATTTTGTGGCCAAGAATGGCAAGATGACTCCGGCGGACATCATCCGTTTACATTCCTTTTAATCATGTAGACATACGCTATCTAAACGATTCTATGTTTTAGATAACAAAAAGCTTCGTCTAGTTAAAAATAAATGAGGGTGTCGATCCTTTACCAAAATCATAGACATAGAAATGTTACCCATACATACCTTGTGTACCTCTAGCATTATTTATCGGTCAAACAGAAATCATTCCATTTATTGACCGCATAACTAAGCGTGTGTTGTGCTGTATGTGTCACGTTCGTTGTATGTTTGTAAATATACAACACGCATGGGCAGATTAAGCTCTTCTTTAACAGAGGGTGAGTTTTTGCTGATATTTTTGTCAAAAAAGATTATACCGTCAAAGGTGTGTGACTGAATGAGTCACCAGAAGCTTCATAGTAATAAGCGTACTGTTGAGTGTTGACGATTCCAGCAGCCTTTCCCGTTAACCGTTTGATTTTCAAACCATAAATTGTATACATGAAGATGCTTTGTAAAGATTGTAAGACAAGGTACGTGCAATGGGGACGTTTCAGGTGGGCTTGTGCTTCCATCGTCTGACAAGTTAATATCTCAGGTCTCCTTCATTATTTTTCAAAATGTCTTTTCGTACTTTAGTTACTAGAAAGAACATTATACTCATTTATCTAACGTATCTTACATTGATTTCCTTTAAGAAATCGATTTTAAATAGTAATTTTAAACATTATTGATTCTGAATTAAAAAATGAATAGTTTTAATTAAGTCTGATTTTAACTTTCTAATTGCAATTACTATACAACTAAGTAAAAATTGAGGCATGTTTCATTTATTTTCAACAATAAGTTTCGCAATGTCAAGAAGATTTAAAAAGATATACCTACACAAACACTACCGAAGACAAAAGCTTTTTTTATCTCGACTCCGACCGATATATTTTGCTTATAGTACCTCATTGGTTAAACACATTGGAACAACCCATAAAATAAAAGATCAGTGCCCCAGTTATCTACGTTCTGAAAGATAATTTAGGAGAGCACATGACAGGATGGTAAAACATGTGCAGAAATTTTCATCTTAATTATTTTAGTTTGTCTGAAAATTTTCCGTAATACTGATTTTCATCCAACGGCATTAATGGTTGACAAAAGTTTAAGATAATGCATAAGGCTTTTTCCTTAAGAAACACTTTTAAGTGTCACTTCAGTATCTCAATACACCACGGAAAATTTTCCTATTTCTCTCAAAGGCGACAACAACAAAATGGGGTCAATTACGAAAAAAGGTGAATTTCATATACAGTAATGAAGTTTAGCCAACATTTAAAACCACGAGTTCCGGAACAAAATACTCTCAGGCGGACAAACGTATGGACAGCCCAGCAGCATGGTAACATAAAGCGTTCCTGCTATTGGCGGGCATGTAAAATCTTTCTAAATTTACAGTTATATCCTATTTTTTGTCCATTTTAAAATCCTATATTGCCTATTACTAAGGTAATGCCTAACCAAATTTTAATCATTTTACTTAAGTAAAATATGAGCAAATTCTAAAATATATCAACACACGACGGACACCGAACGTCAGACATAATTCAGTGTTGATCAATTCAACTCATCATACACATCACCCGAGGGGAGACTGCTCTTTAAACTACAGAGCATCAACGTATATAATTCCATGCAGAACACAGATCAATTTCAAATACGGTAAAATATGTAGTTCGTATGGATGTGGGAAAGATGGGCGCCATTAAACCGGTTAACCACACCAATTGAGTGACGTTTGTTACTTCAATTGACCGTCCTAAGTTGGTATCGTAACCACAGCACAAACCAATATTTTTGTAATGCCATTTTTCCGTGTATATTCTACTGTTATCATATTTTGTGTGTAGGTCCCGGGTGATTTGTGTCATACACCTTTGTCATGTCTTCTGTATACGCAGTGGTGAAATGATTATCATTATTTATTTCAAAGTTAGTAAATTATCTGATGAACTATAGCTTTTAAGAAATATAATCGTCCGTAAACCAGGGATTGCTCCATGTGTTTGTATGTCCCAAAACGAAATTTTAACTTTTTCTTATGAACTACGACACCATATTGAGATTTTCAATATCTGTTTACAAATTTATAGAACTAATACTTCACAAAATGTGAAATAATTACTACAAAGGATTCACAAATACAAAAACAAATTCATGTACATCGTGTTCCTAATAAAAAATAAAAATATTTCTCGACAAATGTCTTTTATGGTCCGTCCAGTATGCCGTTGTGCAGTGATATTGATCCAATATTGTCCACACACATCAAAACCTAAAACTTTTAATCTGTTTGATAAATGTATATTGTGGTCCAATACATTTTCGAAACGACGATGATAATGTAGTGATGTTCGTCCCAATGTTTTCCGAGCTGTCTGCAGGGATTCGTATTGACCAAATTAAAGATAGCTCTCTTCTTAATAAAAGCAGGTAACTCGTCTGCACAAACTACTTAGGTCTCGTAATGAAATAGATACGTTTCGAGCTCCTAGTTGTTTGTTCTTCACTACGAGATAAGTCGATGCGTAAGAATTTTTAAAACTCTTTGGTAGAGCTACAGCAAAGTGCAGTTCTAACCGGTATTGAGTTCTCCGTCTCGCATTTAAATCCATATATTGATTGATGTCCAAGACATATAAGGTTTATCCCTCTTTGAACTCATTCTTATCCAAAAATCGGTCCTCGCGAAGGGTTTGCGTGCAGGTGATTATTCTCGCAAAATTGTTTAGTAGGAAGCAATTGACTATCGACGTAGATTCCGACAAAATTGCAGTCGTCATTTTGAAAATTGAAGATGAATCTCTTATAATCTCCTATGAATGCTTTGATGGACACCAATCCAAATATCAATTGGGATGGAAATTCGTATTGAAACATGTTATCGGTAGTGAAACTGAACTATTATTCGGCAATGAGGGCAGTCTTTATAAATGACATCACATAAGAGTACAGAGCAGAAGAGTCCTCCAGAAGATTAGTTGAATCATGATCATGGTGGGGATGGTTTTCTGTATACATATCGCTAAGTTTCCGTCCACAATCTTGATTTTGTTTTCGTTCGTTTGTATACTACCCGACATCAATCTAAATGTATTTTTCACTAGGCCAAGTTTAAGATCCACAGTCCCTCTATTTAAAGATCAAAATGTCCTGTTGAAACACATCCAGAAGAAGTGGATATTCTACATCTACGAGACTTTCATCTCTGGTACAAGTTCATGTTTCTTACAATTCCAAATTCTGTCCGTTTTTTACATCGTCACTATCGAATTCTCCGGTGGTATCTTGAACGACTAAGCTAACCAGTGGTTAAAGTTTGCATATTAAAATACCTTCAACATAATTGTTTCTCCGTATTGTACTCCTATAAGTACTCCACAATCCACAATTTCCCATGGTGTTGAATCAAACCATGGTTTTTTTTCCATATAGCTTCGTAGTCATCTCAGCTCTGCTGTGTTCGCCAGCTTTGGTATTTAGGCTGCAAATTTAACATGTATAATAACAAGCTAATACTTTTGCATCTGGAAGAAAACATTAGAAATTATTATTTTAGGAGATAAAGTTTATTTAAATGAGAATGTATCTTACGATGTATGAAATTCTCATGTATCAGTATTTACACTGTTGGGTTTAGGAGGTTTTAGAATTAAATAGCAGTGATGTATCAACAAAATATTAACACGATATACAGGAACATGGCTACTTGTGAAAATTACATGTATTTCAAGTTAAATCAAATTTTATATTTCGTAGACACTGTCATTCCGAGTGGTTCGACCCATGCATTTTCCCACGCTCCTTTAAAAATATTGAAGTATTTATCGTCTTGGCATCAAGTTGGTCGCACAGATAATAAATTGTGGTGTTAGCACTACTGTACCAGGACCTCTGTCGTTGCCCACGTAGCCCCTCCTTGAATAGTGCTACCTGAACAGACAGCAATGTGCATCCTCCTTCAACAGTGGTACCAGCATGTAAAACAGCAAAGGGGCATTTTTCGCCTTGCGGTTAAACCTCTAGAGCCAGTTGTTCTAAACTTTAACCACTGGTTAAGCGAATCAGTGGTTAAAGTTTGCATATTAAAATACCTTCAACATAATTGTTTCTCCGTATTGTACTCATATAAGTACTCCACAATCCACAATTTCCCATGGTGTTGAATCAAGCCATGGGGTTTTTCCATATAGCTTCGTAGTCATCTCAGCTCTGCTGTGTTCGCCAGCTAGGGTATTTAGGCTGTAAATTTAACATGTATAATAACAAGCTAATACTTTTGCATCTGGAAGAAAACATTATAAATTATTATTTTAGGAAATAAAGTTTATTTAAATGAGAATGTATCTTACGATTTATGGAATTCTCTTTTATCAGTATTTACACTGTTGGGTTTGGTTTCTTTTATTGCCCACGGCGTGCTTGGCTCAAATTTGTAAACATCCTAATTGAAGGAAAAACTTATATCAAAATGTGAAATATACCTTTAAACTTTTCCTCTATTATAATGAAAGGAAGAATAAGTACACCATCAGTTTCCTGCAATAGTTGAACACGGCTCTTTCTTCATATACGTTGTGGTGAGTCCAAACTCATGTATTTTGTATGAAGAATTCACCTTGTCCTTCCGTCTGTCCGGTTAAAAAGTTTAATGAAGTAAAATCTTTCAATGAATAGGATGCACGCTGAACGTGACTTACATTTTCTGATAGGGACCAGGTTGCGTACTTTACAGACCAGGTTGCGTAGTTTACAGAATTTTAATTTCAGACAAAGTACAAGGTTTATCTTAACCACAATAGCAATAGTGAAATATAACTTGATATTACTTAACAACCATTCTCACTAATAATGTGCTATCGATGTCTTCCTCCTTTTTCATGGAATGTTCTTTGTGAATATGTGACGGTAAACATCATAAATAATAGATGTATAAGTACACTTAAAATGTTAGGAAAATAGGGCATATTGTTGTACTAAAAATATGGGAAAAAGATAACCAAAGTGTATAGATTGATACGTACGTTACTGTCGCCAGGTCGTAACCCTGGCATAAAATAGGTGTTTATTAATTTCAACAAAATTTTGTGTTGGTTTTCTTCTACTCTTTAGATTTAATATGATGAAGGCTGGTTTAAAGGACATCGGAATTCGCATTTAGATAACTCTAAATGTATACTTTTGATCGTAATGTATATGTCGCCACTTCATGGATACTAACGTAACCACTACGCTTTTCATTCCGAATTATTATCATACAGTGCACCAGTTTACTAGATAAACACATAAAATGAATAATTTTAATCATCTTCACTTCTCAAGAACTAATCACCTCTAACAAAGAATCGTAATAGATGAGCAGATCGTCTACAACACAGCTATCTGGGTGCGTGTATTTTATGCGATACATACGTAACCCGTGAAATATCGTCAACATATAATCCATTTTGACAAATGAATGTCATATTCCAATTAATATTTATTTACTTATAAATTTCATCAATAGTTGTAATTATCTCAGCGCATTGTATATAAACAACCGAACCTCCAATAGGTGTAATAATACATACGTAACTAATACCTATGTTATGCAGAGATACGAAAATGCCGATTAAAATCAGTTTGTAGCTATCACATTGTTATCACATGATCTACCACGAGGTTTTTGACCTTTAGAAAACGAAAGTACCTCAGAAGTTATAAAGCGGGATTATTGTGATTGTTTACGCAAATCGATTTCAGTTCTAGACAAAACTCTTAAGGTAAGTTATCAATATATGAATTTATATATAAGATACTATAACTAAATTACAGCGAAAGTATTTTATTTTTCATATATAGCAAGTACATAAATGCATTATTTAAAATATCATCGTGTTTATCTATCTATGTGTTGATACCTACGTTATTTATCTAATGGATAATAGAAAATATGAAACCATTAAGTAAAATACATCCTGTTGGTATAAGCGCCCACCTTAAATAAACAAAGTGCAACGGTATACCGTCACTAAACCAATAACATAATTCAAATATCTTAAAAATCATCCGAAGGGAAGTGACATAAAACAAAGAATAATAAACTCAGCATTCACAATATATCGGTCTCCTGACCTTCTTCACTGGAAGAAGGTCAGGGGACCGATATATTGTGAATGCTGTGTTTGTTCTTCTTTGAATAAAATTATTAAAAGACCGCTAAAATGACGTTACATGACGCGCGTAAAATGAAATAGTTCTATATATTTATTTCAACGTTACAACCGTTCGGGAATCCAGTCTCTAGGATTTTTATCACAAAGATAATTTGTGATAAAGTGCTATACAAACGACTCTTGTTAGAACTGTGACTTTGATCTGTTTGTTTGAGTTACTATTTCTTTCACTCGTTATTTGACATTCTCACAATTCGAAATTTCAGACTTCTTAAGTGACGTGTAAATTGAGTTAATTGATATGTTTTATTTTGATCGGTGCCATCACTAATCTTTTCACATCTGGACATTGCTTAAGGGCAACTAAAAAACAACCGTAAAGTTTTCATTGTTGTAAATCGTTGTATATACTCTATTTGTATTTTGTATATTAAGTTAGTACCTAGGCTTTGGACTCTATAGGTGTAATTTTGGATCACCAGGATTCACCCACTGACATAGTTATTAAAGTGCTACGTTTTAAAGTATATAATATATTACTTAATATATTACAACTATTCATTGTCGCCGGAAATACATACATTACGTATTTTTCCCGGTGATAATTTTATCCAATTTTCCTCGCTGATATGTCTAAAGTGTTTGCTTTCCCCTTGCGTTCTCGTCAATAACGCCACGGCAAGGTATTTTTCGTTGTGATTATTTAAATGTTGCATAATTGGCTTGTCCTTTTGAAGTTTAATGTCTTCATTCGTTCTCTCCTTTAATGTCCGTTCAGTTTCTCCGACGTACACGGTTTTAACAATCATGTAACGCGTCATGTGCCCGAAAATTTCTGGAATTTGCGTGTACCTTTATTTATTTATTGCGAATATGACGGACGGGTATCGGCCCGGATAGCTCAATGGTTAGAGCATACGCCTTAATAGTGGAAGGTTCTGGGTTCGATTCCCGTGTCCGGCCACAATTTTTCACCTTGCCTGTTATACGCACATATAGTTTTCTAAGTGTGATAGCAGACCACGTTGGGGGAGTTGCTGATCGAGATGATGAAGTGGGAGGTTGTGGAGAAGGGTCTCGGAGTTGATCACCCTGTTGAAAGTTCATATAGATTTGTTTTGTTTTACATGTACATACCCCTTTATATTTAGTACAGACCTATACTGCGCTTCGACCAATATTCATCTTATCTTTTGAACTTAAAAGATGAAGCTACAAATCTAGTATAAAAAGATGAACACTTTATTTAATAATTTAATGCGTTCAGGTCGATACTTACAGATGGCCAGTAGAACTTACATAAAAATCGACGTTGTCACTAATGTATTTAGCACATCCGTGTCTAATATGTATTGTTGTATATTATGCGATGGTTTCACTCGTTCACTGCAGCCTGGGTAGGTATCACACATTCAAGTATCACATTCCAATTGACAGTCATTGCGCGGACATCGTTTGAAGAAATCAGAAATTTATCAGTTATAATTGATTTTAATTGTAGTATAATTTTTCAAATTGTTAACTTTCATTCCTTATTTCGTTATTGGATTTACTGATATAGTAGTGACTTCACATTTTACAGATGAGCCCTATAATCAGTCTCCCTTCACCCGTTCTCTGTATTGGTTTCCAGTGATTACTAAATCAAAACCAGTTTTAGTGCGCTTGTCATAATTTTTTATTACGTTGCTTTATACAAATATGTTTGAATCAGCAAACATGCATGTACCCGTATTATATGAGATACGGTTCCATAATCCACATGCGTCACAAGACACTCCTTCGTTTGTTTCTTTCGGAACCCTTTGACATTCGATGCAATTGTCCATTTTCCATTTTGATCCAAGAGGAAGTTGGAAAGAAAGGTGTCGTATCATTATAACTTTGTATGGTCACATGATGAGAATGAATTGTTTTGACATGTACACTGCTCGACTAAATTTTAAAAACGACCATTTTATTCTGAAGAAGGGGGAGGGAGCTGGCAGATTTGGTCGAGTAGTATTATTCATTTTCAGATCTATCAATGATGGAATGTTTATCTTCTTAATATTCTTGGACAAATTATTTATTTTCTTGACTTTTTTTGTCGTCAATAAATACTTGTTAGAATTGCATTGTAAATATGAGTCATTATACAGATTTATTTCCCATTAAAGCAGGTATTTGACGTCAAACGATTGTGACATCAACCGGTTTTATGGAAAATGGTGTAAAATTAGGGGAAACGAAATAGAAATTTTATGACGTCAAAGTAGGTTGACGTCAGATACCTGCTCATATGGGCAATAACTCTGCAAAACGAAAAGACCGAATACTATGAACAAAACACGTTAATGGAAAGTAAATTTAACAAATAACATTCAAACACTTCTTTAAACACACCGGTATTTATACTACTAATTTCTATAGTGAAGAGCATAGTCTCCGTCAGTTTCTGGTGTCATTTGATAACTTTTCATTTTACTGATCAAAAGTGATCACATGACAGTTATCAAATGACACTGGTATCCAGGGGGAGAATTTATCATCATAGAAGAATGTGTGCAGAAGTGTTGCTATTTTGGATTCCTGTCCGAATGAAAATATTTTGTTCGTTTTTGTCTTGCTTTGAATTATATCATTTTAATGCGAAAAAGTGTGTGTGTGTGTTAAAATAAATAATTTTGATATATTTGATACAGGTATATTGATTTTTCACATTTCCAACTTTTTCTTCGCTACTTCTAGATTGAATTTGAGGAAAGTAGGTAGGTACTACGCAGAGATCTTACTGTACAGTTTTAAATGTTTTAAAGTAAATTATGAGCAGCTACAAGCATTGTTCAGTATCATTGTGCAATGTTTTCTGTGTCTCATGTGAACGATATAGTTCAGTTAATTTCTTTTACATTTGAATAAATGTGTTAAAATCATTTGACAAATGTCTTATTGCACAGATTTGAATGAAAATTTACAGGAATAAAAACCTGTCAACAAATACAGCTTCTATAAATTTTGAAATGCACATGGTATAATTTGAACATCAACTTTGCACATGTGCTCAGACGAGAGACGAGGCGAATTAGATTAATTAAGACTGACCCGTTTTCTTCTTAACATATAAGTGTGCCTGGCGAATAAATGAGGGGCTAACAACATGAGAGGGAGTCGGGGACGTGCTACGAAAACGGGGACGTGAAAGACATTATTCCGAACAAGAACCTGAAGAGAAAATATTTGAGAAAGCAGATGGTAGTCTTTCCCCCTGTCCGCAAATATACCTTCTTAAAAGCAACAATTCTATTTGTTGAACATATTCAATAGCACGATCGATTCGTCCAATGCTGTAAATTCTGCTGACATGCGAGTCATACAATTAAGCTACAACACAGAGTAATATGCAGCAATCTGGCGAGCGAGGCGAGCTAAGTAAAAATCAACCTGTTTTCTATAGAGCATTCAGCTTTATATTTGCATGATCTGGTATACTGCATGCGCGAATCCAGAAATTTTTGTCAGAGGGGGTCCAACCAAAAAAGGTAAATTTTTCTCTTAGACGAGGGGGGTCCAACCCCAAAAATGCCCAAATATTACCTTTTTTGGTAATATTTTCGGATTCCAGGGGGGGGGGGTTGGTTTCGTCTGAACCCCCCCTACCTACCCCCCCCCCCCTCTGTATCCGCGCATGATACTGTGCATACTATCTGTCAGTATGTTTATTTTCGCTTCAGGCAAAGCCAGATTTTTTTATTTCCACCATTTTCAGGGTCATATACATGTTTGATATTTACTCCCTTTGATGTCGAAATGCGTAGACTCGTGCCTGTCGTTCCGTTTTCAAAATTGCAAGTTTACGTAAAGTAAGGGCCACGATTTGCGGCTACTGTATACTATCAGTGGCGGATCCAGAATTTTTGAAAAGGGGGGCCCGAATGTGTATTAGCCAAACTACTCGGTAATTTTTTGAGCCAAATCTGGATTTTTACATGTAAATATGTGGCGAAAAGGGGGTCTGGGCCTCCGCTCTCTAAATCCGCCACTGAATATGGTGACTCTTTGTCACACATATTTGACGCTATAATCTTCTTATCTTATAAAAATTTCACCAATGGCTGACCCTCTGTGAAAAAAGAACAGCTTGATTGGCCTTTGTGTGTGATATATAAATACAACATATCGTAGCATGTACAGCATAACACACCCTCAGTTATGGGGTCAATAAATGGAATGATTTGTGTATGACCGATAAAAAAGTACAGAAGGTATGTAGATCTATGGGTAACATTTCTTTGTCTGTAGTTTTGTGTAAAGGTTCACACCCTCCTTTATTTTCAGCTAGACTAAACCTTTTTTCTTTGCAATAACAATCCTTTCTATAGTTTAAATTTACGTAATTAAACGGAATATTTAAGAACGAGATCGAGTCGTTCTGTCATGATTCTCGACGACTTACTGGTTTACCCTCTGGCATCGATGACTATTAATGGCAAATTTGGAATGGAAAGGAAGATTGCAATAACTTATCTGAAAGAACTGCCGATCTGAACATGTAACTTCTCATCTTTTGTTAAACAATGATTCGAATGTCGGTGTTACAGAGGTAGGCTTTCCCCCGCGCCTGGGGAAGTCCCCCCCCCACCGTAGAATTTTGCCCATGAGAGATATACTGCTATAGAAACGCGAAATAGTTTGAAATTTAGCCAAGTTGGGTATTTACGCCAAACTAAGCCTACGTCAGGAATTACGCCGTTTGATGAAACGGGCTCCTGGAGGACACGAAATGATCAGTGATCAGTGGCGGATCCAGGATTTCCGATTTTGTGTATACAAACAATTTTATTTTAATACATGTTATTTTAAATGGAATAATTTTTAGGAATCATGAATGTTTTTGAAGATTAATCAGATAAAGAGGGTGAATGATTCATAACTTAATGCTAGTAGAGGTACTATGTTCAGTTTGGGACCGAAAGAGTTTAGTTTCTTGATTTCTGAAGACCTGAACATACTATTACTAGCGTTTGCCATGACCTAAACTGAGACATGGTTGTTGCCATACTGACGTTTGCCATGACCTAAACTGAGACATGGATCTTGCCATACTGACGTTTGACATGATCTTAACTGAGACATGGTTGTTGCCATACTGACGTTTGACATGATCTTAACTGAGACATGATTGTTGCCACACTAGACTTTGCCATTACCTCAAATAAGTAATGATTGTAGCCATACTAACGTTTTCCATGACCTAAACTGAGACATGGTTGTTGCCATATTAACGTTTGCCATTACCTAAAATGAGTAATAATTGTTGCCATACTAACGTTTGCCATGACCTTAACTGAGACATGGTTGTTGCGATACTAACGTTTGCCATTACCTAAAATGAGTAACAATTGTTGCCATACTAACGTTTGCCATGACTTAAACATAGACAAAATTGTTGCCACACTAACGTTTGCCATGACTTAAACAGACAAAATTGTTGCCTTACTAACGGTTGCCATAACCTAAACTGAGAACTGAGACATGATTGTTGCAATACTAACGTTTGTCATGACCTAAACTGAGACATGGTTGTTGCCATACTAACGTTTGCCATTACCTAAAATGATTAATAATTGTTGCCCTACTAACGCTTCCCATGACCTTAACTGAGACATGGTTGTTGCGGTACTAACGTTTGCCATTACCTAAAATGAGTAAAAATTGTTGCCATACTAACGTTTGCCATTACTTAAACATAGACAAAATTGTTGCCATACTAACGGTTGCCATGACCTAAACTGAGACATTATTGTTGCCATACTTACGTATACCATAACCTAACCTGGAACATATTTGTCGCTTTACTAACATTTGACATGACCTAAACTGAGACGTGATTGTTGCCACACTAATGTTCGATGTAACCTAAAGTGAGACATGATTGTTGTCATACTAACGTTTGCCATGACCTAAACTGAGATAAAATTGTCGCCATACTAACGTTTGCCATGACCTAAACTGAGACAAAATTGTCGCCATACTAACGTTTGCCATGACCTAAACTGAGACAAAATTGTTGCCTTACTAACGATTGCCATAATCTAAACTGAAACATGATTGTTGCCATACTAACGTTTTCTGTGGCCTAAACTAAGCCGTGATTGTTGCCATACTAACGTTTGCTGTGGCCTAAACTAAGCCGTGATTGTTGACATAAAAACGTTTGTTGTGCCTTAAATTGAGACATGATTGTTATCATACTTACGTATGCCATGACCTAAACTGAGACATGATTGTTACTATACTAACATTTGCCATGACCTAAACTCAGACATAATTGTCGCCTTACTAACGTTTGCCATCACCTAAACTGAGGCAAAATTGTGGCCCTACTAACGATTGCCATAATCTAAACTGAGACATGATTGTTGCCATACTACCGTTTGCCATAACCTAAACTGAGACAAAATTGTTGCCATACTAACGTTTGCCGTGCCTTAAACTGAGACATGATTGTTGCCATACTTACGTATGCCATGATCTAAACTGGAACAGGATTGTTGCTATACTAACGTTTGTCATCACCTAAACTGAGACATAATTGTCGCCATACTAACGGTTGTCATAATCCTAACTGAGACATGATTGTTGCCATTCATACTCATGTTTGCCATAAAGTAGACTTTAATCTGAACTGAGACAATGGCATTTTTTTTGTAATGACCTAAACTGGAAAATGTTAGTTTCCATACTAACATTCATCATAACCTACTCTTGGAACTGTTAGGTGCCATACTATAGTTTACCATAGATGTTTACAAAATTATCCATAAATCTAGATAGTCTGAAAGATTTGTTTCCAATCAACACTGGCGATGGCATTTCCCGATGGCAAACATTGGCAGTAATACCGTACCTACAGTACAAACATTGACAGTAATACCGTACCTACAGTACAAACACTGGCAGTAATACCGTACCTACAGTACAAACATTGGCAGTAATACCGTACCTACAGTACAAACATTGGCAGTAATACCGTACCTACAGTACAAACATTGGCAGTAATACCGTACCTACAGTACAAACATTGGCAGTAATACCGTACCTACAGTACAAACATTGGCAGTAATACCGTACCTACAGTACAAACATTGGCAGTAATACCTTACCTACAGTACAAATATTGGCAGCAATACCGTACCTACAGTACAAACACTGGCAGTAATACCGTACCTACAGTACAAACATTGGCAGTAATACCTTACCTACAGTACAAACATTGGCAGTAATACCATACCTACAGTACAAACATTGGCAGTAATACCGTACCTACAGTACAAACACTGGCAGTAATACCGTACCTACAGTACAAACATTGGCAGTAATACCGTACCTACAGTACAAACATTGGCAGTAATACCTTACCTACAGTACAAACATTGGCAGTAATACCTTACCTACAGTACAAACATTGGCAGTAATACCGTACCTACAGTACAAACACTGGCAGTAATACCGTACCTACAGTACAAACATTGGCAGTAATACCGTACCTACAGTACAAACATTGGCAGTAATACCGTACCTACAGTACAAACATTGGCAGTAATACCTAACCTTCAGTACAAACATTGGCAGTAATACCGTACCTACAGTACAAACATTGGCAGTAATACCGTACCTACAGTACAAACATTGGCAGTAATACCATACCTACAGTACAAACATTGGCAGTAATACTGTACCTACAGTACAAACATTGGCAGTAATACCGTACCTACAGTACAAACATTGGCAGCAATACCGTACCTACAATACAAACATTGGCAGTAATACCATACCTACAGTACAAACATTGGCAGTAATACCTTACCTACAGTACAAACATTGGCAGTAATACCATACCTACAGTACAAACATTGGCAGTAATACCGTACCTATAGTACAAACATTGGCTGTAATATCGTACCTACAGTACAAACATTGGCAGTAATACCTTACCTACAGTACAAACATTGGCAGTAATAGCTAACCTACAGTACAAACATTGGCATTAATACCGTACCTACAGTACAAACATTGGCAGTAATACCGTACCTACAGTACAAACATTGGCAGTAATACCATACCTACAGTACAAACATTGGCAGTAATACCGTACCTACAGTACAAACATTGGCAGTAATACCGTACCTACAGTACAAACATTGGCAGTAATACCGTACCTACAGTACAAACATTGGCAGTAACACCATACCTACAGTACAAACATTGGCAGTAATACCGTACCTACAGTACAAACATTGGCAGTAACACCGTACCTACAGTACAGACATTGGCAGTAACACCGTACCTACAGTACAAACATTGGCAGTAATACCGTATCTACAGTACAAACATTGGCAGTAATACCGTACCTACAGTACAAACATTGGCAGTAACACCGTACCTACAGTACAGACATTGGCAGTAACACCGTACCTACAATACAGAAGTGATTGTTGCTATAACACTCACAACCATACAAACCACATTGGTTTATCAGAAACAATCGCACGGATAAGACTACATGCATGAGAGGAGTGAGCATCTCCCACTGACTAGCCACACTGTCTTGAATTTCCTGTTCAAATACACGACATGAATTTAGAACAAAACTATAGTGTGATGTGAAATTACTCTGAGAGCTGCCATGCTGAATATATTATTTTTATGACATTTTCGCAGTAAATGGTTGGCCATGCGAACTCTCCTGATAGACGTTGTGATTGCTTGCATCACAATCTTCTTGGTATGGCGATTTGTCAAGTTCTTGATCCGTTACCGGGAATGGTGTGACATAACAAGAAAGATGGCAGCTTTAGGCGATACTCATCCTGTATGGGGAAGTCTTCATTTGGTACGTCTATATAACTGGTTAAGATATTTAAATTGTTTTATAAAAATGCCAAGATATGCATAATGAAATGTAAACATTTAAATAGATAAGTGTCCAAATAGTATATCACAAAATCATAGAAATGAAACATTCTACAATCCAGTCCCGACCGATTAAAAAGTAAACTTTAATTACAAAAAGGCATTTATTGCGTACAAGCCATCACCTTTTCTTCTAACGTACAACACAACACTCTTTTTATATATATATATACATTGTATATTGCGTACTGTGTATAAATTCACATTATAGTATTGTATTTTCGAATTTGAATCCATGGATCCCAGTGATATTCTAAACATGTAAGATCTACAGGCTGATAAAAGGTTTGCTTGCATCTCACGATACAATTGATGAAAGCGATTTATCCGTAACAAACTAACCCATTCAACGAGACAAATCCCTTTGCCTTTTGGGGGGGTTTGCCCTTCTCCCCACTCTATATACACACATTGTGTCTGTATCATAATAATGTATATTCATTTGATTGTAGTTTGATGACGTCTCTGGGTATATTGATGTGGTTCTTAAATTGGTCCAAGATGTCCGTCCCAAAGTCTACCAGGCTTGGGTGATGTTCATGTATCCTGTATTCTCCGTATGTCACCCGGAAACAGCCAAGATTCTGCTGAAGTCATCGGAACCCAAACCGAAGTACCACGACGGAGGAGGCTATACTGTGGTCATGCCATGGCTAGGTAAAATTTCGCGGAAAATTAAATATTCCAGTAATTCTTGTCTCTAAATGAAACGTATTCTCATATTGGAATATTAAGCTTTTTCACATTAATCCATATATATTCCCATATACGATAGACGGTGTCGTATTCCATGCCGTTCGTGCTGCCGTAGCTCGTGCACAATAATGAGCGGAGCTGATACACTGATTGCCATGTATTTTTCACGCCATCATAATATTCCATGAATGCAGCCGTATCTCGCGCACAATAATGGGCGGAGCTGATACAGTGGTTGCTTTGTGTCCCGCCATCATAATATACAGGAACTTCCATGAACCGCGAAGCGCGACACTTGTTTATGAATTTAAGAGGAAAATGAATACATGATTGCTTTGTCTTTCAGATGTAAAATGACCATAGAAAAAGAAATTGTTAAACGATTCTGTATTCAAATCAGTTTAATATTCCAATTATCTGAATATATTACAATGTAAATATATATATTTAATTGAAAATCATCAATTGAAAAAAAAAGAGCTAAATATTTTATACATAAAGATTTGAGTTTAATCAGATACACTACTGAAACTTTTCAAATAAACTAGAATATCAATGGTCAAAGCAGAATGCTCCCATCATTATCGGATAATGATATTACACTTGCGTGTCAGTTTATGACGCAACCTGGTGATTAGCAGCTGCTTAAACAGAACACCGAAGAAACACAAGGAAGACCGGAATTCTCGACCTTTCGGCCCTCAGCTAAGCACTCTACCTACTCTGGACCTCTCGGCCTTTATTCAAGCACCCTGCCTGCTCTGGAACTCTCGGACTTCATTCAAGCACTCTGCCTGCTCTGGACCTCTGGGACCTCAGCCAAGTAATCTGCCTCCTCTGGACCTCTCAGCCGGCCTCTGCCAAGTACTTAGCCTACTTTGCCTTTGGACCTTTCGACACCCAGTCAAACACTATTGTCTACTCTGGACCACTTAGCGCTCTGCCACGCACACTACCTACTCTGGAACTCTCCATTCTCAGCCAAGCACTCTACCTACTCTGGACCTCTCCATCCTCAGGCAAGCGCTCTACCTACTCTGGACCTCTCCATCCTCAGCCAAGCGCTCTACCTACTCTGGACCTCTCCATCCTCAGCCAAGCGCTCTACCTACTCAGGACCTCTCCATCCTCAGCCAAGCACTCTACCTACTCTGGACCTCTCCATCCTGAGCCAAGCATTCTACCTACTCTGGACCTCTCCATCCTCAGACATCTATCTACTATGGGACTCTCATCTCTTAGCCAAGCACTCTACCTACTCTGGACCTCTCCATCCTGAGCCAAGCACTCTACCTACTCTGGACCTCTCCATCCTGAGCCAAGCACTCTACCTACTCTGGACCACTCCATTCTCAGCTAAGCATTCTATCTACTCTGGACCTCTCCATCCTCAAGCAAGCACTCTACCTATTCTGGACCTCTCCATCCACAGGCAAGCACTCTATCTACTCTGGACCTCTCCATCCTCAGCCAAGCGCTCTACCTTCTCTGGACCTCTCCATCCTCAGCCAAGCGCTCTACCTACTCTGGACCTCTCCATCCTCAGCCAAGCGCTCTACCTACTCAGGACCTCTCCATCCTCAGCCAAGCACTCTACCTACTCTGGACCTCTCCATCCTGAGCCAAGCATTCTACCTACTCTGGACCTCTCCATCCTCAGACATCTATCTACTATGGGACTCTCATCTCTTAGCCAAGCACTCTACCTACTCTGGACCTCTCCATCCTGAGCCAAGCACTCTACCTACTCTGGACCTCTCCATCCTGAGCCAAGCACTCTACCTACTCTGGACCACTCCATTCTCAGCTAAGCATTCTACCTACTCTGGACCTCTCCATCCTCAAGCAAGCACTCTACCTATTCTGGACCTCTCCATCCTCAGGCAAGCACTCTACCTACTCTGGACCTCTCCATCCTCAGCCAAGCGCTCTACCTACTCTGGACCTCTCCATCCTCAGCCAAGCGCTCTACCTACTCTGGACCTCTCCATCCTCAGCCAAGCACTCTGCCTACTCAGGACCTCTCCATCCTCAGCCAAGCACTCTACCTACTCTGGACCTCTCCATCCTCAGCCAAGCATTCTACCTACTCTGGACCTCTCCATCCTCAGACATCTATCTACTATGGGACTCTCATCTCTTAGCCAAGCACTCTACCTACTCTGGACCTCTCCATCCTCAGCCAAGCACTGTACCTACTCTGGACCTCTCCATCCTGAGCCAAGCACTCTACCTACTCTGGACCACTCCATTCTCAGCTAAGCATTCTACCTACTCTGGACCTCTCCATCCTCAAGCAAGCACTCTACCTATTCTGGACCTCTCCATCCTCAGGCAAGCACTCTACCTACTCTGGACCTCTCCATCCTCAGACATCTATCTACTATGGGACTCTCATCTCTTAGCCAAGCACTCTACCTACTCTGGACCTCTCCATCCTCAGCCAAGCACTGTACCTACTCTGGACCTCTCCATCCTCAGCCAAGCACTCTACCTACTCTGGACCTCTCCATCCTCAGGCAAGCACTCTACCTACTCTGGACCTCTCCATCCTCAGCCAAGCACTCTACCTACTCTGGACCTCTCCATCCTCAGGCAAGCGCTCTATCTACTCTGGACCTCTCCATCCTCAGCCAAGCACTCTACCTATTCTGGACCTCTCCATCCTCAGGCAAGCGCTCTACCTACTCTGGACCACTCCATCCTCAGCCAAGCGCTCTACCTACTCTGGACCTCTCCATCCTCAGCCAAGCACACTACCTACTCTGGACCTCTCCACCCTCAGGCAAGCGCTCTACCTACTCTGGACCTCTCCATCCTCAGCCAAGCACTCTACTTACTCTGGACCTCTCCATCCTCAAGCAAGCACACTACCTATTCTGGACCTCTCCATCCTCAGGCAAGCACTCTACCTACTCTGGACTACTCGGCTCTCAATGAAGCACCCTACCTACTCTTGACCTCTCGTCCCTCAGCCAAGCATTCTACCTACTCTTGACCTCTCCATCCTCAGACATCTATCTACTTTGGGACTCTCATCTCTTAGCCAAGCACTCTACCTACTCTGGATCTCTAGACCCTCAGCCAAGCATCCTGCCTACTCTGGACTTTTCGGCTGTCATCCAAGCGCTCTACCTACTCTGGACCTCTCAGCCTTCAGCAAAGAACTCTGTCTGCTCTGGACTTCTGTATAGTAGTGGATTTTAGATGGGATAAATGTGGCGCACACAAACGTTCCAACACAACACCCCCGCCCCATTAATTCCGAGAATTACAAATACCCAACGGGGTTATACGGCAACCGCGGACCGTTCGTTCAATTCCTAGATCCTCTTCTGAGTTGAGTACTTGTATATTGAAATATAGCTATCTGTAACCACGTAATTCCCAACTGAGCTACATGTATGCGACATTTTGACACCAGGTTTGTGGGTTGCCCGGTTTAGGTATAAGTGTCATGCATTTTACTACGGGAAAAGTATAATATAAATGCACATGTTTTATTAGTTCGGCGGGTTTTTTTTTTCAAAGTTTCAATTAGAAAACAACTTATGTTACCATATTCTCTGTCGCATAACATGGACGGTGTATAGCGGGAAAAACATATGCGATGTAAGGCGGGAATTTTGTTCAAGCATATTTAACAAAGAACATAACCTAAACTAATTACAAAGACCAATCCAATTACACATCCAATTACAATTACACATACAATCCAATTAGAATTTATACATCTGTTACTAGGTGATGGTTTGTTACTAAGTGACGGCAAGAAATGGGAAAGAAACAGACGAATGCTGACTCCTGCTTTTCACTTTGATATCCTACGTCCATATGTCAAGGTCTACAATGAAGTCGCAGATATATTCTTAGTACGTAACAAATTGGAAAAATATTGAGCATCCATCATCAAATACACTTACCTTGCTTATATTGTCTGTAATACTTATAACTTATTCAACATTTCTCTGTACTAAAGTTAATTGTCTTGCAGGAAAATATGAAAAATACTAACAACAAAGATGGAGAGGTTCTGGCAAATGAATTCGTTACCTTGGCAACGTTAGATACCATGTTAAGGTGTTCATTATCATACGAAGGGAACATACAAGAAGAAGGGTTGGTTCCTATATTTCACATTATGTAGTTTGTACTTGTGTGGTTGCCATCTACTTTTCTTATATTTTCAATGTTTGTTTACAAAATATTTGACGAAAACAAAAAAGGATGATATTACAAAAAAAAAAAAAAAAAAAAAAAAAGCCAAAAAAAAAAAAAAAAGTGTGTGTGTGTTTGGGAGGGTAAGAAAATAGAATGGAAGATGAGATTAAGCTTAATTTGATCTCTGTCCATATGTACATTGTTTTGCAGGAAGAATCATCCCTACGTGAAAGCCGTCTCCAGACTGGGTTACATAGCTATGACTCGCATGATGTAAGATCATTTTCATCAATAAAGATCGAGTAATGATTATAAGACCAGTTAAAGCATGTGTGTTCACTTCATGTCTAAAACTAAAAATTTTGGAAGTCCTTATCGTGAAGTGTTTCAGGCCACAGTACCTGTCAGAGGTAGGGGTTGTATCAAAGTACTTGGGTTTTTATCAACTGTTAACACTGGCTACTGTCCTACAGGCAAAATAATCGTGGCATTGCAATGTATAGAAACAATTGAATATTAATGAATTTCCCATATGCATTACTGAATGTAATGAATAAATCGTGATTTTGTCTAATGAAAATCGTGCTTAAGTTTAAGAACATCAATAAATATTTATGTGTAATGACAAAAATGTCATTTTCTATGATGATGTTTTTATATTTCTCTTCAATGCTTGTGTATATGTTGCATTTATTCAGACGACCATGGCTTTACAAAGACTGGATATTTTATATATCTTCATTGGGGAGAGAGTTCCGGAAACACTGCAACTTTGTGCACCAGTTTGCTGATGAAATAATTAACAGCAGACGGCAAGCTTTGGTTAGTGACATACACATTGAGTTTGTTTAACTTCACTGAATCTTAATTGATTTACCGGTATACATACGTATATGACAAATTGTAATCGTACAGAAAACCATATACTATACTTATTGTATTTAAACTACACATGTATATTCTTTCAGGCCAGGGATCCGTCACAGCTTGAGAAGAGACGTCTGGATTTTCTCGACATTCTCGTGACTGCCAGAGACGAGAACGGAGACGGTCTATCAGATATGGACATTAGGGCCGAAGTGGATACTTTTCTTTTTGAAGGTTATTCACTTCATTAAGATTTAAAGATGTATACCATCGAGATTTCAGTTTCATTTTAGTTCATAAAATTTGTTCATATCTTGACGAATTTCTAGTCGCCTACCAGGAAATTTTACCGAAGGGGACCAAAGGTTTGCACACTGTGCGTCAGTTTGTCCGTCTGGCAAATCAGTTTTCTGCACTTTTTCTGTCATGCTTGTAGATGTTCATTTGATATTTGGTACATTGCTTTACCGATACAAGATAAAGGTCATTTGTTCCGGTTCTTTGATTTTTTAAAGAGTTATGACTCCTCGACTTAGTTTTTCCTGGTTTTTTTTTGGTTTTTGGGGTTTTTGTGTGTGTGTGTGGGGGGGGGGTCACGCTTATGCATTATTATTTAGTATTTGGTACTTTGATTTACCATGGCAAGTTACAGATAAAGTTAGAATTTGTTTGGGTTCGTTAGTTTTTTGCTGAGTTATGACCCTTGGACTAAAATTCATGTACATTACGTTTCTGCACTTTTTGTCGCCATACTTGCAGATTATCCGAGGGGGGGGCCCCCCCCCCCCCCACCAAAAAAAAAAAAAAAAACAAAACAAAACAAAAAAAAAAAAGAAAAAAAATACAAACAAACAAACAAAAAAAAAAAACAAACAAACAAAAACAAAAAAAAAGAAAGAAAGAAAAAACAAAAAACAAAAAAGAAACAAACTTTATGGGTAGACGACTAATCCAGATAGTAAAACCTTACATCTATACAGAAAAGTAATACAATGAAAAATTACATATATTTCAAATGTATAAGGAGAAAAGTGATACTAAAGTCCGTGTATTACTATTATATCATTGTGAGTAATAATTACTTGTATCATGTCTAGGACACGATACCACAGCGTCAGCTATCAGCTGGGCCATCTATTGCTTAGGGAAATATCCCAAACACCAGCAAACTCTGTATGAAGAGACAAAACACGTGCTTCAAGGACGGACATACATTGAATGGTAGGTATTGTACCTGCATGTACATTGAATAATGAATGATGTACTGATATTGTATGTATATTGATGAAAGGTCATTGAATGGTAGCAGGCTTTAACGACATTGAATTGTAGCATCTTATACAGACATTTAATGGTAGTACGCTGTAACAACATGGAAAGATAACATGCTGTAACGGCATTGAACAGTACAATGCTGTTACGACTTTAAATGGTAGGTGTTGTAACGAAACGTCCTGTAACGGCATTGAATGGTAGCATGATGTAACGACATTAAATAATACAATGCTGTAACGATATTCAGTGACAGGTTTTGTAACGAAACGTGCTGTAACGGCATTGAATGGTAGGTGATTACTGATATTGAATAGTAGAAATTGTAACGACATTGAATGACGACGTTCTATAATGATATTGAATAGTAGGTATTATAACGTCATTTAATGCCAACGTGCTATAATGATATTGAATTGTAGGTGTTGTAACGTTATTGAATGGCAGTGTGCTAACATGATATTGAGAGGTAGGTGTTGTAACATTATTGAATGACAGCGTGCTGTAATGATATTGATTGGTAGGTGTTGTAACGACATTGAATGACAGCGTGCTATAATGATATGGAATGGTAGGTGTTGTAGCATTATTGAATGACAGCGTGCTATAATGATGTTGAGTGTTATGTGTTGTAACGTTATTGAATGGCAGCGTGATATAATGATGTTGAGTAGTATGTGTTGTAACATTATTGAATGACAGCGTGCTATAATGATGTTGAGTAGTATGTGTTGTAACGACATTGAATAGAAGCGTGCTATAATGATATTGAATGGTAGATGTAGTAACGACATTGAATGGAAGCGTGCTATAGCGATATCGAATAGTAGGTGTTGTAACGACATTGAATGACAGCGTGCTATAATAATATTGAATGGTAGGTATTGTAACGACATTGAACGGCAGCGTGCTAATATGATATTGAATGGTAGGTATTGTATCGACATTAAATGGCAGCGTGCTGTAATGATGTTGAAGGGTAGGTATTTTAACGACATTGATTGACAGCGTTCTATAATGATATTGAATGGTATGCGTTGTAACGTTATTGAATGACAGCGTGCTATAATGACATTGAATGGTAGGTGTTGTAACGTTATTGAATGACAGCGTGCTATAATGATATTGAATGGTATGTTTTGTAACATTATTGAATGATAATGTGCTATAATGATGTTGAATGGTAGGTATTGTAACGACATTAAATGGCAGCGTGCTATATTGATATTGAATAGTAGGTGTTGAAATGACATTGAATGACAGCTTTGTATAATGATACCGTATGGTAGGTATTGTAACGACATTAAATGACAGTGTTAATGACATTCATTACAATGTGATCCTCGTTTTCAAATAATTAGAAAATGGAGTAATGGACACCTTGTGAAAATGCTATGCTTCGGTGCATTTGAGTGATTAAAATGTACCAAATAGGTTAGTACAGACTTTTATCATCTACTTGAATGATCCCTGGCTTTGATCGGATACCACTTCTGAAGTTTGCCAGCATGATGTTGAATGATCCCTGGCTTTGATCGGATACCACTTCTGAAGTTTGCCAGCATGATGTTGAATGATCTCTGGCTTTGATCGGATACCACTTCTGAAGTTTGCCAGCATGATGTTGAATGATCACTGGCTTTGATCGGATACCGCTTATGAAGTTTGCCAGCATGATGTTGAATGATGGCTTTGATCGGATACCACTTCTGAAGTTTGCCAGCATGATGTTGAATGATGGCTTTGATCGGATACCACTTCTGAAGTTTGCCAGCATGATGTTGAATGATGGCTTTGATCGGATACCACTTCTAAAGTTTGCCAGCATGATGTTGAATGATGGCTTTGATCGGATACCACTTCTGAAGTTTGCCAGCATGATGTTGAATGATGGCATTGATCGGATACCACTTCTGAAGTTTGCCAGCATGATGTTGAATGATCCCTGGCTTTGATCGGATACCACTTCTGAAGTTTGCCAGCATGATGTTGAATGATCCCTGGCTTTGATCGGATACCACTTCTGAAGTTTGCCAGCATGATGCTGAATGATCCCTGGCTTTGATCGGATACCACTTCTGAAGTTTGCCAGCATGATGTTGAATGATCTCTGGCTTTGATCGGATACCACTTCTGAAGTTTGCCAGCATGATGTTGAATGATCCCTGGCATTGATCGGATACCACTTCTGAAGTTTGCCAGCTTGATGTTGTAATTTATTGTACTTTACTAACAGATTATATCCGTGATTATCAAATAGTACATCTAGCTGATCTGTGTTGAGATGGGAATCCATTTATATCATATTTTGTATGTTACTGTTATATAATACAGAAACATACATTTTACATTGTCATACTTGTGCTTCTATTCTACATAATAGCTATTTGTGCTAGTGTGGCTCGGTTAGTAGTGTGCTTAAGTTGAACATAGAGGTCACTGGTTCAAGTCCCACCGGCAGTTTGTCCTTTTGGATGAGACAGTAAAACCTCGCGAGTCCCTCGCTGTTTCACTGAGTCCGGTACATAGACATGAAACAGATGGCATCGCTATAGGGAAATTACTTGGCATAACAAACAGAAAGTGATTAATAAATGACTATTTAAAATTCCACAGGGAGGACATTCCTCACTTTAAGAAGTTGTCGTTATTCATCAAAGAAGTGATGAGAATGCATTCTACAGTGCCTATAATCAGCCGCTGGTTAACAAAGCCCACAGAAATAGACGGCGTGGTTCTTCCCAAGCATTTCCCATGTGACATTGTCATACACGCTATCAACCATCACCCGGATGTGTGGCCTGATCACATGGTTAGTGTCAACAGATCATTTATTAAGTGTTATTTTTATGGTGTATCATTTTTTTCTCACATTAGCAATTCTGACTTGTGAATTATAACATATGTTTGTCAAAGCAATGTATTATGACTGTGATTATTTGGCTTTATGAAATGAGGTTTTAGAATATTTCGACAATTGTGACTTTTGCATTAAAAGCCTTGTAAATTGAAGTTAACATATTAAATAGGAAATTTGGTCCTGTAGTTTTAATGCATTTTTCAAATAAAAAAAAATACTGAAATAAAATATTCTATATATTTCTATTCTATGGAAGGAGTTCAGACCTGGGCGATTTGCAGAGGAAGAATGTAAGGATAGAGACCCATATAATTATGTCCCATTCTCAGCTGGATCAAGGTAATGAGAACTTCTTTCGAAGTATATTGTAACATTAATTTACAAAGAAAACGAAATTACGTTTTAAGTATTTTATAAAATGCAAAACTAATGAAAGTTATGTAATTGGTCAGTAAATATATTCTGTTGTTTAAAACACGACTTATACTTTCAATTCAGTTTGCCTAAAATTTGTAGATTTTAAAATCAAGCTGCAGTATTCCTTAAATTGGTTCTTTTTTATCTGTTGGTAAATGTAGTAATAAGTTATATCTTCAAATATTAACCCTGTGGATTTCTACAGTTTACGCCTTGAGCATCACTGAAGAGACATAAGTTGTCAACATGCGCATGTGGTTCACTAAATTACCACAAACAATAGTTCTTAACCATTTGAGGAAATGGAAGGTTTACGAAGTTAAAGACAAAGAATCTAAAAGAATAACATTTAGTAATATTTCCTGGTGTATCTCTCTCTGACTCTGCCATCTTTACGTCGGTTCCCCTACTTTTGTAAATCCATTTCAGATTCGCAAAAATAATGATCTTGCTAGTAAAAGTGATTTACAGTGTGCTTTTGATTTAATGATGATATCTTCAAAACTGAAGGCAAATAATACAATGTTATCTCAACAAATGGCACCATACAATCGAATATGACATGAATTCAATACTATGTCATCTATATCAATACATATCATCACAATACCATATCGGACGATGTCATTACAATACTATTCCATGTCATAAATACCAAACAATATCATCACAATACCATATCATAAGATGTCATGAAATATTATTCCATGTTATTAATGCCATATGATGTCATCACAATACCATATCATAAGATGTCATGAAATATTATTCCACGTTATTAATTCCATATGATGTCATCACAATACCATATCATAAGATTTCATGAAATATTATTCCACGTTATTAATACCATACGATGTCATCACAATACCATATCATAAGATGTCATGAAATATTATTCCAAGTTATTAATGCCATACGATGTCATCACAATACTATATCATAAGATGTCATGAAATATTATTCCATGTTATTAATGCCATACGATGTCATCACAATACCATATCATAAGATGTCATGAAATATTATTCCATGTTATTAATGCCATATGTCATCACAATACCATATCATAAGATGTCATGAAATATTATTCCATGTTATTAATGCCATATGTCATCACAATACCATATCATAAGATGTCATGAAATATTATTCCATGTTATTAATGCCATACGATGTCATCACAATACCATATCATAAGATGTCATGAAATATTACTCCATGTTATTAATGCCATACGATGTCATCACAATACCATATCATAAGATGTCATGAAATATTATTCCATGTTATTAATGCCATACGATGTCATCACAATACCATATCATAAGATGTCATGAAATATTATTCCATGTTATTAATGCCATATGTCATCACAATACTATATCATAAGATGTCATGAAATATTATTCCATGTTATTAATGCCATATGATGTCATCACAATACCATATCATAAGATGTCATGAAATATTATTCCACGTTTTTAATACCATACGATGTCATCACAATACCATATCATAAGATGTCATGAAATATTATTCCACGTTTTTAATGCCATTAATGTCATTACAATACCATATCATGTCATGAAATATTATTCCATGTTATTAATGTCATTACAATACCATATCATAAGATGTCATGAAATATTATTCCACGTTATTGATGCCATACGATGTCATCACAGTACCATATCATAAGATGTCATGAAATATTATTCCATGTTATTAATGCCATACGATGTCATCACAATACCATATCATAAGATGTCATGAAATATTATTCCATGTTATTAATGCCATATGTCATCACAATACTATATCATAAGATGTCATGAAATATTATTCCATGTTATTAATGCCATATGTCATCACAATACCATATCATAAGATGTCATGAAATATTATTCCACGTTATTAATGCCATATGATGTCATCACAATACCATATCATAAGATGTCATGAAATATTATTCCACGTTATTAATGCCATACGATGTCATCACAATACCATATCATAAGATGTCATGAAATATTATTCCACGTTTTTAATGCCATTAATGTCATTACAATACCATATCATGTCATGAAATATTATTCCACGTTATTAATACCATACGATGTCATCACAATACCATATCATAAGATGTCATGAAATATTATTCCACGTTTTTAATGCCATTAATGTCATTACAATACCATATCATGTCATGAAATATTATTCCATGTTATTAATGTCATTACAATACCATATCATAAGATGTCATGAAATATTATTCCACGTTATTAATGCCATACGATGTCATCACAATACCATATCATAAGATGTCATGAAATATTATTCCATGTTATTAATGCCATACGATGTCATCACAATACCATATCATAAGATGTCATGACATATGATTCCATGTTATTAATGCCATTAATGTCATTACATTACCATATCATAAGATGTCATGAAATATTATTCCATGTTATTAATACCATACGATGTCATCACAATACCATATCATAAGATGTCATGAAATATTATTCCACGTTTTTAATGCCATTAATGTCATTACAATACCATATCATGTCATGAAATATTATTCCATGTTATCAATGTCATTACAATACCATATCATAAGATGTCATGAAATATTATTCCACGTTATTAATGCCATACGATGTCATCACAGTACCATATCATAAGATGTCATGAAATATTATTCCACGTTATTAATGCCATTAATGTCATTACAATACCATATCATAAGATGTCATGAAATATTATTCCACGTTATTAATGCCATACGATGTCATCACAATACCATATCATAAGATGTCATGAAATATTATTCCACGTTTTTAATGCCATTAATGTCATTACAATACCATATCATGTCATGAAATATTATTCCATGTTATCAATGTCATTACAATACCATATCATAAGATGTCATGAAATATTATTCCACGTTATTAATGCCATACGATGTCATCACAGTACCATATCATAAGATGTCATGAAATATTATTCCACGTTATTAATGCCATTAATGTCATTACAATACCATATCATAAGATGTCATGAAATATTATTCCACATTATTAATGCCATACGATGTCATCACAATACCATATCATAAGATGTCATGACATATGATTCCATGTTATTAATGCCATTAATGTCATCACAATACCATATCATAAGATGTCATGAAATATTATTCCATGTTATTAATGACATACGATGTCATCACAATACCATATCATAAGATTTCATGAAATATTATTCCATGTTATTAATGCCATACGATGTCATCAAAATACCATACCATAAGATGTCATGAAATATTATTCCACGTTATTAATACCATACGATGTCATCACAATACCATATCATAAGATGTCATGAAATATTATTCCATGTTATTAATACCATACGATGTCATCACAATACCATATCATAAGATGTCATGAAATATTATTCCACGTTTTTAATGCCATTAATGTCATTACAATACCATATCATGTCATGAAATATTATTCCATGTTATTAATGTCATTACAATACCATATCATAAGATGTCATGAAATATGATTCCATGTTATTAATGCCATTAATGTCATTACATTACCATATCATAAGATGTCATGAAATATTATTCCACGTTTTTAATGCCATTAATGTCATTACAATACCATATCATGTCATGAAATATTATTCCATGTTATTAATGTCATTACAATACCATATCATAAGATGTCATGAAATATTATTCCACGTTATTAATGCCATACGATGTCATCACAGTACCATATCATAAGATGTCATGAAATATTGTTTCATGTTATTAATGCCATTAATGTCATCACAATACCATATCATAAGATGTCATGAAATATTATTCCACGTTATTAATGCCATACGATGTCATCACAATACCATATCATAAGATGTCATGAAATATTATTCCATGTTATTAATGCCATACGATGTCATCACAATACCATATCATAAGATGTCATGAAATATTATTCCACGTTATTAATGCCATACGATGTCATCACAATACCATATCATAAGATGTCATGAAATATTATTCCATGTTATTAATGCCATACGATGTCATCACAATACCATATCATAAGATGTCATGAAATATTATTCCATGTTATTAATGCCATACGATGTCATCACAATGCCCTACCGTGCGATGACATCACAATTCATTTCCATGTCATTATTACAAACGATGTCATCACAATACCATCTGATATCATCACAGTACCATATGATACCCTGTCATTACAATATTGTGTCATGTCATCACAAAACCATACCCTGTGATCACAATATCATACTATGCAAAAGTTGCAGACTTGAGTAATTCAGATAGCAATGTTTCTATATTTGTATATTTCTATTTTTCAGGAATTGTATTGGACAGCATTTTGCTTTAAACGAACAGAAAGTGATGCTGGCAAGATTGATCAATAGGTATTCATTATATCCCCTTTTACCATTATACATTCAAGAATGTAATAACAATTATGAAGAATATACATAATTGAGTCTTTGGTTCAGACAGTGCAAACGTGAGATGTCATGTAAAATAGAATAGTTGCTCGGAGGTATGGTATTCATAGGTCCGCTGATAAATGCAAAATACGCCTGGTAGGTCTGTTGCACATATTAAAATTTTATGAAATGCACCTGCAGGACTTGTCACAGTATATACAAAATCTTGTCAGAATTTCCTGAAGCAGTAAACACCCTAACACAAATGACAAAATAGGCAAGTCAAATACTGATTTCAATTTCATTATATTCTTATGAAAATGGAAAGATGCCAGATAAATGTAAAGAATAAAGTGTTTCTGGTGTCGACTATCGTACCAATATGGTCGTTAGATAATGTATTACAGCCAAAAATTGTTATATTTTCAGTATTTTGGAGATTTTACCTATCATTATATTTATAACAATTAAATATGGAATATTCAAATATCGCACTTTAAAAAAAGAAATTCATTTGGACAGACACGAGAGACAAAATGATTTAGTGTTATAGTCAGTATTGTGTATCATGTTCAGGTTTCATGTGGAGCTAGTGCCAGGTCATGAGTACATAGAGATGCCTGAACTTGTCATGCGATCAAAATACGGCATTAAGGTTCATCTGCGGGAGAGATAACGAGACGGAGGGTGACGGCAGCTTTATATGAACAGAATGTAGTTATATTATAACCTTTTATGATCACTTTTTATGTTTTAAGGTGCACGTTTTGTGCACAAAGAGGTGCCCATCTGCTAGTAACTTGCCTGTAGAATATGTAACCAATGCAATAGACATTTCTTTCATGGGAGGGAAAACCTGTTGTGATCACTTAGGAAGAGCTCACTATACAGTCATGTGACCTGAGTTCTTAAGAATAGTCAGATATGTTGTGAATGATATCTTCAATACGAAATTTTCTTTACATGTTAATGTTCATATAGTTAAAGAATGTTCATGTTTATAAAGCAATTTTTGCAAAATTATCTTTGTGTATTATTCATGCGTTTTAGTCACTAACTCCAGAATTATTATACACATAATTCACCATAGACGCACTCATTACGTGATATTTTGCGTTACATGATGTTTTGTCTGCCTGTCGTTAGGTGTATTGCAGACATTTGTAGTGCTTACAAAATTCCTTGATGTTTAAAAACGGAAATTTGCTTTGTATGCGATACATGAAATAAAATGAATAATGTAATTGATACTATTTAAATGTTTGTCGAAATTTATAATGTAAGATAAAGAATGTGAAATTCTGTTCAAGTAATATGATAAAATTATAATGGAATGTATATGAATAATAATAACATGTACTTTGAAGGACAGAATCCAAGATTCTGAACTTTAGGTAGTACCTAAACTAATCTGTAGTTTAAATGTCATGAATTATCTATCAAGTTAGAAAAGTCACTGTATAAACCAAATTATTGCAGTAACTGACAGATTGGCTTTACAGTAAATCAATATAAAAACACAACTGATCATGAATGTCAGCTGATTTCAATGAAATATTCCAATGGAGCGTAACCACCGGAGAACATAACACTTAATTCAAGTTACGAGCAACTAGCTACTGATTTAGGTTTTTTAACGCCTGTGTCCGATAATTAGTACCTCTTTTATCATGTTCTCTACATTAAATTAGTTGGTGTGTGCACTTTGGTGAAGAGAAAAAAAATTGTTGTTGTTGTTTTGAATGAGAACCACTGTATTATTTTGCCCATGTCATACAACAAATAAAGATTATACAATTTTATGGATTGTGTTAGTGTTTATAATCAGTTCAATAAAACTTGTGTATCATGAGAATATCAGTTGAAATGAAAATGTTTCATGCACTGATTATTGTAATTGCCAGTTAGTCATTACATATTGACTTATACGTATGTCATTATTCTCTCTACGCTGCTATCGTCCCTGTAGTCTACATATTGTCTGTCTAGACTTTGTTCTGGTGTTGTATTCATCACTTGGGTATTGATTATCATCGAGTTGAGGTTCGCCAGTACATAAGGTATGTAAACGTCATAGGAGTCGTACATTAGTTTTAACGACATACTTCAAGAATTACGCTCTACAGGATGGACACTCTATAGGAAGGACACTCTATAAACCGAAATGCTGATTAACCCAGCTACTGTTCACCTACTTTCTCGCTTCTCTTAAGAGCACATATATATCGCATTAAAATCTCAAAATCACACACTTTCTACTGCCTTGGATTATTTGGGCAGGCATTAAATAATAATAATAAAAAAGGTACGACCAGAGTCACAATCTTCCCCACTGATTCCATTCTGTTAGAAAAAAAAGAGGAGTTACTGGCTCTGTTATGTGGCAGAAGTCACCATGGAGCTATTCAGTCCCTGAATATCAATAATACACTAGCACATATAACACATTACAAAAATGTTTGATTGTAGTGCAATTACGATACCGACTTAGGTCATTTAATTTGACAAAAGCCAAACAAATGGTGTGGTTAACCGGTTTACGGGCCCACCTTAAACAAATGTTTAATAATCTGATTTTCTGCGAGAACATTGAAGCAGCTTTGAATCTATTTCCAAACTAATGGATTTTACATCAAACGACGTCATGCACCAATCTAGAATAACGCTTTAATGATATATATATTAACGTCGTTGTATTTCAGAATGTATAAGCACACTCAACCCAGTCATATATCAACCAAAGAACTTTTTCAGTCATGGATAAAATGGTTTTGCTGTCGCTGACCAAGGATATTAACCTTCGGCATTGTAATAAACACATAAGCGAGTATATACATGTAATATTTAGTGCACCCCATGAGCATTTCGACATCTTATGTTACTTCAGAAATACTCGAGACCAAAACCATGCAAATCTAAAATGGAAACTTTGGAAGTGCAAATTTATTACACAACTTTCTTAAAGGGGAACTGAAACGTCAAAATCATATTTTTGGTATTCGATAGTAGTTGCCGTGATAAATTCGTATAAAAAACCCGATCTCGATACCTTGTCTCGTCCGGCCACAATTGGCAAAATAGGTCTTAAAAATTACCTGTAATCAAGTTATTTTTCATACTTCCGGTTTTTGTGACGTCAGAGATCATGACGTCACAGGTTTGGATCGAGTGAACATGGAGTGTTACGATAACGAGGATTGTACTTCAAGTGATGAAAGCTTTGATATAGATATTGATGACAGTCCGTATGAAATGATAGATCGATCTTTTGGGTTGGAACACGTGAACGAGGAACCCGACCAACTGGAGAGTGAGTGCCAAGTAAATGTAAGAGGCATAAAGCCGTATCGGTTCGAGCCAATGGCAATGGTTCAGCCTTACTTGTCTGGTCAAGGACAAGAGCAAGAAAATCCTTTTGCTGCAGATATGCCAGAAAACGCTACAGTGCTCGACAGAAGTTATAGGATGACAACAACAGACTGGTAAATATTAATGCATTGTGAAATAAGTAAGAAAGAATATTTATGGTAATTATTAAGGTAGTCGACTTAGTCAGAGGAAATAAGACCGTAATTGATGCAACTTACTATTAGGTGATTTTTTTTTTTTGTCTTTTATGATATATTCTTCACTGCAAGGAATACTTACGATTACCGTATATACGAAATTTCAAAATTTTGTATATCTATGTTTCAATACACAAAAACGTGATTAATTTCCCATCCCAGTAACTGGAGTGCATTCAGTCCCAGAAACCGGGTTATCATATTCAACATTTTAACTGAAATTTATTTTAAATCTTACAGTCAACAATCATGTATAGACTAATAAAGAATAAACCGAGTAAAATTGAATAGAATTTATTGACCAAATTGGGGCCCTAGGCTTAATTGTGAGCATCACATAGCATGGATTGTAAGATTAGTGGTACAACATAATAGATGAAAACAAAATGTGACTAACATTTGAATTATATGAGGAAGAAATATATCTCCAGATGCATGAATAAAATGCACTAGCAAGAAAGTCTCTTGATTTTAGTCATTCTAATGTACTATAAAACAGACAGCACAATTAATACAAATTATACTATTATTCATAGCTATAAAAAAGACTATGTGCAAAACAAAATAAGTATAATATGCAAAATTAAAACATTTGAATATATATCAGGCATATGATAAACTGGGAGTCAAGTACATGATATTTAAAATTTAATTAATAGCAATTAGTTTTAAAACTTATTTGATGTTTTATTCCAAATGTAGGTGTACTTGCTATTGTTGCCAAAATATGCCAACAGAGAGAGAGAGAGAGAGAGAGAGAGAGAGAGAGAGAGAGAGAATCTATGTTGCCAGGAAATAAAGCAAATATTAGATGAAATTGAGGAGGAAAAGCAGTTTTCAGACATGACCAATGTTAAATGTATAACACAACATCCTGGATTTGCTTCTGTATGCTAAGATAGGTATGTGTTAAAGGCAGCATATCATGCATACAGGCAGGATTATGGAACAAATATGCCCAATAACACAGAGTGAGTTATAATTTCATTAAAACTTACAACGTGTATTATTTTAATTACAAGGGCAGAACCAGGGATTGTATCTTTCCAGTAACATATTCTAAGCTTATGAATGGATCCAGTTTTCTGTTTTGCAAATTGTGTCAAAATTTAATTTCCAATAAATTATTCTATTTCAAATTTTCCGGTTGAAACATATTGACCTCAAAATATACACAATTTTATGTAGCAAAATTTTAGCATCATAGTGCTACTTGATAGGAACAAATCTAAGGCAGGATTTAGACCAAGCGGTTGGGGTTAAGACTGTACAATTTAATAATTTAAGGAGGGAATGTTTCCATTCTTTCAGAATCCTCCCTTTCAAACTAAGTGAAGGGCATATTGTGCCACACTAGGTTTTGCTCTTGTTAATTATTGTTAACAGTTTAACATCAAATGAAAAACTGGGTTCATCATCTTTAAATATAAGTTGAATTTGTGCTTTTATAATACATGTATACACCCAATAGATGCCTTTTTAATTGTTTATTCAATTTACTAGTAAAGAAATATTACCAAAACATTGGTTTTGTTTTATTTCGATTTAAATCTGAAAGATCATTAATATATTATGTGTTATAAGGTTTCACCAACTTACCCTAGATATTTCCAAGTTTTGGGACACTGAGTCAGTCAACTCTTTTTTGTAACTGGTGTGGAACTAGAGAGAGAGAGAAAAAAAAATGGACATGGCATTTAAAAAAAATGTTATCCATTACAGTACACATAAACAGTATACCATATACAAAAATAAATTATTATGCTATACAATTCTGAAAAAAAAATGATTGTAAAAGATTATAATAAATAATTATATGAACAAATAATATATTAGACAAAAAGACATTATATGTTTTTCATTGGTGTAAATGGATTACCAGGCCCCTATACAGTACATGTGATTCATTGTCTTAATTTATAATAATTGTAAATACCTACTTGGAACTAGGGAACTTTTCAGATTTCAGATGAATTGTTGGATAAGCGTCTGGGTTGAGGTCTTTTCGCTGTATTTCTCCCGTTTTCCCTAAACTTTTTAGCAATCGATATTTGATAGGGTAACAGTCTGGTCTGAAATGCCGTTCGCATATATATATATACATATTGATATTTTGTCGCCGTCGGTTAGCGGAAATTGACCTGGGTCCGGCGCCATAAACTGAGAATATACTTAAGTCAAAAATTCATATTCATCTGTTCATCAATGAAGTAATAACTGGGATTTGAATTTTATTTAGTTTTCTTCTACTGATAAATAGAATTAAACCACTCTGCATTAAAATTTATTTGAACGTTTGATAATGGAATAAATTAAAATGAAATTTTTGACTTAAGTATATTCTCAGTTTATGGCGCTGGACCCTGGTCGTCTCGAACGAATTTTGTTCATTTTTTCCGTACTTCTGGTCTTTTTTTTTCTGAGGGAAATGAATGTAAAGATACACCATTTAAGTGTGTATTAGTGCAACCGCCAGCACAGCAATACTTTCCCTTCCCCTTTTTAACCGTTCGGCCGTGGCCGTGGTTATCTTCAGCATCATTTTCCTCCATGTTTGTTGTTATCCAACCAGTGACATCACAACGAGAAAGGGATTTCCAGAAGCTTTTTCTTGCAGGTGAGATAAAAATAGAATCATGAAAATCTCGTCAACAAAACAACGTATCGACCTCGGGCTTTCTGCGCTCTGCTAGTTTCGCCATGAGCATCTGCTTAATAGAGTATGTTTTTGACGTTTCAGTTCCCCTTTAAAGTAAGAATCAAAGAATCTATCTCAGGACAAAGCTATGTATGAGAGAAATATTCCTTACTTTCAGAATAATGTACGATTTTACACACTAAATCCGAAGTGTATATTTCACGCCAATACAGAAGCACTGAAAACTGTGCTTGTGTTTGTGATTAACCCCGGGAACTAAAAATGGATCAGCAGTGGTGTCGACACAGTGGTGATAGTAAATATTATACATGTAATAATACAGTGCACCACCATAAGCTGTTACAAGGGAAGCCCTGGATCGCCAGATTGTGAAGGACGAATTTTAAAATATGATTATTATTGCTTTCTTAACCAATCCTTGTCGTTTAGCTAATATAACTTGCAGATTTATCGAATTCAGTCAATCTGAAAGATCTCCATGTTAAGTGCGAAGAAACCCAGTGGAAGTCAATAAGGAATATACACTCTACTAGACACAATATAGATATCGACCAGGAAGTACCAGATGTGAGATCAGGTGCCATGGAGGAGTAAGTGTCCCCTGCTGACCAATCACTTCTGTCGTGACACTATATCATTTGAGCTTGTATAACTTGTAGACATATTAGGTGGTAACGTTTATCAATATATAGAAATCATGACGATTACGCCTAACAATATATTTCTTTATAATGGAAGGTTTCCTTGATTTTATTGCCACAATCTTATTCTTTTATCAAAGAAATTACTGTCGGTAACGCAACTACATTACAATCCTATATTTTTGTCTTACGCAATTCTTGTCGGTGTTGACCATTATAATTTATGTGAGTCTTTATAAGGCGGTGTGGTCTAATGAATAAGGTCCTCGGCTCGTGATCGAGAAGTCCCAGCTTCGGCTCCCGCCCTGGGCGTACTGTCTTTCTGTCTTTCGGATTAGACAGTAAAAACCGAGGTCCCGTGTCACGGTAGGCGTGGCACGTAAAAGATCCCTCACTGCTTGGAGTGGGTCCGTTGGAAAGGTCTAAATTTGTATGCAATGCATCAGGCAGATATCGTCACCATATACGTGAAATATTCGTGGAGTGACGTAAAACATTAATCAATCAATCCTATATTTATAAAATGCAGATAATACTATTTAATTGGTTTAAGGAGACTGGGGCTAAAACTGGATAAAAAAAGTGGGTCAAGATTAGTTTTTAATTTCATAAAGCCATAAAAACACATATCTATAAATCAGAAATTTTCCAGATATGTCAACAATGTAAATGTACTGATTATGTGTGTAAAAGTCATATCGTATTAATAAGTATTTTATGTATATACAATCCCAGAATAATCGCCAGAGGGAAACTAAATTGCAATGAATAAATATTGTAGTTAAAACGCATACGATATTACTAAATGGAAGTTGTCGCATTAACAATGTGCATTGATGTATAATACTGTAATGGGGGACTGTGTTCTCCTGAGATATTTCCATCAATATGTGATTTACGCAAACAAATCTTCTTAATGAATTTCTGTATATTTCTTTACTTTACAACGTTAATAGTAATCATAAAAACCATTTCATTTCATTTTCAAATAGGTAAAACTATGAAATATGCAGCAGGTAATTTTGAGCTACTGCATATTAAACTAGATAAAAGGCGGTCTATTTCTGCATGATTCATAGCATTTAGGTCTGATCTCAATTAATGATTTCTGTGTCAGTGATCCGATTGATTTCATCAGCAAATAGCATTGTTGTCTTTAGCTTTGTTACATAAATAAATCAATGTGTTTTTCGTCTGTCTTGAATCAATATCGAAGAAGTACCAAACCGTTAATCATTCGCAAAGTCCAAGGACAGATACAAAATCGTGTAAGTTTCAAAAAGGAACTGTTGTGAACCCCGAAATACTGAAAAATTCCGAGGTGAGACCAGGTGCCCGGGGAGAGTAAGCGTCTCCTGTTTGCATGCATCACCCGTCACAGCAGTTCTTAAGAAACATGTCAAAATCAAGAGTTTTGGTTTCCTAATTGTACATACGAAAGTACAAACTGGTATACAAGGTCATATTTGGTGTTCACTGAACAGGTCATTTAGTCGCATTCCAGAATATTATCAATCATTCTAGAAAGAGGCACATCATATTTTCGTACAAGATCCTCATAGCGACCGTAGAACTTCCTCAGTGACGATTTCAGACGTTCTTTAACATATCCCTGCATGAGCAACTTAGTGGCCAGTCGCTTGGCCCTTGGAATAAAACCGTCGTATAGAGAACATGAAATAACATCCACACTTAATACTATAATTACAAATATATAAATTTGCAGATATCTCTTAATTTTGCCTGTATAATACGTATAGAATTTCTAGTGAATTTGTTTTATTTTAAGATATGCTCAGTTAAACGACTTTTGTGCCTTGAGATCTCCCGAATTCTTTTTAGAGGGTATAGAGCACACAGGGATTCATTAATCTTCAATTGAAATAGAAATGCATTTAAAATTTCACACCAATCGAGTAATGTCCTGTTTACTTTCTTGAATGATTTCCACCAGTCGATTTACGTCTTGTTCACTGTCTTAAATGATAAGATGATAGGTAAAACCAACTCAGTAGACCATAAATTATGAAACTGGAGAGCGTACGAAGTTATCAACGAAGAAATACCGAAAGGTTAATCATATCTTGTAGTCCATGGAATAAAAAGGTCAATATCGTGCACAGTGCCATATTCAAAGAAATGCGAACCCCAATTTAAATTGAGGTGAGACCAGGTGCCCGGGCAGAGTAAGCGTCCTCTGGTTGCATGCAACACCCGTGGCATGTCCTGCAACAATCTTTCTAGTCGAAGAAGTAAATACAGATGGGTGAAGTCCTAACATCAAACGCTGGTTATTCTGAGGAGCAGTCATGAGGACCGACAGGGCCGGTCGTGTGTGCTCTTCACGTTCACTTGGACCTTCCCCGCGTTCACTTCATAATTTTATTCTGTATTAGCGTAGCAGTAGTACAAGTACACGCAGTTGTGAATGTTGAAATATGATATAACCATGTTTTCTTGGGGGGGATTTGTTTTTTGGTTTTTTTTTTTTTTTTTTTTTTTGGTTTTTTGTTTTGTTTTGTTTTTTTTTTTTCAAATGATATCATGATAATGGTTCGATTATGGATTTGCCGAACTTTAAAAGCAAGAGGAAAATATTATGTCACTTGTCACGTTTTAACCTCGTCACACCTAAATTTCGAAGCCACTTAAATAACATGGTATATGACATCTGCTTTCTTCTTACATGGCTTCTAAAGGCAAATAACACACTGAGTTGCGAATTGTCGGGTAAAAATGGCTTCAGAAACAACAACTGTTTCTGATACATAAGTGATTTATTTTATGTCACTACGTCATAGACGTCTATTTCAGTATTTGAACATTTTTTTAAATTTTTTTATTTATTCATTCATTTAATACACAAGTACATAAAATAATGTACCGTGTTAACTATTGAAACATATTCGAATACAACATGTATATCAAATATAAATCCGGTAGACGTGCAAATGTATTGCGTTATGTATTAAGTTAAATGCACACAACTCTGTATACAATGTATAGAATATAAAATGATATAGCGGTTTGCATCTTGACCAGCCCTCGTAAATGAGTTTCGTATCTATAGTTTATCAGATTTATACATAACTTATGTAGATTTTTATTTATTTATTATTATTATTAATTTTTTTTATGAATTGCAAACGAGTGTGGTTATCAAATGCGTTGACCTATGTGAACGATCAAGTTAACGTGAGGAGCTAAGTTAACGTAGACGCGTTTGGTCAGCAGTCCTAAGTGAACGCAGGACGAGCAGGTGAAGTTAACGCCGCGTTCACATAATCTTAGGACTGCACACATCTGTGTATAAGTATAGATATAAGAGCACATGAAATAGACAGGAACACTAAGTCAAATTATTCTATTCACGGCATGGAATGCTGTTGAACTGAAATTCCGGCGTCGGAAATGCACGTGAACAAATAAATGTCTGTATATATACATACATGTGCATATCCTTGGTGATTTTTCATACAGCTTTGTCAGATGTTTTCAATTTTCTCTTCTGTATTATGCCAAATCAAGTATAGTCAACAAGTTAAGAGGGTTATTTTGAATTGTCAGATTCCAAAATATCGGTTAACATTCTAGAATAGGGAATCTCATAGAACTTCCTCAGTGACAATTTCAAACGATCCTCAATATACACTATTCTAACGACAGACAGTTTAAATAATAATAATATATAAACATATGTATCAAGCGCAGTTATAATGTTCAGTGCCCAAACTGTGAAATTCCAAAGTAAAAGTGATTGAAGTATCGCAGATAAATTAATCTGGACAATAAGATTATCAAGATAAAACCCAGAGAATTGAGACGAACAAACAGATCGTAGTTTAACATTCATCTCAGATTCTGTGTTCAGTGGGTAGTTGCTATCATCTTCACCTTGACGGAAATCCTGATGTCGGCAAATGTCACATAGCTTTTTCTTAAATGTTTTCCACCATTAGTACTATTCACACAAACATCTTTTCAATCTGACAAATGTATATTTAAGCAAATTTAAAAATAGTTCTATCACTTCTGCAAACGTCAGAATGCTAGCTCCAAGAAATAGACCAATCTGACCACCAAAGATTGCTGAAATATTTAAGTATAAATGATGTATAAGCATTTTGTCTCAGAATTATAACAAGCAAGCAAAATATATATGATAATGTTTTATGTTTAATTAAGGATCGTGGCTGTGGGTGAGCAAGACATTTGAATGAAGATTTAACATAAAACGATTACCTTGATATGACATTTCCCCACACTAATGTGAAGTACCAAAATAACTGATGCATTGTCATGGTTGTGGCCACAACTACGTATTACAATCACTATACACGGAAACTAGCAGTGAGATTAGGTGCCAAGACAGAGAAAGCGTCTCCTGTTTGGTTAGCATCACGTGGCAGAAATGACCAAATATATAGACTACACACATTCACATAAACACACACACACACACACACACACACACACACACACACACACACACACACACACACACACACCGTGAAGCTCTTGGTCCGACTCCCGCCGTGAGCATAACGGTGTACTGCTTTCCGAATAAGAAAGTATAAACCGAGGTCCCCTGACATGGTAGGCAAGGCATTAAAAGATTCCTCACTGCTTCGGGTGGTTCAGTTGCAAACGTATCAATATCTTTACAATGTTTCAGCTGATGCTTTCAACATACAGGCACGTGAAATATTCGTGGAGTGACGTGAAACCAATTCATTAATATTTTTTCATATTTTGAAACCCAAGCTTAAAGTAAAATAAGGGTGTCTAAAACATTCACGAGCTTGGATCTGTTAAAACTTAACATGCTAGAAAACATTAAATTTCTGATGTAAAGTCACTGTGACATATACTAGGAAACCCAATAACACTCACCAAGGATTTGTCCGTAAGATGAGTATTTTGCGACTTGTTCAATAATTTCAGTCTTCAATTCTCGAAAATGTATCTTCAGATATATGTAATTCCTGAAAAATTTTCAAGTTATTATTGTACAGAATAAACAATTTACACTAAAACATCCAAAATGTCCGATAAACGTATACACAAATTCATTTAAGTAATGGAGTTGCTAAGTTTCACACAGAATTCCGTGAATGTAATGTTTATATTTTCATATATTATGTCACAGACACACAACAGTTTTATGTCTCTGATTACATACGTTACATTCAATTGATGTAAATAGGACGTGTTGTAGTTTTGAAACTACTAATTCACACAATGCACTGTTCAAGCTGCATAAGTATGGTTCGTATACTCATTGATGCTGCGGAAAAGCGTGTATTCTTCTCGGTGGCGTTTTTGTAAAATTTATTAATGTTTATTATATTCAATATGAAATTTCTTTGGTATGGGTATGGTCACAGTCACATTGGCATGGTCATCCCCACCAATCGCTATCTAACTTCCTTTCCGTCATTTAGCCTTTCTTGCGAAGACCAGTCATATTGCGCGAGGAACAGGTAAGCTCTAGTTTTCATTAATTGTATACAGTTCGGTGCAGTCGTAATTTTACATTAAAGTGCATTTGCAAGTTTTTGGATCAAAATGGAATTTTTCATATCATAACGTGACGACACCTACCGACCCCATATATAGAAGATCAATAGAAATTATTGTTTAAGATTTGTTAAAGGGGTAGAAGAAAAGAAATGTCCTAACAATGTGACAAAATAAAAGTGTAAAATATATATAAAAGACATCGGAACAATGATAAATACTAAACGTGACTTAATTTCAACATTTTTATGCAGATGTAGCACTATTTAAGAACATATCATATTTGATGAAAATGAAAAGTTTTTAGTAATTTTACCGCCTGGGAACCAACTATCCCCTTAGATAGATAGATAGATAGATAAATAGATAGATAGATAGATAGATAGATAGATAGATAGATAGATAGATAGATAATAAAAAAATAATAGTAATAATAATAATAATCATTATCATCATCATTATCATCATCATCATCATCATCAAAAAAAATAAATGAAAACACAATACGCACACATAATCATAGACAAAAGAAACAAACTACAAGAAAGTACCTCGCAAGTCTATAAAATAACTTGAATAATTGATACAATTGTAAAAAATGTTTGACATCGTTTTTGTTCTGACGAAAAGTAAAAATGCATTATACGATTTTAAATAAAAGTATGAGAGAGATTTCACTTGAAATTACCTTATTATAGAAGTTCAGTCGGAATTCAAGTAATGCCCAAAGTCACTTCTTTGTAATACTGTATGCATTTATCAAGAGATAATACGACTATTCTATATCTAAAATCCGTTAAATCAATAAGTACAAAGACTCAGCTTACGTCATTTTCTCTGTACTAAAAATTATTCCTCTTGAGTACCAGAGCTCCCCAACTGGTTTAGAAGGAAAACGGCTGCAAGTTGCTTGTGAGATGTAATGCATATATTCACAAGGTTTCATACAATTACATCTAGACGATATATTTCGACCATTGGCAACTGAAATACAAATAAATATAAGATGGGTCTGTGAAACTCTGATGACCCAGGAGGGCAGGCAATATGAAAGGCTTCTTAAGAGCATGTCTACAGACATACATATTAAGGTCAAAACTTGGTTTCAAAACAAATGTATTATTAGAAGAAAAATGTAAAAAAAAATGAAGAAGTACCCAATGGTAAACCATATCTTATACTCCAAAGAATAAAATGAGTATAGTGTCATTCTAAGACAAATGCGAACCCCAATAAAATCGAGGTGAGACCAGGTGCCCGAGGGGGTGATCGTGCCTTGTATGCAACACCCGTCGCAAATGTCCTGCAACAACGTTTAAAGTCGTGGAAGTAAATACATAAATATACACGTATAAACACATGAAGAAGACACGAAGTTAAATTTTCCTATTCAAGTCATGAAATGTTGTTTAACTGAAAATCCGGCCTCGGAAATGCACGTTAACAAATGTCTGTATATATACATATTATGTCGAATCAAGTATAATAAAAAAGTTAAGATGGTTAATGTGCATGGTCAGGTCCAAAATATCGCTTAACATTCTTGAAAGAGGAATCTGAAATTGCACTAGATCCCTATATCGACCATATAACTTCCTCAGTGACAATTTCAAACGTTCCTCAATATATTCTTGTGAGAGTAGTTTGGAGCGTGCTCTGGCATGCGGGAGAGGAAAGTATGATGCCATTCAGAAAAGTTGGTAATAATGGAATTGAAATCGTCGCGTTTGTCATAGAGAGGGGTTACTAATGAACCATTGTCACTAATTGATAGAAGTATATCGAGGCATGAAGCAGAAGATGTGCTCTCACTTCTATCTTTTATCTCGAGTTCCTGGGACGCTTACTCCTCCCGGACATCAGGTCTCTCCTCGATTTTATTGGGGTTCGCATTTGTCTAAATATGACACTATTCATGATTTTGTCCTTTTATTCTATGGACTATGAGATATGGTTTACCCTTCGGTACTTTTTCGTTTTTTACTTTTGATATATGATGTTGAGGTGATCCTTAAATACAGGGTTGTTAATCGACAAAACGTCATTGATATATCTGTTTATGAAGTTGAACCGAGATGCTAATTATTCATTGCTTCTGAAGAGTAGAGACTGTATGAATTCTGCTTCGCAAAGGTACCAAAATATGTCGGAGCGCAATTAGTATCCATCGGAATGCCAACAATGTGTTGGAACACATTCCCACAAAATATTACAAAAATAATATCTACAAGAAAGGAATATGTGAGGTATCAACTTCCTATCTCATGCAGTTCACATGACCTATGTCATTGCTTATTTCCTAGAGACAGATAGGCCAAAGACAACATGTGCATGCTCAAAATTTTCGATAAGAACGCTATACATCGAAAGACAACAAGAAGGATGTAAACACCTCGATATTCGAAAACTCGAAGTAAAGTACGAGAAATAGTGGTTGGTTAATTCATAACGAGAACAGACATTTACTACAAACTACTCTTCAGTCAACCTGTAATGCACAAATCGATGTTAACAGAATTTGAATGACTGCATGAATATTTATAGTTACTATAACAATATTTATGGTTACTATAACAATATTTATGGTAACTATAAACAATATTTGGAGCTGCCAACCAACAGAAGATATCTACTCCATGAAGTTCTCTGTTATCATTAAGAAGTTCATGAATGTTCATGGTAGTTTGTTGTTGTCATAGTCATAGTTACTTCAGTATTTTACATTGATACCACAAGATCCTTCAAATATTACTATAAGTATATATGTTTTTATAGAAGAAAAAAGAGGAGTTACCGGCTCAGTTATGTGGCAGAAGTCACCATGGAGCTATACAATACATGAATATAAATAATATAATAGAACATTTAACACATTACAAAAATATTTGATTGTAGTGCAATTACGATACCGACTTAGGACGGTCATTTAATTTGACAAAAGCCAAACAAATGGTGTGGTTAACCGGTTTACGGGCCCACCTTAGTTATCATTTACTTACATGAAATGCACTTGCCTTTGTTTGATATCAAATGTCTAGAACAAGTGGTATGATCAATTTTACTAGAGCCAACCACATAAATGGCCAAAGGCTGCATATGCATTCGACAAAAATATTTTACAATTATGCATGTTAAATGTGCAATACTTTATAGAAAGGAACACAATTTCGTAAGACAAACAGGGAATGTTTATTTAAATTCAACCTTTGAATGGGCCTTTTTAATTAAAGAAAATTGACATCTTAAAGAAAATAGAATTCGTTACTTGCCGTATTCATGAAAAACACACTTATTGAATTCATAAAGCGAACAGATCGTGCCATTTCCTAAAATGGTGAAACAACATATTAAAGAAAAGATTTAAGAGTTGATCGTACAAAATGATATATACGTGACATAATAATGACTTATCTAAGAATGTGAAGTGGTACAAAGTCAAATAGATATACATGTGGACTAAAACATGAACTTTAAAGAAATAGTTCTGAAATGGCATTTTGCTTCACAGTTTCTCGCACTGTATTTGTATGGGTATGTAAATGGATCGACAAATTCTGGTGATTTGTTGTCTATGCAATATGATTCGCCGTATGCATGGAATGGAGAAGGTAAGGATTTAACCTATAACATCGGATTTCATTGCTAAGATTAATCAAAACCAGTGAGTTTAATTTCCATTTGATTGATCGTCAAATGCCCGACATTGCACCATTTCGCACACTTTTTTATTTATGAAGTCAAACATGAATTTAACTGTGACGTCACAATGAAACTAAAACATGGTCGTTTTTTAAAGTTGGATCTGGCGATCCCTCAATTATTCTTAAAAGTGGCAAATGTTTCTCTTTTATTGGTTAGTGGAATTGTAATAATTTTGCTTATGACATTTTTGCAGGATGGGACGGTCAATTTACAATAATCGTTATTGCACTGGAATACTGTCGTATTATGTTACATTATGTATTAAGTTGTAAAAATTCATACCTATACCTTGTTGGAAAAGGAAGTATTACTTCTTTGTTAAACAGATGTATACACATTCTTACCGTTTAAATATATATAATCAACTTTAAACACCAAATTGGGGTGTTATATCTTATTAGTGACGTCGTGATTTTGTCGCAATATACATTTTATTGTAAGATGATTCACAATTAAATTGCTTCAGATGTCTAAACTTAGACGAAATTCACGATGTTGTTAAACGTGTAGCAATAAAAGAATTCCCATTGTATTTCTTCACTGACGATTAAAATTGTACTGTATGTTCACTTAACATATATTTTGTTATAATCCTTAACAACAGTAGCTTTGATTTTCGAATCAAATATTATAGCAAGCATAACTAAACATTTAAAATGAATTTTTCTAATTCATCATAATTTTAATGTACCTTTTGTTCTGATATTTCTATATTGCACTCTTGTCCTGGCGCAAGAAGTACTCCATCAAATGTATTTGGAAACTGATGTTTATCTTCTATCATAACCTTAAAAATAAACATATACATTATAACAAATAGTTTGATGCATAAGTTATAAACCAACACATTTCTGAAAACAAATCGAATGACTGAGCTCATAAAGAAGGTTTGCAAAGATTAAGAAAATAATAAGAAACATTGTATATAGAAAATGACATAAAACGAGAAACATGAATGTCCAAGGAATCTCTAAATCATACTTTATCATAATTCATTGTTATATGTAATGTGTATCCTAAACTTGTATTTTCATTTATTGACGATGCTTAATGAAATGAAAGTTATTCATATCAATCAAGAATGCTAGAATGGATGTGATGACCGAATTCAATCACGACCAGGTTTGCAAATATTAAGAAAATAATAAGAAACATTGTATATAGAAAATGACATAAAACGAGAACAAAATACCCTTTTTAAAAATACACTAATTAATTAAACTGATGTATGACTTAACTATAAAAATATCATGAATAATTTCTAATACAAAGGCAAATATATGAAGTGTTGTAATAAGACAACAATACCAGTGGAAATCTAGGAAAGAGTGAAGGTATTTTGCATTAAAAAGTTTAGGAAATAAATTTTCTTTTGCCATAAACCTTAATGGTGGTTTTTCATTTTTTGCTGTAAAAAATCAATGGCTGATTTTTTTGTGTGTTATCTTAATTCCCAAAGTTCAGTATAGATTATTTAGAGGTATGTAGGGGAAACCATAGACGACTGCCAGATACCTTTTTGATAGAAAGCATCAACTTGACCTAAGTCGGTCTGAATGCTTTTAAAGAAACATGAATGTCCAAGGAATCTCTAAATCATACTTTATCATAATTCATTGTTATATGTAATGTGTATCCTAAACTTGTATTTTCATTTATTGACGATGCTTAATGAAATGAAAATTATTTATATCAATCAAGAATGCTAGAATGGATGTGATGACCGAATTCAATCATGACCAGGCGTATGCTATATTGTCGATTTCCGTATGACATAAATTTCCTGTCGAAGAAAGCTGAAAGACGAGGGATTGTGGTTTGTGTGTGTGTGTGTGTGTGTGTGTGTGTGTGTGTGTGTGTGTGTGTGTGTGTGTGTGTGTGTGTGTGTGTGTGTGTGTCTGTGTGTGTTCTTTTTTTTTTTTTTGTTTTTTTTTGTTTGTTTGTTTGTTTGCTCTTTATTATTATTTATATTTTTGGAGGTTTTGTGTGTGTGTATGTCTTTGATTTATATTGAAATATGATGGATGAATCCAAACCATATTCCGAAAATCATGAAACCAAATGGCATCTAAATCAGTGACAATGAAAACCAAATAGAAAACAACGAAAAACGTTAACCCTCTCGATGTAAAGAAATAAAGTGCCAGGGGAGAGTGAGCATCTCCTACTTGCTAGCTACACCCGTCACATATACCTAGTAGAAAGAGTCAAATCGTGTAAATTCCATATATATTTATATATAAAAGTCAAGTAGGTAACCTTCTTGTAAACAAGTTGTCAAATCTGTGAAAAATGATCGGAATCGGTCTCAGTCCAGAATATTATTTAAAAGTCTGGATAACGAGATATCATATTGTGTAATAAAAGATTCGTAACGACCATAGAACTTCCTCAGTGACGGTGTTATTCTAAAACATATATAAACCTGGTTGAGTAGCTTATCTGAAAGTCGTCTAACCCTCAAAACAAAATCATTGTAATTTGAACATGCTCTGGAAAAACGTATTTATTTTTGAAATCAGAATTTTCCCTGACAAAGTAAGTTTAATCATGGTCTACAACTATATATTTGAAGAAGTCGAAAAGTCAAAGGACTTGATGGAGTGAATTTTAGTAAAACATTTTTATTTTAGCTGTTCTAATAACGTCTAATAATCTTTTAGATGTTCCAATAACTCTTATGTTTCGTCTGTGTTTAGGGACATTCACTGTGTATGTGGCTAGCCAAGTTGGAGACGCTCACTCATCCCGGGCATCTGGTCTCACCCCTGAATTTCAGGAGTCCATGAATGTCCGCTATGGTACATGGTTGTCAATGCCATAGTCATGTGACACCAGTTACTTTCGTATTTTACATTACTGGGGGTTGTTTGTTTTCTTTAATATTTATGTCTATGTTTCAAGGTTTTGGGAACCAATGATTGTACTCAAAACTTAAGAGACTAAACCTCGATTTGTAACGATTGAAATTATATAATTGAAATTTCAGTGGTTGGTAAAAGTAACATTTTTATTATTGTTTTTATGATTCTGCCTAAAGACATCACTTTAGCAGTTGTTAAAGACCATATTATTATATATTAAAATGTGGTTTCTGAAAATAGCAACATCAATTACTTTTAGTAAACTCAATGTTGGAGATTATAAAGCATGCAAAGTTTCAGCTTTTGAATTTTCTACCTTATATACTTCTTTACCTCCCGAGTTGATAAATAAATTGTTGTCTCTAATACACTCGTGTTTTATGCAGAAATTCTAAAACATACTTCAGTACTTTATTTTTATGACCTCTGGTCTTGAGAAACTTGTTGATCCTTTTTCTCTCTATGGAGGATTACTTATAAATCTTTAAAATGTATTTTGACTTTTTGGTTGCTTTTACAGTGAGTAGGATAGTAGGCACCCGTATTCACATTTCCCAATTTTGAAAAGTCTGTATTGACGTTTTTGATTTTCATAACAAAAAATCAGGGTTACAGATACCATAAACTAAGGACAATTTTTAGATTATTTTATGATCTTATTCAGAACGTTTAACAAAATTCGAAAATATTACTTTTCAAAATTATGTAGGCAACAGAACACCCACCCACATTTCTATGGTGATGCTGTACATAAAATCAGAAGGGCGATACCTGCATGTATCAGGTTTTAAAAATGCCTAACGCTTACGGCATTGCCAATATGACCCTAAGACCATCACTAAGACAATAAGTCTTATGGTTAATCCCTCTACAGACTTTTTCTGGAGGCTTGCACTCTGACCAAAAGGGCAGTAGAGACTCTATGATACTCCTTGTCTAAACCTCCTCAGATGAGATAAGGTGCTGAGCGTTGTCTCCTCTCTCTGTTGATCGGAACTCCAATGGAATATGGATTTAGCTCACTTTCAGAAGAGTAGAGGACAGAAGACTCAAATTGACATCATTTTTATATTTTAAGTAATACATTTTTATCCTTTTACCCATACATTTCTTGTGTGTTTGAAGACCTCTTAAACTGGATAGTATTCTGGTCTTTGATCTATTTATATGGAGTATAATTTATATATTTTCAATGTACACCCTTTAAATGTTCGGCCGTTGTGTGGAGTGAGAAGAATGGCCTGTAAACCTGGTAACCACTCCAATTAAGAAACTATAGTTAATTCAATTAAGCTGGGGTTTCAATGGAATTACAATTGACATTTTTGCTTTCTTCCTCTTTGTTATTTGCTTTTTTGTATGTGATGACTTTTTACATATGTCTTAGGAAGATGTCTTTATGTTTTCTTTACAAGCGATTTAAATTGTAATCACTTAATCTTGTTAGTAGTCTTATGCAGTCATGATATTATTTGTTTTCACTAAATGTTGATGAGACAGTGTCCAGCAGATTCTTGTTATGGCGTAATTAGTATAAGCGATGAATGGGGGATGGTGCGTTTTATCGTGTTATTACCTTTTTGATTACAATATTCAATTGCAAAATCTCCCAAATTTAGAAACGACGAAAGATATGAAAAGTCTCTTCTCAAAAATCTATAATTTCTAAAGTAGATTTCGGTAGTACATTTGCGACACAAAACTATGTATGAAACGAAACTATTCAAATCTACTAAATTGAAAGCTTCAATGAAAACAAAATAACTATGTAGAAGTTTTTGTACAGGACAATTCAAGTCGTTGATGAGTTGATAGAAATTCAACAATACTGGCATACCTTGATTCCTGCTGACATGTCAAAAGACCATGTAAAGTCTTCTTCATTTACGTCAATAGTTAAAACTAGATTTTTCATGGAACCGTAATGTGATGTTTTCAAATCTAAATTTCTATTCAACGAATAACACACACCACCAAATGTTACTAGCGGTTTAAATAATTGAGAACAGTTATATTTGATCATATTGAATATACAAGATTTAAAAATAACGTTTATGTCTACAGCTTCGAGAAGCAATTCCTCTTCTGTCCTTGGCTTGAAATAACCTTCATCTTTGTACGCAGGATCAGACCAATTTATTGGAACCGATAAGAAAGTCTGAGAGCTGAGTGATAACCAGAAATTGTTTCTTCTTTCATTAAATATGGATCTGTTTTTACTCCTCGGACTCAAACTGCAAATAGTAACTACCGGAAAGTCCATTTTATCATGAAATTGATGTTGAACTGTTGTAAACGTTTGATGCTTATTATAGTCCTGTACTTGAACGACAATGGTGTAGAGTAAACCTCCAAGTGATGCAATGATGCCCAATGTCCACACAATGCTGAAAAATATAGAAATATATTGGTTTTCGGATCATGTATATACTAGTCTATGGCATAGTATAAAACATCAATAAGTTTGAGATGATGCATTTTTAGCGTAGTATTTAAGTGCACTGGGATTTATTTTACCGTTCTATGCAAAATATACATGTATGTGATTATAAAAGTCCATTGTGGAAGGCGTTCAGAGCGCACGCTGTAATCTAGAATTTAAATCTCTTAATTTTCGTTAAGAACACCCCAGTCTTATTTACCATGATGAAATGACATTAAATATAATATACATTTTGAAGTCTATGTAATTGAACATTGAAGGAAGATTCCACAGAAGAAGAAAATTTATTGGGATGAGTCATTTTAAGTTGTGCTTTTATTTTAGATATTATTTTCTTGTAACATAGAATCGTTCTTCATACTTTTATTACTGACTTCTTCAAAAATTCTATGAATGCTTTTAGATAAACATAATTTTGAATTTCATTTCCAATAAATAAAACCGATGTATTGCTCACCAAGATGTAAATATGTACAGAGTTTTCCCAAATATTCAGTTACTTTTTTGAACAACCTAAATCATTGAATCCAAAGGATAAAACATTTTCAGGCTATTATTGTTTATTTATGATATCTGTGATATATCGTTTAAGAAACCTAGAAACATAATATAAATGTAAGAATAAAGGAGTTTTGTTATGGGTTTTTTATTATTTATTTATTGTTATATGTTTATTATTTGTTTGTGTTATATATTCATTTTTCTATCTTTCCTTTGGAATTTTTTAATTTGAATTTTTATTTGTCAATTTTATTGTGTTACAAAATGGTTGTTTTGTTCCCAAAATGATGTGTTATAATATATTGCATAAAATATGCACATAAATAATGTGTTTATTTATATCTATGGGTTTAAAAGTGTGTAGTGTTTTCCATTTCTATTCCATTTGTCAGATATATTTGAATAAAATCTCTTGATTTTGCCCCAAAACGCCAAGCGCCAACCTTTTTATATGTCTTAGTTCGTTGTATATTCTAAAAAGCAAGAAAATCATGGTTTTTACAATCTTGCTTGGGTGTTACATGTGTTTGATTCCTACTCCTCTTTTTTCTACCAAGCTGAAAATATGGTTTTCCTCAGTTTATAGCGACTTTTGTTTAAATTAGCTTTTGCCACAACAAAAGAGAGAGAGGACCCCCCCCCCCCCCACACACACACACACATAAAGGCCTTTAATGGATAACTTACCAGTAAGCTATTATCATAAATTGTTTATAATGTCTATATTATGTATGTAAAGTTTAACAGACCCAAATAGAAAAAAAAAACACATTAAAGAACAAAGCAGTACCAAAGGGTTTACCACATCTCGGAATATAAATAATAACCGACATTTTGAAATGTAATCATACCAACTAACCATCATGAACGTTTTGACTCTACTGATTTACATTATATGTATACATACAGATATTTGTTCACGTGTAGTTCCGACAGTGGAATTTCAGTTCAACAGCATTTCATACATTGAATGGGATCATTTGATTTTGTGTCCTTGTCTCCTACATGTGCTCCAGAGTGTATATATGTATGCCTAAACTTGATTGGTTGTAGCAGGACTTTTGCTAAGGTTGATGCATGCAAGCAGGGAGCGCTTACTTCTCCTGGGCCCTGGTCTCGCCTCAGTTTAATCGAGGTCCGCATTTGTCTGAATATGACATTGTTCGCGGTATTGTCCTTTTATTTTATGGATTTTGTGGTGTGGTTGTCCCTTGGATAATTGTGACTTTTTAACAATAAGTATCCAGCGGAATTTCCCATCACGATTTCTATGGTGATCTAGTGTATAAACTAAGGAGGGTCAAATGTTCCGATAAAATTATTAAACGCCTTCAACATCGACAATATGACCCCGGAATGATCGCTAAGACCATAGCTCTTGTAGTGGGGCCCTCTACAAACCAATGCAGACTTTTGCTTGAGTGTTGCACGCTGACTAACAGGGCGATGGGAACTCTATGACGGGCCTTGTCCAAACCTATTCAGAGGAGACAAAGTCCTGATCCTCGTCCACTCTGACTGTTAGTCGGGGCTAAAGGATCTGAGCTCACTTACAGACGGGTAGAGCACGGTTTACTTATGTTGATGTCGCCTTACATATTTTTGATGGCAACATATCATTCTATAAACGTTTCGTGTGTAAGAATTTTTTTTAACTCTACTCTTGAGAAACTTGTAAATTTTTGTTCTATACATGGAAGATTATTTATAGATTTTTTAAATGTCTGTCCTTTGATTGTGCTGCTTTTGCGGTGAGTGGCAAGCTCGGCGCATGTAAACCGGTTAACCACACCAATTGAGCGATGTTTGTCACTTCAATTGACCGTTTTCTGTTTTCTCTTTCTTGTTTACTATACATACATGTATATCTGTATTTGTGTATATATAATAAATTTTGAATGAGAATCATTATAGTAGTTTATGTATCATTTCTTTAAAAATAAATCATTGATATTTTAAGTAAGTATAACACATTTTGTGTAATTCCATCTGGTTTAGAATTGTAATAATCATAGAATAAAATCATGATAAAATAAAATGAACCATCATACCTTCTAAGACTGGATCCTTGATACAGTTTATTACAACCGTGTAATCCCGTATTTGTGAAAAAGTCGACCCAAATCTCATTCAGAGTTAGGGCTTTGTGTTGATTCTGAGTCTTATTTCCTTCTATAGATTCTATTTTAACCATTCTGCCGAAAATATATGTCCAGTATTGAAAATAACGCAACACTGTCGGGAAATAGCTTCTACTGCTAGTTCTATATCATTTATTTTATTGATATAGGCGAATGATTTCCCTATCCATTGCTTCTCCACTGAGATTATAACTTTCAAATTGATAAAATTGAATGCCCTCCTATCATTAATATGTGAATATAATTTCATCGATCGTGAATAAATTACCTATCCCTTCCCTTGAATATGATACTGCGTTTTAATCCATTACAAAGAAAAAGGAGGAGTTACTGGCTCAGTTATGTGGCAGAAGTCACCATGGAGCTATACAATACATGAATATAAATAATATACTAGAACATATAACACATTACAAAAATATTTGATTGTAGTGCAATTACGATACCGAGTTAGGACGGTCATTTAATTTGACAAAAGCCAAACAAATGGTGTGGTTAACCGGTTTACGGGCCCACCTTGCATTTGCAGAAATACCAAATCTATTTTGCAATTCTTAAAGTTTCTATATTAGTCATTTTGCAGGCGTATCCATGTGATCTTAAATAAGTTGAGTGATTGATTTTTTCAGAACTTTTATGAAACATGGTATAGAAAAATTACACAGTATCTTTTATAAATTTTGTCGTGTATCAGCCATATCCTTCAAAGGAAGGATCGAGAGCGGGCCACATAAACCTAGTTTACTCTTCATTGTAAATTTGTTCTTAAAACTGGTTTCAACAATTTCGAGGAAAAATAAATATTTCTGAATCAGAACACTTACAGGTATGCCTAAAATATCATCGCTTTTGTACTCTTTTTCCTGACACAATTTTAATATTGTAAGGAATTTACCAGTTTTGCACATTCTTTTGTAATGTCATTTCACGTTAAAGAATGCTAATCATCTATCTATTTTGTAACATATTCTGCTTTAAAAGAATTAACGTAAAGAGTAAAACCTATGTAGAAAATATCGATCTAGTGTCTAGTCAGGGTATGATATTCATGATATATTGTGAATTTTGGAAGTGCAAATTTATTACCCAACTTCCCTGAAGCAAGAACCAAAGAACCTATCTCAGTATTAAGCTATGCATGAGGGAGATATTCCTTACTTTCAATATGATTTCCAATTTTCTCACAATAAATTTGAAGTATATATTCCATGTCAGTACAGAGGCAGTGAAAACTGTACTTGTACCCATGGTTAACCCAGAGAACTAACAGTCCACCAGCAGTGACATCGACACAGTGGTGATAATAGCTTCTACAAGAGAAGTACTGGATCGCAGGATTGGGAAGTGCGAGTTTTCAAAAATGTAATTATTATTCATTTTTTCCCAATGCATGTCGATTTAGCCAATATAACTTACACATTTGTCACATTTAGTCAGTCTGACAGATCTATGTAAAGTGCGAAGATACTAAGCGGTAGTCAATAAGGAATATCCATTCTACTATATAAAATACAAATATAGACTTTCAAAGACTCCTGGAAGAAGAATTGGGACCAGTTGCCATTTAGGAGATAGTATCTCTTGCTGACCGGTCACACCTGCCATGACACTACAATATTATATCAAACAGTATAATTCGTGGTCATATTAGGTGGTAACGGTTACAAATTTTTTAATTCACAATTATTACGCTTAAAAATCGAAAACTTATTTTCTTTAAAATGGCAGTTTGGCTGATTCCATGTTATTTTGGAAGCTACTTGGGAAACTTGTTATTAAAGCAAATCCGTCGGTACCTCAACTACATTACAATCGAATCGAATATTTTCGTCTTAGCTCATTCTTGTTTGCTCTGCATGTTCGTGTTGACCTATGTCATAGACCTGCGTCCGATGTCTTGATGAGTCCGATGATTGTCCTTTATAAAATGCAAATGATACTATGTAATTGTTTTAACGAGACTGGTATTAAAATTGGATAAAAAGAGTAGGTCGGGCTTATTCAGGGGTTACCTTTGTAGTGATTTACAAAAACTAAAAGAGTATCGGCGAATACCCGATCGGTGAAACGGATATTTCTGACTGGGAATTCTCCGATACCCTGTCAGTTTTTGTAAAACACTAGTATGGTAACCCTAGTGTTCTAGTGTTCTGAGCTGAAAAGCTTACACACATCATCATTATTATTATTATTATTATTATTATTATTATTATTATTATTATTATTATTATTATTATTATTATTTAACGACGTCGTCTACGACCTTGCCAAGGGCCGTGTGATGTCATAGCGAAAACTAGTGAAACGGGAATCCCCTTGCAGTATTTTTAAACGCTTAACCAAACAAAATGCGTGTTACAGCCAGACTGTATTAGAAGTAGAGCTACGATGCTAGTGTTTTACGAAAACTAACGTATTGGCGAATACAAATTCACCCTTTTAGCAGAGAAGGGAAATGAATATTTCTCAAAGGGTTTTCGCCGATACCCTGTTTGTTTTTGTAAAACACTTGCATAGTAACCCTACTCTAATGTTTTGACCTGAAAAAAAAACTCTTATACACATTAGTTTTCAATCAGAATATAAATCAGAATTAATGCCAACTTGTTCATGATTACTTTTCTGCGACACTTCACCAATATTTTCCCTGTTTTCAGCAGTCATGTCTGGGGCACTGTCAGACTGACTCTGATGTTCACTCTACACCGGTTCCGCTCTGTTATCTGACTAGCTGCAGCATTGTTGGTCGTGTTCCCAACACGATCTACTGGCCTCTCACGTACGGCAATATATATTTCTGGCTCAGAATCCTCTGTGTCCTTGTCGTCTGAGACAGGAATTGGATCTGGCAGTTTGATTGGTTCCCGAACTGGTATATTTGGAAGTAATATCTTCCCTCTTGGCATTCTGATTGGCTTTGGCTGATTCTGATCTTCTGATCACTATAAACGCTACCAACTGGGAGTAATAGGTTTCTGTGAAGAACTCGCTCTCTTCCTGTACCATTTTCCTTTCGCACCTTAAAACAGGTATGCCCGAGTTCGGTTGACTATTTATAACATAAACATCCTCCTCCCATTTATCTGCTATCTTATGACGGCCATCAAATGCTACGATCTTGACTAGCACACGATCTCCCGGATGTAAACATGCGCCCTTAACTTTCATATCGTAGTTCTGTTTCTGTCTTTCTTGGGATTTTCTTGTCATTTTCCTGGCTAAATCATATGAACTTTTTAGTGTTTTCTTCAAATTTTCTATGTATTTTGACATCGATTGTTTCCTTTCAGCTGGTTGTTGGATGTTAAACTCAAAATCTATGGGCAATCTCGGTTCACGATCAAACATAAGGGCATATGGTGAAATTCCTGTGGTGTCATGTTTTGTGCAATTGTACGCATGTACTAATGAATCTATGTATCTTTTCCAATCTTTGTTTGGTCTGGTCTAAGTGTTCCTAACATATTTATAAGTCTCTATCGGTTGTTTCTTACGACCCTTTCTTCTAGCTGTTTAGTGCAGTAGGTCTGAGAGTGGTCTAGCAATCCTTGCAACAATCCTTTAACAAACTTCCTGTAGCACCCCACAAAACCTAGAAAGTGTCCTACTTCATCTTTGGTGTTAGGTTTCGGCCACTGTATAACTCTCTCTATTTTCTCTTCATCCGGTTCTATACCGTTCTCTGAGACAATGTGACCTACATATTTGACACGTTTCATGAATAGAGAGCTCTTCTTGGGTGTTAACTTTAATCCCGATTCTCGGAGCTGTCTGAAAACTAGTTCGAGTCTAGAGAGATGTTCCTCGAAAGTGTTTGCAAAGATAATCAGGTCGTCTAAATATATGAAGCAAATATTTAAATGAAGTTCACCCAAGCATTCCTCCATGAAGCGCTGGTAAGTTGCCGGTGCATTTGTCAATCCAAACGGCATGCGGTTATATTCAAAGAAGCCTAGACATCCTACGGTGAAAACTGTCGTTCTTTATGTTCTTCAGCAATTTCGACTTGTGGTAACCTGATTTCATATCAAAAACAGAAAAGAATTTATTTCCAGAGAGAGATTCAAAAATGTCTTCGATTCGAGGTAGTGCGTAATTGTCTTTGATGGTGCAAGAGTTGAGTTGTCGAAAATCAATACAGAGTCTTAGTTGGCCACTCTTTTTCTTAGCAAGTACGACATTTGATGCAAAAGGTGAGTGAGATTTCCGTATGATGTTAGCTTTAAGAAGATGTTGCAAATGATCCCGTACTTGATCAAACATAGATGGAGGTATTTTGCGGTAACGTTGTTTAAACGGTAAGTCATTATTCAGTTCAATGCGATGTTTCACACTTGTGTTGTAACCTATGTCTGTGTCTCCAGTAGACATGATGTCTCTATACTCATAAAGAAGAGCTTGTATCTCGCCTATCTCTGATGTAGTGAGATCATCTTTGGGTAATACTATCTCATCTGCAGCATCAGTTGTGTGCGAGACCTCAGTGTTAGCATGTAAGTTCTGAACTGTCACTGGTTGCAGTTCAAAAACAAGTTCATGAAAATTAACTGTAACCGTTCTGGTGGTAATATTACTAATGACTACTGGTATCTCACTGTTATCACCATGATTGTAAGTTATCACAACTGGCGATATGTCAAGGTCACTGGGTATCCTTGACTTTGATGAAGATAGTAGCATGGCACTGACTTGATGATAGGGTACTTTCTTTTGTAAGTAACCCTTAATGACAACTTCATTATTCGGAGTAATAGTGATTCGTTTATTTTCAGAGACTTAACATAAGCCAGAATGTTGTCATTGTGTTGAAGCTCTTTCTCTCTCAGAGATAAACATCTGAATGCCAAGTACCATGGTGTAGTCAATCTTGCTTCCTGCAAGAACTTCACGCCAAACGACTCTCTAGTCTGACACATCAGCACTTCAAGTACATTAATACCAATCAGTACTGGCACCAATGCATGGTACTCACGATTAGGTACCACCAGAAAAATTGCATTTATGGGTAAAGAAGATGTGCTCAGCCCTTCAACCTCTATAGGTACATTGACATAGCCATGATATGGTAGATTCTGGCCATCTGCACATTCAATATTAAGTATATCTGAAAGTGGCTGTAATTCAAAATCAAGTAAGTATTTTTCATAAAATCCCTTACTGATTGTAGAGACGGAAGAGCCTGTATCTAATAGAGCTGGGGTCTTATGACCATTCATGCTGACATAAACTTCATTGGATGTACCAATGAGAGTTGTCTTTTTTGAACTTGAATGGCTTTGTGTCATATTGTTCATTGTTTGAACAAAGACTGATGAAGACAAATCATCAATGAAATGATTCTTTGAATGATCCATTATGACCTTGCAATCTCTCATTAGATGACCTTTCTGATAAAATCTGTAGCAAACAGGGCCTTCACTATTTACATTGGTTTGTGTATTAAAATTCTGTGTATTAAAATCATTCATAAATGTGAATTGGGGACTGGAATGTGGATCTAAGTCTTCAGATTGTCCCTCATCTGAGACTTCTACCCATTTAAATCTTGATAATCTGTACCATATCCACGTCTTCCTCTATTTCTTCCTCTAACTCTTCTTTGTCCTCTGTTTCCTCTATTAGTCTCATCACTACAACCTCTGTAACCTCCACCTGTATCGGTATACCCATAGCCACCACTTTGGCAAGTCTGGCCACTATTGTCACCAGCATCTCTCAAACTATTTCCTCCTCTATAATTACCTCTATTGTTTCTTCCCCTGTAATATCCTCCTCTGTTGTACCTTCCTCTCTGATATTGTTGATGACCACCTCTATGTGATTCAGATGTGTCATGTCTATCCTGATTTCTATCCTGCTTGCATGACTTTATTTCAGATGCAACAGTCTTTACCCTTGAGGAAAGCTTATCTAGTTTTGTCAATATGTCTTGCATGGTGATTGCTTGTTGGTTCACATTGACTTTCTGTTTTTCTGTACCTGTGCTTTTACTTGTTGTTGTTTGTTGTTCAACTGCTCTAATTTCCTTCCTTAATGTGTCAAAATCTTTTATGGTATCATATTTATATCTAACAGCATTCTGTAGCATTGGATCTCATATTCCAGTGAAGAATGTGGAACATAACATCTCATTCCTAACTGCAGGTATAATCTTTCTCCTTTCAGGTACCTGGATAAGTGATTCTAACCTCATTCCAAATTCTGCTAGACGTTCTCCTTCCTCTTGCCTCTGCTTATAAACATTTTCAATAAGAGCTTCATGGTTTGACACATTACCATACACACCATCAAGTTTATCTACAATCTGGTGTGGGTAATATCCTCTGGTAGGGTAACTAAAAGTGGTCTGGCTTTTCCTCGAAGTGAATTCCTGATGGCTTGTAGTACAACAGACGTGGTATGATTCCCTTCACGTATGATACATTTCACTTCGTACTTCCATACATCGAAAGTCACTTCTCCACTTTTGTTCTCTCCGGAGAATGGCTATAGCTTCGGGATATGCACAGCAGCCGAAATGCCATGACTAAGGTCAAGTCCAAATCGAGGAAACATTGATTTCGAAAAACTACGCTCTGGAGGTAATGGAGGCCTAGGAGGTTTATGTTGTTCTTCTTTATCTGAATCAAGAGGTATACCTGGAGGCCTTTTGGCTTTAATAGCTATCGGTGTACTACTTTTCATTTTGATCATGTCATACTCTTATCCTGTAACTACCTTTAAGTCTGTCTCTTCATGAATATACTTAATCATTCTCTGAAGCTCCTCACTATTGAGCTTTTCTTTCTTTTCAATCCGACTTGTATCAAAAGAAGCCATGTTTCTATCTGTACCCACGGTATATAACAGTAACACTAAAGCTAAGCGTACACTAAGACACACAACTATAAACTGCATTCGAAGATTCAATCACACAATTTCCTTAATTATGCATTAAGTTACTTATCATACAAAGCACTATGAAAATAGCATTGAATATCAATCTATGTAACATAACTCAAAACCAATTGCATAAAGGTCAAAGTCAAATTGAAATATGACATAATAGTTTTCAAGATGATCTATTGGACTAACTACTAAGTAACTAATGTAAGTTGTGTTAGTATGTCATAGTGAATATGATAATATACTACATACAGAAGCAAGGTATCAACTAAATGCACAATCTAAAACTTAATTGTCAATCAAAATACACTCAGTCAACACAACTGCACAAAAAAAAAGAAATATTCTGAGACAAAAAAAAAAAAAAAATAAAAAAATAAAAAAAAAAAAAAAAAAATAAAAAATAAACAAAACCTACAAGAAATGCATACTAATTACACAAACTAAGAAAGATAACTCTTACTTGCAAATTAAATCAATTACCTGTATTGCGTGCACTCATGCATAACCATCTGTGAAACAGGATCTCTGTGTGATCAACCGTGACGAACTCTCATGTATGGCTTTAGTTGACAATAACTTACCCCAGTCAACTATATGGAGGCTAATCTAATATGCATATAATTATCATAATATAAGGTAGTTCTACAATGGTTGGCAACAAGATCAAAGGAATATGTGGACACTCTATGACGGACATGAAATGATACTATGGTCACTCTGACGGACATGTAATGATTTTATGGACACTCTATGACGGGCAATGCGACACGAAATGATGGACATTTGACAATCACATATCACCAACAACCTGAAGGACAACAGAATAACTTTCAATACCAACAAAAAGGTCAAGGTCAATGTCATGGTCATTTAAATTAATGATGGTTCAAAATGGGATGAGAACACTACCATATGTTCTGAAGCAATCAGTATGGGAATGGTTACTGATTGCAAACCTATAGTATGTGCATTCTCTATCTGTACATACACTGAATGAAATCTCAAATGTAATCATCATATTATTATGGAAGTATTTTCAAAATGATTTGCCTAAGTATAATGTTTGTAAATATCAAAACAGTTGCATATAATGGAATAAATGTTGATAACATGTATAGGTGTCTCTCTGATATAAAAGTGAAAATGAAATTATCGGGTCTGGAGACTGGAATAAAAGTTTACTTCAACAATATTCAATGTTCAATGAATAAATGCAATCACCATGCAATAATTGAGAACAAGAGTTTCGTCATACTGAGTTTTTATTCATATGCATCAAGTTTTTTGTTTGAAATGGTGTTTAAGTTGATTAATACTGATTAATTGCTTGTTTTGACCTCACAGTTGGAACATGGAGTTTTTACCAATAATCATGGCTGCTGGTCCAGGCAGTAGATTATCTAATCTAACTGTCACAAAATGGAGCCCACGTAGGGACTGCACATATTCGATCTACACGCCGAGGACTGGTTTCCAGAGACGGTGCCATTGTCATAGATCTTGATTGACTTTGCGTTGCGAAATTAGCAGTGAATTGACATTCCGTATTTCAGTGAAGCATCGTTTCCGGACTTCACATTATTTACCATTACATTTGCATTTCCCGTCAGAGGGGCATATGTCGTTGTAGCAAAGACTGCAGTGAAACGTGAACACCCTTACAGTGTTTAAAACATTTAACCACTCAGAGTGCGTGTTGCCAGTGCATTAGAATTTATATTATTATAAAGTCGTAAAATCACAGATTTATAAATCAGAAATTATCAAGCTATGCTAACAATATAACTGTACTGTTAATACCTCGGATCATGAAATACCTTTCTTGGATTTAGATATTATAATCATTTAAAAGAATATTCATACATATATATATGGTAAATCCTACGTATTTCTTATTGTTAATTTCCCTTATTTAGATGGTGATGTCCCTAGACTCTCATCAAGTGGTGTACAGCTTGGTCAATTGGTTCGGACTTTTCAATACAACGTATCCAACAGAATTTCTCATCCAAATTTTTATGGTGTTCTAGTGTACAAACTAAGCGAGAGAAAAAAGTTCCGATAATTTCATACCGACGGGGTCTAAAATAATTAAGCGTCGTAATATGACCCTTAGATCATCTCAAAGCCCATAGGTCTTGTATTGGCCCCTCTACAGCCGTGCACGCTCACTAACAGGGCGGTAGGGACTGTATGACGGGACTTGTCTAAACTTTTCACAGGAGATAATGTCCTGATCCTCGTCCCCTCTGACTGTAAGTCGGGACTCCTACAGATCAAGGACCTGAGCTCGCTTACAGACTGGCAGAGCACGATTTAGGTATGCTGATGTCGCCTAATATAGATTTGATACTAACATATTGTTCCATAAAACTTTTCGTGTGTTTAAACTTTCAAGTCGCCTCGTCTTAAGAAACCTGTTGATCTTTGTTCTGTATGTGGAGAATTATTTATAAATTGCACTAAATTAAAAGGTATATATGTTCTGTATTTATTTTAAGTCTAAGTCTAGTTTTCAGTGCTTTTGTACTGACATGAAATATATACTTCAAATTTTCAGTCATCAAATTAAGTAAATCACTCTAAAACTAAGGAGTATCTCCCTCATGCATAGCTCTGTCCTTAGATAGATTCTTTGGTTCACCTTTCGGTCTTTTTGGTTTCAATACTGCTCTTCAAATATTTCTATATTATGAGATTTCCAATAATTCGGCCACGAGCATCACTGAAGAGACATAAGTTGTCGAAATGCGAATCTGGTGCACTAAATTAAAAGGTATATATGTTCTATATTTATTATAACCACTAGGCCGGTGTCACTGCTGGTGGACTGATAGTCCCCGAGGGCATCATAAGTCTAGTTTTCAGTGCTTTTGTACTGACATGAAATATATACTTCAAATGTTCAGTCATCAAATTAAGTAAATCACTCTAAAACTAAGGAATATCTCCCTCATGCAAAGCTCTGTCCTTAGATAGATTCTTTGGTTCACTTTTCGGTCATTTTGGCTTCAATGCTGCTCTTCAAATATTTATATATTATGAGAATTCCAATCATTCGGCCACGAGCATCACTGAAGAGACATAAGTTGTCGAAATGCGAATCTGGTGCACTAAATCAAAAGGTATATATGTTCTATATTTATTTTAAATGTGTGTGTGTGTGGTTTTTTTTTTTTTTTTTGTGCCGCTCTTGCGGTGAGTGGGAAGGTAGGCGTTCGCAAAATGGTTAACAACACCAATTGAGTTTGTTGCTTTAATTGACTGTCCTAAGAAGGTCTAGTAACTACGGTACAATCAAATTTTTTTTGGGTTCAGTGTTCATTTTACTATTATCATGGTTTATGTGCATATCCATGGTGAGTTCTTTCATACATCCTGGTAAGATGTCCTCTGTCCTCTCTTTCATGTACGTTTTTCTTTAAAATACGGGAAAAAAATTGGTGTCACATAACTATGGCACTAACAGCAATGTACCACAGTGGTCATTCACGGACCCCTGAAATTCAGACAACACAATATAATTCTAAGAACTCACACACACTGAATTCCTCGCTAGTATCCGTTTTAACCAACACATGACTGCATCTTCATCTGGTTTCTTCTGGGTTTTTTTTTTTTTTTTTTGGGGGGGGGGGTTGTTTTTTGTTTTTAGGGGGTGTTTTTTATAATGTGTGTAAACGGCAAGGCATTTTAATACGTATTTTAAGGTTCATTTAAACACCAATAAAAGATAACTCTTCTTAAACCCAAATAGAGTTATCTTTTCTTTACAAATCGTTTCATTTTCAAACATGATATTGAAGCAGAAAATAAACTAATGTACAGATTAAAAAGGGAGATATGCAAAAATGTCCGTAAAATAAACATAATTATATGAAAAAGAATTATCCAAATAATAAAAATATAGCTGTAACAGTAGATCATACATAGATCTATAACTGCGACCCGTTCCAACCCGTTTCCGATGCCGGATTTATCCAACGTAAGCAATGAAAAAAAATATACAAAATGCATTTTACAGTAAACAGAAAATAGCATATAATTTTGACGGCGCGGTGGAATTTAATTGTTTGTTATGGACCATCTGAGCAAATGAAAGCGGTGGGTTCAAATGCTTTATTGGTGGATGGGATGGGATGACTGTAATGGAATTAAGTTACAAGAAACATTCAGTGACAGTGTTCACAAATTTTTAGTCACTTGGTCTTTATCAAGTGTGAACAAACAAAAAAAAAAAACAAAAACAAAAACAAAAACAAAACAGAATCTGTAAGTGAAATCTTAGCCATACATATTAAGTACTTTTAGTCTAGATATATCATTAATAGAATAGAGACCAGCAACATGCATACAGATATTTTTATTTTCATATTCAGCTAGCCAAGTAAATCTTGATGTCAAAATTAACTTGAGACATCAGAATCCTTTAAATAGTTATTTTCATAATGAAATACTTATTAAAATTGCGTTATTTTGTGTAAAATTGTTTCTTACAACAATGCACAGACAGTATAATCTATAATACAGTGAATCTTTACATTATCTATGTTTTACAAATCTCAATTTGTTGTATTTACAAGGTTATTGTAGGAGGACGAGATTAGGGTTAATCAATGATGTTTTGGTATAACTTTGTAATCTAACGGTGTGCCTTTCTCTTTTCTATATGTGATGAAAATAATAAGTATTAAAAAATGATATAGAATTCATCAACTTTTCATGTTTCAAAAAGCACAAAATTTCTTTTATCCTAACCCCTAAGTGTTATTTTGAATCCCATATTATGTCCCTAGTCCATATATCATCAGTCATATTTTCCAAATCAGTAACATCTGTGATACATATCTTAGTTTTTATGAATGATATATATATTTGTGAATTAGAAATGAATTTTGTTTCAAAATAAAGCCTACTTTTGTATTAATATGAACTTTCTTATAGATGGATTTGATGAATAGGAATGTAAGAGTCAATATAGGGTGGTATGTATGAAAGCCCATTCGTTTTCAAAATTCAGACGGTGAAATTTAATTTCTTCTTCATAAATCAACTAAATGAATGCTAAGGAATATTATAAACAAAAATAATTTACTTCTGATGTTTAGTTAAAATTCATGTAATTTTTCATAGGGTGTTTCAATGAACCACTCGCTTAGAGTGATTAAATATTGAATTTCATGTGACCGTGATTGCCCACTGTGGTACATTGTTGTTAGTGCTATAGTCATGTGACACCAATTACTTTCGTATTTTACATTAGAATGCATACGATGTTACTAAATGGAATTCTCGTTGTCGCATCAACAGTGTCCAATAATGTAATATATAGTAATGGGGTATTGTGTATAAATGAGTTCCCCTGAGAGTTTTCCATCAATATGTGTTTCATAGTACTCATTATGATACATTTATCCAAACAAATCTCGTTAATGAGTTCTTATGTATTTCTTTACTTTACAAAGTTACTAGTAATCATAGAAATAGTTTATTTTGCAAACAGGAAAGATATAAAATATGCAACAGGGAATTCAAAACTACTGCATATTAAACTAGATAAAAGCTGTTTATTATTAGATGAATCACAGTATTCAGAGGTTATCTCATACGATGATCTTTCTTGTTTTCTTTATGAATTATCTCATTGCCTTCACCAGAAAACATCATTGTTGTTTTAAGCTGTGATAGATTAATAGATCAATGTGTTGTTTTCCATCTGTCCTGAAATAACATCCACACATAAAACTATGGCTACAAATATACAAATATTTAGATATCTCTTAATTTTTCCTATATAAGACTTACAGAATTTTAATAAATATGTATTATTTCAAAATATGCTCTGTGAAACGGCTTTTCTGTTTTGAGACCCGTGAGCCCTCACTAGAGGGTATAAAGAACACAAGTTTTTACATATTTTCATTTGAAATGGAAACGCATTTGAGCTTCTTTTGATTTTGATCACCTGATATTAGGTATGAAATATATATTTTCTTTGAATAACAGTAATAATTGGTTTTGCTTCAAATCTAAATCAATCTGACTCCCCACCAATCGAGTAATGTGTTGTTTACTTTCTTGCATGATTTTCCGCCATTTGAGTGATTGTCTTTTTTTACTTTCTTGCATGATTATCCACCAATCGAGAATTGTCTTGTTTCCTTTCTTGCATGATTTAACGCCAATTGAGTAATGTCTTGTTTCCTTTCTTGCATGATTTCCCGCCAATCGAGAAATGTCTTGTACACTTTCTTGCGTGATTTCACCCCAACCGAGATATGTCTTATTTACATTTTTGTATGATTTCCCACCAATCGAGTTATGTCTTGAGTACTTTCTTGTATGATTTACCGCAAATCGAGCTGTCCTTTTTACGTTCCTACATGATTTCCCACTAATCCAGTAATGTCTTGTTTCCTTTCTTGCATGATTTCCCGTCAATCGAGAAATGTCTTGTACACTTTCTTGCGTGATTTCACCCCAACCGAGATATGTCTTATTTACTTTTTTACATGATTTCCCGCCAATCGAGTTATGTCTGTTTACTTTCTTGTATGATTTACCGCCAATCCAGTTATGTCTTGTTTACGTTCCTACATGATTTCCCGCCATTCAGGTAATGTCTTTTGAATAATAAGTTGATGAGTTAGTCAATAGACCACAAATCATGACACTGAATGGAATACAAAATTAACGACTATAAAATCAAATATATGGCAAACGCACTGATCAACATCACTTAGTGCTGTCACACAATGATTTGACGTTGGCGATAAGATATTTCACAAATAATCCTAACAAGAATAAACGTATATATGTTAGAAATGAATAATGTTTCATTTATCCTCAAGATAACATTACGAAATTAACTGGTGTCATGTGACGGTTATACTTACAGGAATGTGCTCAGCAATACGCTAAAGAGGGCACTCATGAACCACCAAACTCAAGTGAGATCAGGTGCTCCGGAAAAAAGATACAACTTGCATAAGTGAACATCATTGAAGGGTATACTTAGTCAAGATAGGTCAAATTTCTTTATCATGTTTAACAACATTTGTTTAGAATGCACTTTAGTAGGTTTACGAAATAAAATATATCAAAATGAGGAAAACCCTAACATATTACAATAAAAGATAGATATGTTTCATAAATTTTCTGCTGTAGATAAAGAATTATCATATTTTTTAATTATAGAATATAGAAATGGATTTGCATATTAAATACTAACGATAAAAATGTATATAAATAAATTATTTACAATTAGCAGCTGTGTATCGATCTCTATGATTCAAGGGTTTGAAACATTTCAATTGCACAAGGCACTATTCAAACAACAAGCAGTTTACATAATACATATATGAGGTTGAGGGCCCTAGTAGTGTTCAATGCCCAAACTGTGGAAATCCAAAGTAAAGGTAATTGAAGAATTGCAAATGAATTAACTTGGCAATAAAAATCAAAAGCTCATAAAATGAGAGAATAAAGATGTAATCCCAGATAATCGCAGATGGATAAGCTGAGCGTAGTTTAACATTCAGATCAGAATCTGTGTTCAGTAAGTACTTGCCATCATCTTTATCTAGACGGAAATCCTGATATCGACAAATGTTACACAGTCTTTCTTATATGTATTCCACCACTATTAATATTTACAAAAACACTTTTTCCATCTGACAAATGTGTATTTAAACAAATTTAAAAATAGTTCTATCAACTCTGCGATTGTCAGAATGCTGGCACCAAGAAATAACCCCATCTGACCTCCAAAGATTGCTGAAAAATTTACACATAAATGATATATGTAATTAAGAATCGTGACTGTGGGTGAATAGAACATTTGAATAAATATTTATACATAACCGATATATGTGTATTGTGACGCAGAATTATAACAAGTAAGCAAAAGTGATATATTTTATATATACATGTAATTAAGAATTACGAATAAAACATTTGAATAAATATTTAACATAACAACGATTAACTTGATATGGCATTTCTCATCACTAACGTGAAATACGGAGGTAACGTATTACAATCACTATACACGGAAACCAGCGGAGAGATTATTTGCCCGGTCAAAGAAAGCGTCTCCTGTTTCGTTAGCATCACATGGCATAAATGACCAGACATATAGACAATAATAAAAAAAAAATAATAATAAAAAAAAAAATAATAATAATAATGATGATGATGATGATGATAATGATGATGATGATGATGATATCTTTTAAGATTTAAAATTTGGTTGGGTTTTCACGAGCTCCTTACTGCAAAGGTAATATAATTAATCCCAATGTTAATTGGATTTCACATTTATAATACTTATTTAGCCGTTGTGGCTCAGTGGATGAAGTGCTTGACTCCGGAACGAGAGGCTCGGGGTCAGACTCCTGCCGTGGGCATAAGCGGGCATAAAATGTCTTCCGAATGAGAAAGTAAACTCCAAGGTCCCGTGTCAAGGTAGGCAAGATACGTAAGAGATTCCTCACTGCTTCGGGTGATTCCGTTGTAAGAGTATAAATATCTCTGTAACGCTTCAGGAGATGATTTCATTGTACACGTGTACGCGTGACGCGATACAATAATCAATTCATTAATATTTGCATGTATTTTTGCGAAGCGTAAAGTAAAACCAGGATAAGCAAATGTACTTTCTCTGATGAATGTCAATGTGACATATACTATCAAACCCAAACACACTCACCAAATATTTGTCCGTAAGACGAGTATTTTGCGACTTGTTCAATGATTTCAGTCTTTAAATCTCGAAAATGTATTTTCAGAAATATGTAATTCCTGAAAAAATGAAGTAAATTTTCAAAAGATATTATTTTACAAAATAAACAATTTACACTAAAGCATCCAAAATATCTAATAAACGTATTCAAAAGTTCATTTAAGTAATGGAGTCCTTGAATATAATTCTAAATATTTTTTTTTTTATTTTTATATCATACATTTTACCAGAGACACACATCAGCTGTAGGTCTCTGATATGTTTGTAGCATTCGATGCGTAACATTGATCATGTAAATATGTCATCGCTGGTCAGCATTTGTCGTAGTTTTGAAACTCGTAATAGAAATAATACATGATGTTGCATTAAATGTTTGCATTCATTGATGCTGCAGGATATGAACTCATGTAAATGTTACAATGAAAGTTTGTATTCAGGATTTATTTTCATAAAAGTATATATGAATATTTTAGTACTCTCCTTTTTACCAGGGCAATTTTCAAATCAAAACAATCATAAAGTTTTCGAATTTTTCATATGATAACATGACCCAACCTCCCATGCCATAGAGGATCAATATATATTATCCGCATACAGTCATAAACAAAAGCAACTAACTGACAAAAAGTACCATGGAGGTCCATACTGTTGACAAAATTAAATAATTCATACTGTTGTCGAAAATATTTGACACCGTTCTTGTTACAGCAAAAAGTTACAATTGTATTTTAAGCTTAAAGGATTCACCTAAAATAATTGTTATAGATAAACTTCAATCGGAATTATCGACAATTTAAATAATGCCCAAAATTACACCTTTGTAATACTGTAAGGGTAATGCATATATTCTATATCTAAAACCGTTAGAGCAATAAGGGTAATAGTAAAACTGTAACAAGTACACCACTCAGCTTACTTCATTGTCTCTGTACTCGGAATTATTCCTCTTGAGTACCAGAGCTCCCCAACAGGTTTAGAGGGATAACGGCTGCAAGTTGTCTGTGAGATATAATGCACATATTCACAAGGTTTCATACAATTACACCTGGATGATATATTTGGACCATTTACCACTGAAATACAAATAATAACAAGATATGTTTGTTAAACATTTACACCCCAGGAGGAAAGGCAATGTAAAAGTCTTCTTAAAAGCAGATCGACGGACATAAACATTAACGACAAAAATTGGTTTCGAGACAAAAGTCTTATTAGAAGGAAAATTTGAAATATTAAATCCCACTTTCATTCTGTTCACATAAACAATACCAATGCGCCGGAGAGAGGCTGGTCAAGAACTACATAAACAATACCAATGGGCTGGAGAGAGGCTGGTCAAGAACTACATATACATTAGTGCATACTCAGATTTTCCTTTAAAAATGTTTTAACTCGAAAGACGTATTTAAACACTTCGATACTCTTGTATAGTAAGAGGAAACAAGAGAAACGAGAGAAAATGTGACTGCATGAAAATCTAGTTACTACAACACTACCGCACGATCTTCCACGTGCAGCATAGCAGAGGCCATAAGTTGTAGAAAAAACTTATAAGATTTATTTAAGTGAAACATAATATTGATATATTTTGTATATGTTCTTACACTTATCATATTGAGTCTTTTCGTTATACAGAGTTATTTCCCATTTGAGCAGGTATCTGACGTCAAACCATTGTGACGTCAACCAGTTCTATGGCAACTGGTGTAAAATTACGGGAAGTGATATAGAAATTATATGACGTCACAATGATTTGACGTCAGATACCTGCTCAAATGGGAAATAACTCTGCATAACGAAAAGACCCAATACACATAACATAAAGGCAAAATCAAATCACTAACGTAACGACTAGTGAAAACTAGGAAGGCATTTTTACGTAAATGTGATACTCACGAAATGTACCAATATGAGATTTACTTGCTCTAGAGTGATATTATTTGTCAATGAAAATAACCAAATAAATGGCCAAAGTATACCTGTACATTTGACAAAAATAGTCAATATTATGCTTGTGACATTCCCGATACTAAAAAGTATTGGAAATTTCACATGCATACTATTGTTCTCAAATAAACGTAAAACAACTGCATAACACATAAAAGGGAATATAACTTTAAATCAAACAATTAATAGGGTATTTCGTATAAAAGAAAATTGACATCTTAAGCAACATACAAAACATTACTTACAGTATTCATCAATAACACACTTTTTGTATTGATAAAGGGAACAGATAGTGCCATTTCCTAAAATAAATAAATAACACGTTAAACAAAAGATTAAACAGTTGATTGCACAACTCTATACAAGCTTAAAGTGGCCCAACTCAGAATTAATATGTTTTACCATAATCCTCGTGTCAGATCAACTTTCTCGATATAAATAAATATGTCAAGCCAAAAATGTTACATCTCGTCACAGTTGACATTTTTTTCTCATTTAAATGCATCTAATATAAAATCAATCTGATTAAAACTACATCTCTATTTGTCCTATGGCGGATAAAGATCAGGCGAAACCCAGTAAGGGGTCATGTTCAGATAAACTCTGACGACATTTCAGTCACCGAAACCCCTATTTCCCAATTCAATCAATGACTCCGCTAAGCACGTGCCAGTGACGCAATATGTAACAAACACTGTTCAAAAACTACCATGTAGTTCACGCACTTTCGGGATGTTAGTTTCAGTCTTAAATTTGATATTACATGGAAAAATATTATACTTGGTTTTTATCTAGAGAAAAATGACAAAACGTACATGCTAAACAACATAATTTCCTTTGTTGCATGCAAAATATATAAGTGCAAAATGTATTGCCGCATTGAAAATACTGATGAAACTGAATACTGTATAGTATCATATATGAAAAAACAAATCTTATTGATTAATAATATTGCTTCTTATAGGAAATGTACATTATTAAGCACCAAACTGAAATTGCTCTATAACATTCTCTGAACCCTATAACAACCTTAGTGTTAAAACCATTATTTGCCCGGTGATGGTTTTCATTTGTTAAAGGGCATGTTGTTATTCAATAAATGTGAAAAAAAAAACATTTACTCGACGCTGACATTGCTCAGTAGGTAGAGTTCGATTAAGACTCGGAAAGTTCTTGTGATCCTGCGAGTGCCTCGTCATGTTCTCTCCTGCCTTTGAGGCAGTACAAGATAAAACCTCGTGTTTCATGTACGTTGGCATATATAGTGTCACTTATTGCTTCGTGTGAGTGCAACCATCAAGTATGATATAGTATCATTGCACTGCGACGTTCATAAATCTATTTTGATTAAATAATGCTCTTTCGTTTCTTTAAGTTCTCCTTGTTGAGCGGATTGGGATTTCCATATTTAGAAATGTTTATTGTAACACAACATGTGTATACTATGTGGTGAAATACCACATCTGTAGATGAATGGAATTTTTTTTTATCTGTAAAGCTTCCACAGGAAGCCAAATTTTCATTTTAATCATGTTTAGTAGAATTTCAAAAATCAGTAAACTAGATATGGCTCTAAAAAAAATTTCAGTCCTAGGAATTTGGCTGAAACTCAGAGTTCACCAGAACATGACTCCGTACATAACCAATGAAGTAATAATACATACTACTATGCTGCCCCAGACAAAACACTTATCTATAACCTTATAGATATATTTACTTATAATCTCACATTGTACTTTCGGTACTTACTTGTGAAATCGCTTTCCATTCTACAGTTACACTTTTTAAAAACAAAATCGAAATCGCACTTTGCTTCACAGTTCCCTGCACTGTATCTGTATGGGTATGTAAATGGGTCGACGAATTTTGGTGATTTGTTGTCTATACAATATGATTCGCCGTATGCATGGAATGGAGAAGGTAAGGATTTAACCTATAACATCGAAATTCATTGCTAAGTATAATTAATCGGGAGAGTTTAATTGCCTATTGACTTATCGTGAAATGCCAAACACCGCACCTTTGGTACATCTTTTCATTATGGCGTCATAAGTAATTGCCCGTCAAACATAAATTTAACCGTGAGGTCACAATGAGACTACTTAATGAGCGTTGTTAAAATTGGATAGTGCGATCTCTGTAAAATCCTAATCAGCAGTTGCTGATTTTCGTATCAAATATTAAAGCAACCATAGCTGATCTTATGTCTAAGATGTATATTTCTAATTTATAGTACTTTTGATGTACCTTCTGTTCTGATATTTCTATATTGCACTCCTGTCCTGGCGCAAGAAGTACTCCATCCAGTATATTTGGAAATTGACCCTTATCTTCTATCATAACCTTAAAAACATGTATACACGTGATAACAAATGGAATGGTGTGATACATAAACAACAAAACCTACTCATTCTGAAAACAAATGAAATTACTAGGTACATAATCTCGGCAGGCAAATATCAAGGGTCTGAAGTTTTACATATCTAAAACAAATTGTTTTAATAGAAATTTATCCTTAATGCAACATTTGAATGATTTAAAAGATATGTTTAAAACTCTGAGATATATATTAACAAAATCTGGAAGTTTAGAGAAGTTCAGTAGCATTTGGAGTCCTTGGTTTTTTCTAGAACAACTGTAACTATGTATATAATATTGATACATGTATGTTGTTTTACATATATATGATATATTGATATGTTGTTCTATAAATATAGGTTAAAAGATATGTGTCATTTTATTTAGAAAATGTATGGTATAAGTTATTAAGTCATGCAATGCTACTGATTAGAAATATCCTCTCATACTAAAGCCCTCTCCTTCTTCAGCAAATCTGTATATCTATTCCCTCCACATCACTACTATCCTCCACAACTTTTTACTTTACCTCTACCACTATCATGATATGTTTGATAAATTATGTGTATATTTGTAGAATGTTATATTTCCAAAAAAATCTGTTTTAAATAAATTGATTAAAACGATATACCATCATTTCATGTGTATGCCTACACTACAAAATTTATTTTTAATACAAAGGTAAATATATCAAGTGTTGTAATAAGACAATAATACATGTGGAAAGCAAGGAAAGACTGAATGTATTTTGCATTATATTTATTGAGGGAAAAGTTATATCTTTGCTACAATCTTCAATTGTGGCTTTTTCACTTCCTTACTGTACAAGATCCATGACTATCCATGAACGCATGAACCTGGGCTATGTCGGTTTTAAGGTTTGAAAGAAACTTGTTTTCCGAGAAATGTTTTGTCATACTTTTATCATATTTCATTACTGTATGAAATGTGTATTCTAAACATTTGTGGTTTTGTTTAATGATGATATCTAATGAAATAAGGATTTTTCATAAAAAGAATACTTGGCCGGATGTGATGACTTAGCTCACGACAAGGCTTACATTTGTTTATTTTATACATATATTCGAATAGAGAAGTGAATCTGGTAAGTATGAAAGTAAACTAATGTCGCATTGGGGATACAATGCATCTTGTAGTTTGACAGTCTGAAATCGCCACGTATATGGAAAGAGATTATGACATTACTTATCTATAGATCGTCGTTTATTCTAACGTCCATCAACGATAGAATTTTGCTTTCGACAAGTATCTGATCGGGTTCGAATACCTTATGGGTAATCACCTTTAATCCATCACCTGCCCTCGAATCAAACGACATGCATATAATCCATAACATACAATAAACGAGTAATTGTTGTGCATTGCCACCGCTGTGACTTTTAATTATATGTGAAAATTAATATGAATAATATCTACTAATTGATAATAATTGCGTAAGATTACGTAAGTACTTGTGAATACATTTAAATTGACAAAGCATTGAAAAATCAGATTATCTAAGAACGATAACTCAAATTCGAATGATTACTACAAATGAATAGAAAGTTGAGGTCTGAAACCCGCCAACAAAGAACAATAATTCAAATCATTAATGCGAATAAATAAAAGGATGAAGTCTACATATATTTGAAAATGAATACATTCAAGCAATTATGAAGGTGGTGGAGGGGAGGTGGTGGTTAAAATTCCGAAAAGAGAGTTCGTACACTTTTGGTAGGCGTCCTGAATGCAAGTGAAGGGACGCTAAACTGACTCTGTGTCTACGGCCGGTTGGCGAAATTTCATTGGCTATGAAGGTTGAAGTTCAAGCGTTTACCATGTAGGGTGTGCGGAAAATCTGATACGTCATTTTAGACAGTCGGTAACTTGAACAATTAATTTCGTATATATTTATAAAACTCTTTAAACTTATTTTAAAGGTCATTTATTTATCTTTATTAATATTGTTTTGAAAAGAGGGGGAGGGTTGTGTCGTTTTATTTTGTTTTTTCTTGTTTGTATTTTTTTTTGGGGGGGGGGTTAATTATTTGTTTGTTTGTTTGTTTGTTTGTTTTTCCTTTGTTTTCCGTTTATGTCTTTGTTTCTTGGGTTTGGAAGTCAGTGATTCTGTTCAAAACTTCAAAGATTAAACTTCGATTTGAAAATATTGAAATCCTATAATTGAAACGTCCCTAATAGATGAAAGCCACGTTTTATGATTGTTTTTAAAACGAATTTTAAATTGTAATCGACAGTTATGAAATAATCTACTTAATAGACTTATGCATTCGTCAAATTATTTGTTTTCAGTCAATTTCTTGTTATGAAGTACATATAAAAAGCATTAGAGAAGGAAAGGAGCGGAGCCCCCTACCTTTGTTTTATATTTTAATGAAAATTCTCAACCGGAAAACCTTCCCCCTCTGAAATGATAAACTATTTGAAAAGTTTATCTCTACAAATGGTACTTCAAATTTATAAAATGCAATTTGGTAGTAAATTTGCCACGCAGAACCTGGTTTTGCCTTGGATATGAAAATCTATCTTGCCCCCCCCCCCCTCTCCTTCCCCACTTTCATATTGATTTCATTTGTAAGCCACTAATTAGTACAAATTTCCATTCTAAAAAATAAAAGTTGCAATCGTGTCTTACTCATGTATGAAACGAACCAATTCAAATCTACAATACTGAAAGCAACAAACAAAACAATGTTAACTATCTAGAAAGCATATGTGCAATAAAAAGGAGTTCATAAAATTCAACATAGTTGGCTTACCTTTATTCCTGCTGACATGTCAAATGACCACGTATAGTCTTCTTCATTTACGTCAATAGTTAAAACTAGATTTCTCATGGAACCGTAATGTGACGTTTTCAAATCTAGATTTCTATTCAACGAATAACACACGCCACCAAATGTTAATAGCGGTTTAAATAACTCAGAACATTTGTATATAAATGAATTGAATATACAAGATTTAAAAATAACGTTTATGTTTACAGCTTCTAGCAGCAATTCCTCTTCTGTCCTTGGCTTGAAATAACCTTCATCTTTGTATGCAGGATCAGACCAATTTATTGGAGCCGAGAACAAAGTCTGAGAGCTGACTGATAACCAGAAATTGTTTCTTCTTTCATTAAATATAGATTTATTTTTACTCCTCGGACTCAAACTGCATATAGTAACTACCGGAAAGTTCATTTTATCATGAAATTGATGTCTAACTGTTGTAAACGTTTGATGCTTATTATATTCCTGTACTTCAACGACAATGGTATAGAGTAAAAATCCAAGAGATGCAATGATGCCCAATGTCCACACAATGCTGAAAAATAAAGGAAACTATAAAGTCTCGGATCACGCATAGTTTGCTATTTCAAAAGTAATGGTGCAGAATTAATATAGGTTTTAATGCACTAGGATTAATGTTTCAGTTTTCGTCAGAATATATGTGATAAAACCGGATGGGCTTTATATAAAATTATCATATTCGAGTATTATTTAGAATATTACTGTAATTTAGTGTACTTGAGAGAGTGATGTCATATTCACATGAAATATATTTTATGAAAATGGTGTACACTAGAAATTATTTGACAAACTCTATTTGCTATAAAGATCCTTCGTCAATTTCCGTTAAGAACCATGCAATATGGAAAGATTTATTCACAATTATGAATTGACATTTAATATTATACATATTTTGAAGTCATAGTTATGGCAAATAAAGGTAGAGTTCATAGAAGAAGAAATCCGTCTGGGATGAGTAATTTTAAGTTGAGCTGGAGAAAACGATAGCGGCCATCTTTCAAATTCAAACGTCATGTTCAAATATGCAAATCATGAAATTACCTCAGAAATGAAAATTTAGGGCCTTGCCACACTAGATTAATTAAGTCACACTTGATATTTAAAGCAATTTGTATGTAGTAAAATCAAAGAGGCAAATTTGCGGCCATCTTCACTTTATGCTGACAAAATATTTGCCCAAAATGGAAAGGGGTTTATTGCTGAATGAATATTTAGTCTACGATCTTAAAATAGTGTATCAGAAATACAGCAAAAGGTCATATTAACTATTCGGCTTGTTCACATTTAGCATTTTAATTTTTAAATTTTAGACAATCAAAATTTTGATAATCATTTCGAGGATAAAACAACGGTGTGTTGCTAACCATGATGTGTACATGTATTGAGTTTTCCCCAATTTTCCGATATTTTCGTAAGAAAAATATGGTATTTTTGTCCCCAAAACATTGAACTTAAAGGATACAATGTTTTCAGACTAGTATTATTGATTACTTATGATATCTATGATGTATGCATGGTTTAAGAAACTTAGAAATGTAAGATAAATGTGTTAGTAAGGGAGGTGTTTTCAATTAAATTTTGTTAAAAAATTTGTTTTGGTCCCAAAAGGATGAAAATTTTATATATTAAATGCTTATGTCATAAAATAAGGTCATAAATAAGTTTTATGTGTCAATGGTTTTGTTTTAAAACTTATAAGTATGAAAACTCTGTAGCAGTTGCTGGGGTTTTCAATTTTTAGTATTTTTTATTCTTAAAATCTATTGAGATTTCCTAAAGACTCCACCCATTCCAAAGCGCAAAAGTGTATATATATAGCTGAAAATACTATTGTTGTCCAATTTTATAAGATTTCATAATACAATACTCTTTAAAATTTCCCTTGACTTAGGGGAGAACGGGGATTATTAGTAAATCAAAGTTTATAACTAAATAATATATATATATATATATATATATATATATATATATATATATATATATATATATATATATATATATATATATATATATATATATATATATATAGTATTGTGAATGAGAATCATTATTTTAAATTATCTATCAAATCATCCGTTCTTTATCAATAAAATCATTGATATTCTATAATGAACCATAATATATAACAGTTTCTGTATAATATCTAATGTACTGCATAATATAATTTGGTTATGAATTGTGATAATCAGAAAATAAAATCATCATAAAATAAAATGATCATAAAAATAAATCATCATACCTTCTAAGACTGTATCCTTGATACAGTTTATTACACCCATGTAATCCCGTATTTGCGAGAAACTCGCCCCAGATCTCATGTAGAGTTAGGGGTTCAGGTTGAGTCTTATTTCCCTCTATCGATTCTATTTTAACCATCCTGCCGAGTACCTGCCGGTATATGTCTACTGTTGACGATCAATCAAGACTGTCGGGAAATAGTTCCTGCTGCTGATTCTATATCACTTATTGAATGTTAGATATAGCTGAATGACTTTCCACGCCATTGTTCTGCCACTCAGATGATAATTGCGAAATTGATTGTAATGACTTCCTATCACTATTAATGATATACAAATATTGTATAGTACAGTATAGTATAGTTTATTCATCGAATGCAAATACAGCATATAGATATACATATAAAATGAACAGAAGTAATATAACAAGGTTAAATCAGTAAGTGTCATAATAAATTAATCACAATATATTCATTATAAATTATTTCTTAAATCAAAAGGTTTCTTGATATATTTTCCAGATTTGCATATTTCAGTTCTGATTGAAGAACATACTGATTCTAAAGACCTCCTATAATTGATATATAAATACAAAAATATATTGGTTCTAATGACTTACTATTAATGATATATATTGATTCTAATGACTTCCTATCAATGATATATAAATATTGGTTCTAATGACTTCCTATTAATGATATATAAATATTGGTTCTAATCACTTCCTATGAATGATATATAAATATTGGTTCTAATCACTTCCTATGAATGATATATAATTATTGATTCCAATGACTTCCTATGAATGATATATAAATATTGGTTCTAATCACTTCCTATGAATGATATATAAATATTGGTTCTAATGACTTCCTATTAATGATATATAAATATTGGTTCTAATCACTTCCTATGAATGATATATAATTATTGATTCCAATGACTTCCTATGAATGATATATAAATATTGGTTCTAATCACTTCCTATCAATGATATATAAATATTGGTTCTATTGACGTCCTATCAATGATATATAAATATTGATGCGAATGACTTCCTATTAATGATACATACCGTGTAAATATTGATTCTATTGACTTCCTTTCAATGATATATAAATATTGGTTCTAATGACTTCCTATCAATGATATATAGCTATTGGTTCTAATGATTTCCTATCAATGATATATAGATATTGGTTCGAATGACTTCCTATCAATGATATATAAATATTTGTTCTAATGACATCCTATCAATGATATATAGATATTGGTTCTATTGACTTCCTATCAATGTTATATAGATATTGGTTCTAATGATTTCCTTTTAATGATAATTAGATATTGGTTCTAATGACTTCCTATCAATGTTATATAGATATTGGTTCTAATGATTTCCTTTTAATGATATATAAATATTGGTTCTAATGCTTTCCTATCAATGACATATACATATTCGCTCTAATGACTTCCTATGAATGATATATAAATATTGATTCCAATGACTTCCTATCAATGATATATAAATATTGATTCTAATGACTTCCTCTCAATGATATATAAATATTGGTTCTAATGACTTCCTATGAATGATATGCAAATATCGATTCTAATGACTTCCTATGAATGATATATAAAAATCGAGTCTAATGACTTCCTATGAATGATATATAGATATCGATTCTAATGACTTCCTATGAATGATATATAAATATCGATTCCAATGACTTTCTATGAATGATATATAAATATTGATTCTAATGACTTCCTATTAATGATATATAAATATTGGTTCTAATAACTTCCTATTAATGATATATAAATATTGATTCTAATGACTTCCTATGAATGATATATAAATATTGATTCCAATGACTTCCTATGAATGATATATTAATATTGATTCCAATGACTTCCTATGAATGATATATAAATATTGGTTCTAATGACTTCCTATTAATGATATATAAATATTGATTCTAATGACTTCCTATGAATGATATATAAATATTGATTCCAATGACTTCCTATGAATGATATATAAATATTGGTTCTAATCACTTCCTATGAATGATATATAAATATTGATTCCAATGACTTCCTATGAATGATATATTAATATTGATTCCAATGACTTCCTATGAATGATATATAAATATTTATTCCAATGACTTCCTATGAATGATATATTAATATTGATTCCAATGACTTCCTATGAATGATATATTAATATTGATTCCAATGACTTCCTATGAATGATATATAAATATTGGTTCTAATGACTTCCTATGAATGATATATAAATATTGATTCCAATGACTTCCTATGAATGATATATAAATATTGATTCCAATGACTTCCTATGAATGATATATAAATATTGATTCTAATGACTTCCTATTAATGATATATAAATATTGGTTCTAATCACTTCCTATGAATGATATATAAATATTGGTTCTAATCACTTCCTATGAATGATATATAATTATTGATTCCAATGACTTCCTATGAATGATATATAAATATTGGTTCTAATCACTTCCTATGAATGATATATAAATATTGGTTCTAATGACTTCCTATTAATGATATATAAATATTGGTTCTAATCACTTCCTATGAATGATATATAATTATTGATTCCAATGACTTCCTATGAATGATATATAAATATTGGTTCTAATCACTTCCTATCAATGATATATAAATATTGGTTCTATTGACGTCCTATCAATGATATATCAATATTGATGCGAATGACTTCCTATTAATGATACATACCGTGTAAATATTGATTCTATTGACTTCCTTTCAATGATATATAAATATTGGTTCTAATGACTTCCTATCAATGATATATAGATATTGGTTCTAATGACTTCCTATCAATGATATATAGATATTGGTTCGAATGATTTCCTATCAATGATATATAAATATTTGTTCTAATGACATTCTATCAATGATATATAGATATTGGTTCTATTGACTTCCTATCAATGTTATATAGATATTGGTTCTAATGATTTCCTTTTAATGATAATTAGATATTGGTTCTAATGACTTCCTATCAATGTTATATAGATATTGGTTCTAATGATTTCCTTTTAATGATATATAAATATTGGTTCTAATGCTTTCCTATCAATGACATATACATATTCGCTCTAATGACTTCCTATGAATGATATATAAATATTGATTCCAATGACTTCCTATCAATGATATATAAATATTGATTCTAATGACTTCCTCTCAATGATATATAAATATTGGTTCTAATGACTTCCTATGAATGATATGCAAATATCGATTCTAATGACTTCCTATGAATGATATATAAAAATCGAGTCTAATGACTTCCTATGAATGATATATAGATATCGATTCTAATGACTTCCTATGAATGATATATAAATATCGATTCCAATGACTTTCTATGAATGATATATAAATATTGATTCTAATGACTTCCTATTAATGATATATAAATATTGGTTCTAATAACTTCCTATTAATGATATATAAATATTGATTCTAATGACTTCCTATGAATGATATATAAATATTGATTCCAATGACTTCCTATGAATGATATATTAATATTGATTCCAATGACTTCCTATGAATGATATATAAATATTGGTTCTAATGACTTCCTATTAATGATATATAAATATTGATTCTAATGACTTCCTATGAATGATATATAAATATTGATTCCAATGACTTCCTATGAATGATATATAAATATTGGTTCTAATCACTTCCTATGAATGATATATAAATATTGATTCCAATGACTTCCTATGAATGATATATTAATATTGATTCCAATGACTTCCTATGAATGATATATAAATATTTATTCCAATGACTTCCTATGAATGATATATTAATATTGATTCCAATGACTTCCTATGAATGATATATTAATATTGATTCCAATGACTTCCTATGAATGATATATAAATATTGGTTCTAATGACTTCCTATGAATGATATATAAATATTGATTCCAATGACTTCCTATGAATGATATATAAATATTGATTCCAATGACTTCCTATGAATGATATATAAATATTGATTCTAATGACTTCCTATGAATGATATATGAATATTGATTCTAATGACTTCCTATGAATGATATATAAATATTGATTCCAATGACTTCCTATGAATGATATATAAATATTGATTCTAATGACTTCCTATGAATGATATATAAATATTGATTCTAATGACTTCCTATGAATGATATATAAATATTGATTCCAATGACTTCCTATGAATGATATATAAATATTGATTCCAATGACTTCCTATGAATGATATATTAATATTGATTCCAATGACTTCCTATGAATGATATATTAATATTGATTCCAATGACTTCCTATGAATGATATATTAATATTGATTCCAATGACTTCCTATGAATGATATATAAATATTGGTTCTAATGACTTCCTATGAATGATATATAAATATTGGTTCTAATGACTTCCTATGAATGATATATAAATATTGATTCCAATGACTTCCTATGAATGATATATAAATATTGGTTCTAATGACTTCCTATGAATGATATATGAATATTGATTCCAATGACTACCTATGAATGATATATAGATATTGATTCTAATGACTTCCTATGAATGATATATAAATATTGATTCTAATGACTTCCTATGAATGATATATAAATATTGGTTCTAATGACTTCCTATGAATGATATATAAATATTGGTTCTAATGACTTCCTATGAATGATATATAAATATTGATTCCAATGACTTCCTATGAATGATATATAAATATTGATTCCAATGACTTCCTATGAATGATATATGAATATTGATTCCAATGACTTCCTATGAATGATATATAGATATTGATTCTAATGACTTCCCATGAATGATATATAAATATTGGTTCTAATGACTTCCTATGAATGATATATGAATATTGATTCTAATGACTTCCTATGAATGATATATAAATATTGGTTCTAATCACTTCCTATGAATGATATATAAATATTGATTCCAATGACTTCCTATGAATGATATATTAATATTGATTCCAATGACTTCCTATGAATGATATATAAATATTGATTCTAATGACTTCCTATGAATGATATATAAATATTGATTCCAATGACTTCCTATGAATGATATATAAATATTGGTTCTAATAACTTCCTATTAATGATATATAAATATTGATTCTAATGACTTCCTATTAATGATATATAAATATTGGTTCTAATCACTTCCTATGAATGATATATAATTATTGATTCCAATGACTTCCTATGAATGATATATAAATATTGGTTCTAATCACTTCCTATCAATGATATATAAATATTGGTTCTATTGACGTCCTATCAATGATATATCAATATTGATGCGAATGACTTCCTATTAATGATACATACCGTGTAAATATTGATTCTATTGACTTCCTTTCAATGATATATAAATATTGGTTCTAATGACTTCCTATCAATGATATATAGATATTGGTTCTAATGACTTCCTATCAATGATATATAGATATTGGTTCGAATGATTTCCTATCAATGATATATAAATATTTGTTCTAATGACATTCTATCAATGATATATAGATATTGGTTCTATTGACTTCCTATCAATGTTATATAGATATTGGTTCTAATGATTTCCTTTTAATGATAATTAGATATTGGTTCTAATGACTTCCTATCAATGTTATATAGATATTGGTTCTAATGATTTCCTTTTAATGATATATAAATATTGGTTCTAATGCTTTCCTATCAATGACATATACATATTCGCTCTAATGACTTCCTATGAATGATATATAAATATTGATTCCAATGACTTCCTATCAATGATATATAAATATTGATTCTAATGACTTCCTCTCAATGATATATAAATATTGGTTCTAATGACTTCCTATGAATGATATGCAAATATCGATTCTAATGACTTCCTATGAATGATATATAAAAATCGAGTCTAATGACTTCCTATGAATGATATATAGATATCGATTCTAATGACTTCCTATGAATGATATATAAATATCGATTCCAATGACTTTCTATGAATGATATATAAATATTGATTCTAATGACTTCCTATTAATGATATATAAACATTGGTTCTAATAACTTCCTATTAATGATATATAAATATTGATTCTAATGACTTCCTATGAATGATATATAAATATTGATTCCAATGACTTCCTATGAATGATATATTAATATTGATTCCAATGACTTCCTATGAATGATATATAAATATTGGTTCTAATGACTTCCTATTAATGATATATAAATATTGATTCTAATGACTTCCTATGAATGATATATAAATATTGATTCCAATGACTTCCTATGAATGATATATAAATATTGGTTCTAATCACTTCCTATGAATGATATATAAATATTGATTCCAATGACTTCCTATGAATGATATATTAATATTGATTCCAATGACTTCCTATGAATGATATATAAATATTTATTCCAATGACTTCCTATGAATGATATATTAATATTGATTCCAATGACTTCCTATGAATGATATATTAATATTGATTCCAATGACTTCCTATGAATGATATATAAATATTGGTTCTAATGACTTCCTATGAATGATATATAAATATTGATTCCAATGACTTCCTATGAATGATATATAAATATTGATTCCAATGACTTCCTATGAATGATATATAAATATTGATTCTAATGACTTCCTATGAATGATATATGAATATTGATTCTAATGACTTCCTATGAATGATATATAAATATTGATTCCAATGACTTCCTATGAATGATATATAAATATTGATTCTAATGACTTCCTATGAATGATATATAAATATTGATTCTAATGACTTCCTATGAATGATATATAAATATTGATTCCAATGACTTCCTATGAATGATATATAAATATTGATTCCAATGACTTCCTATGAATGATATATTAATATTGATTCCAATGACTTCCTATGAATGATATATTAATATTGATTCCAATGACTTCCTATGAATGATATATTAATATTGATTCCAATGACTTCCTATGAATGATATATAAATATTGGTTCTAATGACTTCCTATGAATGATATATAAATATTGGTTCTAATGACTTCCTATGAATGATATATAAATATTGATTCCAATGACTTCCTATGAATGATATATCAATATTGGTTCTAATGACTTCCTATGAATGATATATGAATATTGATTCCAATGACTACCTATGAATGATAGATAGATATTGATTCTAATGACTTCCTATGAATGATATATAAATATTGATTCTAATGACTTCCTATGAATGATATATAAATATTGGTTCTAATGACTTCCTATGAATGATATATAAATATTGGTTCTAATGACTTCCTATGAATGATATATAAATATTGATTCCAATGACTTCCTATGAATGATATATAAATATTGATTCCAATGACTTCCTATGAATGATATATGAATATTGATTCCAATGACTTCCTATGAATGATATATAGATATTGATTCTAATGACTTCCCATGAATGATATATAAATATTGGTTCTAATGACTTCCTATGAATGATATATGAATATTGATTCTAATGACTTCCTATGAATGATATATAAATATTGGTTCTAATCACTTCCTATGAATGATATATAAATATTGATTCCAATGACTTCCTATGAATGATATATTAATATTGATTCCAATGACTTCCTATGAATGATATATAAATATTGATTCTAATGACTTCCTATGAATGATATATAAATATTGATTCCAATGACTTCCTATGAATGATATATAAATATTGGTTCTAATAACTTCCTATTAATGATATATAAATATTGATTCTAATGACTTCCTATGAATGATATATAAATATTGGTTCCAATGACTTCCTATGAATGAAATATAAATATTGGTTCTAATCACTTCCTATGAATGATATATAAATATTGATTCCAATGACTTCCTATGAATGATATATAAATATTGATTCCAATGACTTCCTATGAATGATATATAAATATTGATTCCAATGACTTCCTATGAATGATATATAAATATTGGTTCTAATGACTTCCTATGAATGATATATAAATATTGATTCCAATGACTTCCTATGAATGATATATAAATATTGGTTCTAATGACTTCCTATGAATGATGTATAAATATTGATTCTAATGACTTCCTATGAATGATATATAAATATTGATTCCAATGACTTCCTATGAATGATATATAAATATTGGTTCTAATGACTTCCTATGAATGATATATAAATATTGATTCTAATTACTTCCTCTGAATGATATATAAATATTGGTTCTAATCACTTCCTATGAATGATATATAATTATTGATTCCAATGATTTCCTATCAATGATATACATATATAAACATCAACCAGGGTTGATTTCAATATCAGCTGATATAATGATAAATAGGGTTGTTTGGTATTGTGTGTTCCCCATTTGCCTACCCGCTTATAATAACATCTACCGTAATTGGGTGTGAAAGGGGTCTCCGTACGGAGTGTTACTAATATTTACCTGTATGACAAACCTGTACACCTTTTACTTATAATATATAAGTACACGTATTTTTGTTTCTTTAGGCCTTTTTTTTTTATTAGTTAGTTTACGGATCCGCCGTCCCTAATTTTCGTGAAATGTGAAAAAAAAGTAAATAAAATTTGAAAACTGGACTTTTTACATTTCCGCCGCTCCGTAAAACGTGCCTATATGAAAAAAATACTGAGATCGAAATGCAAAAAAAGATTCTCCAACTGAGAAAACCAGTGGAGTCAAGACTCCGTTCCTCTTATTTACTTGCTGTCTCGCGCTTGTCAGCGAGCTCATGTTTATAGGACTAGGAGTCCGCTAATCAGTATTTCTTTATGTTGGTGCAATCAGAAGGGGAAGTCGTTTCAACGGTAAAGGGACGTTTCGCTCCGAATGCATGTTTCGTCCCGAGACGTTTCGCTCTGAACGACCATACGCCCCGAGACATTTCGCTCCGAATTTACTTTAAATATATTTAAATATATTATATAATGTGAATTTGAAACATCTTTTATTTGATCATACAGAAATGTCAGCTATTATCCATTCTATTCAAAATTTTGTTTAATTAAATGTCCTGTGAATAGATTTCCAAACTCTGTTATCAAGTCCCTCAGGCTTGTAAATAAATTACCACTCTAATGAAAATGAGTGCTAATCACTGACATTGTGATTTCAGTTATAGAAGAGACATATATATATATATATATATATATATATATATATATATATATATATATATATATATATATTTATACGCCCCGAGACATTTCGCTCCGAATTTACTTTAAATATATTTAAATATATTATATAATGTGAATTTGAAACATCTTTTATTTGATCATACAATTACATGTATATATTATATTTTTATGCGTATGTATAATTCATATATCGATAACTAGTTATCAATAATTACTTTTTAAATGTGTTGTTCAGAAGTGTCAGCTATTATCCATTCTATTCAAAATTTTGTCGTCTACGCAGACCATATTTTTTTTTATTACAGTGACAAACATTTTAACAAGCCCGTTGATCATGATTTTATTTAGGGTTCACTTAGATTTAACTTACTTTTAAAGTCGTTGAAACATTTGTAATATAGAAAAGGGCATGTATTTTTAAATAAATTTGTTGAATTAGTTCAATAAATCATCAGACATATATACACATGTGTATATATGTCTCTGAAATTATGTAGTTATGACTTATTAACAGCTAAAGGTCAACCACTGCAAAATGTTTGTGATGTTTTTGATCTGTGAAATTTAGTTAATAATCCAACTTGTCATCCAAAGAACACTAATCCAACTTTAATAGATGTAATCCTTACAAACAAACCAAACCTAGCAGGTAAATAATATAATTTTAATACCGGTATTAGTGATGTACATAATATAATAGCAGTCCAATTAAAGAATAAAATCACTGCCAGAAAACAACAATGGGTAACCTATAGAAGTTTTGGAAATTTTAGCATAGATAATTTTCACATGGACTTTCAAAGTGCATTTGGACAAGAAACTGACACTCACATATAGATGTTAACACAGCATACAACCAATTCAACAGCAAACTAACAGACGTAATAAACAAGCATGTACCAATGAAAACTAGAAAAACCAGATTAAATACAGCACCCTTCATGAACAAAAGGTTAAGACAGGAAATCTACCACAAGAAAATGCTACACAACAGATATATTTCAAACCGCAATAGACAAAACTGGGAAAAATACAGAACACAAAGAAACAAAGTCACAAAACTCCGAAAGCAATCAATAAAACATTACTTCATAGATAGATGTACAGGAGGGCAAAAAACACAAAATTTTTGGACAACTATAAAACCATTCATTAGAAACAAAGGCTGTCATAGACAAGTAGATATTACTTTAGAAAAACAAGACCAAATAGTAAGTAAACAGACAGACGTCGCAGAATTTTTAACAACTTCTTTGTTAATGTAGCACAAAATATAGGGGCAAACAGCCGAATCAATTATGATGACCACCCAAGTCTACACGCCATAACAGAAAACAAACAAGAAGATGTATCTTTCACATTTAAACCTATAGATGAAGATTTTATTAATAAACAACTCAATAAAATATACCGAAAAAAGCAACAGAACATGACAACATCTCACCAAAACTATTACGACTAGCACAACCCATAATTATCAAACCCCTCACTAAACTAGTAAACCTGTCACTCACTACATCCAAATTTCCAGACACTCTTAAAATAGCTCAAGTCAGACCACTACACAAAAAGAACAGCACACTAGACAAAGGAAACTACAGACCAGTAAGCATATTAACAGCACTGTCTAAGGTTTTGAGAGATCCATACATTCACAGCACAGTGACTTCTTTGATGACGTTTTTCACCCCTATCTCTCTGCGTTCAGAGCTGGCTGTGGGTGTCAAACGGCATTAATGAAAGTCATTGAGGACTGGAAAATGGCACTAGACCAAAACAAGTATGTAGGCTGCATACTGATGGATCTCTCAAGGGCCTTTGACTGTATGCCACATAATCTACTCATACTAAAACTACAAAATTATGGACTATCAAATTCAGCCACACAATTACTTTCAGACTACCTCACACACAGAAAACAAAACGTTAAATAAGGAACCACCACAAGCACCTTCCTGTCACTCTACAAAGGAGTCCCTCAAGGCTCAATTTTAGGCCCAATTCTATTTAACATTTTCATCAACGACATCTTTCACTTCATAAAACACTGCAATTTTTATAATTATGCTGACGACAATACTATAAGTAAAGCACACACCTCTTTAGACACTGTTAAAACATCATTTCAAACAGATAGTGATTCACTCATACACCGGTTCGATGACAATCACATGCAAGCAAACCCAGAAAAATTTCAGGCCATGGTAGTAGGGAAAAACACCAAAAGAAGACATCACTTTCCAGATAGGAAACAACACCATCAAATGCGAAAAAGAAGTCAAATTACTAGGGGCCACAATAGATTTTCAACTAAACTTTCACACACACGTTTCAAACATTTATAAACAAGCATCAAAACAACTTAATGTACTTAAAAGAATAGGGAAACACTTTAACAGACTAGGCAAACTTACCATCTATCACTCCTTTATATTATCAAACTTCAACTTCTGTCCACTTACTTGGCACTTTTGCGGGAAAACAAACACAAAAAAGATGGAAAAAATTCGAGAAAGGGCACTCAAATTCATCTACAATGATTACGAAAACACGTATGAAAATTTACTAGCCCGTTCGAAATTACCTTCACTCAAAATGAGAAACCTAAGAAATTTCGCATTAGAGGTATACAAGATCACAAACAAACAAACACCCACTTACCTACATGACCTCATCAACATTACACATAAATCCTATACTTTCAGTTACCACAACACAGCAGAAATACCGCAGGTTAGGACAACAAGATATGGAAAACACTCTTTTAGATCAGAAGCACCCAAAATTTGGAACTCCCTACCAGATCACTTTCGGACAACAAGTACACTTGCACATTTTAAATCACTTATAAGTAGCTGGTATGGGCCACAATGTAAATGCAACACATGTAGACAAAACACGTAAGAACACACACAAACTACGCCCACAGACACACACAACACACACCCGCACATTTTATGTTTCCTTTTATACTATGTAATGCTCTATATGTATGTATTATTTAAATGTGTTTGTGTCTGTTTATTATATGTCGGTTCTAATAGCTCATTAGAGCTAATGTTTGTACTGTTTTACCATGTACCGACGTTAATTAAAACTTTGATTTGATTTGATTTGATCTATATTTATTTGGTATTCATTAAATTGAAAAATTGGAGCGAAATGTCTCGGGAGGGACGAAAGGTCTTTCGGGGCGAAACGTCCCAGACTCGTTTCAACGAAAATAGTGACCGGTAAATAGGGGTGAAACGGTATACCGCGGTGTAGTTGAACCGCGGTATTTTGTCTTTCGGTTCGGTACACGGTACAGTGATTGCATATAACGATACGTACCGTGATCGCGTAAATGGTCGAGCTGTACTAAGGGAGGCAACTCCAATATAAAGATATTTGATAAAAGCGTGTCTCTGATTGGTCGACAGAGTTTTATTACACCAATCGCTTGCGGCTTTACATTAACTTGTGTTGACATGTTATGATATACATACAGAAAAATGGCGTCAAAAGAAAGTGGGAAAGTTAAATTAAGGGATCCGCCGGCTTCATACCGGTCTAGTGTGTGGAAGCACTTTGGGTTTAGAGAGAAGGAATCCACAGCCGCCACATGCAAACTTTGTTTTGTTGACATACCATACAGGCACGGCAACACCTCAAATTTAAATACTCATTTGACGAGGCATCACGGCATTGGAATATCGCAATCACTGACAAAGTCATGTAGCACAAGTACGAAAGCGAATGATTTGAATAAATCACCGAAACCTGTAGCCTCAGCCTCTCAATCAACAATCAAACAGGCGTTATTTAAGCAACTACCTCATTCAAGCACAAAGTCAAAAAGTGTTACCCAGGCAATCGGTGTTTTTATTGCATGTGATATGCGACCTTACTCGGTTGTTGACAACGCTGGCTTCCGAAACTTACTCAATACCCTTGAGCCTAGATATGCTATCCCTAGCAGGACACACATGGCAGAGACAGTTATACCTGCACTTTACAACAAAGTGAAAACAAGGTTAGAATCTGAATTGAAAAAAGCCACATGCATTGCAATAACAACAGATTCGTGGACATCTAGAGCTACAGAGAATTACATTGCTGTCACTGCTCATTTCATAGATGTTGAAGATTGGAAAGTTCATACATATACCCTAGAAACCAAAATGTTCAGTGAATCACACACAGGTGAAAATCTTGCAGACGCTTTGATAAAAACAGTAGCTGAATGGGACTTAGAAAGGGATGGTAATGGGCCTGCAGTCTGCACTGACAATGCAGCCAACATTGTGAAAGCTGTTAAAATAGCTGGATTTTCACCACACATACCTTGCTTTGCCCACACACTTAATCTTGCTACTAGTCGGGGCCTATCTGTCAGAGAATTGGAAAGACTTCTGGGGAGAGTGCGTAAAATTGTTGCATATTTTCACAGAAGCACATCAGCAACGGCACTTTTAAAGGAACAAACAAAAACTGTTGGGTCTCAAGCAAAACAAATTGATTATGGATGTATGTACCCGTTGGAATTCTAGTTATGACATGATAGTGAGGTACCTAGAACAACAAGCAGCTGTATTTGCAACCCTGGTCTCCAAAGAACTAAAGAAAAATATCAAAGATATTGTAACCTTGTCAGATGAAGACAATAAAAATTTGGAATCTGTAGTTAGTGTACTGGCTCCACTGAAGATGGCAACAACTACAATGTGCACAAGGAACTCAACAGTGTCACTTATTCATCCACTAAAGGAGAGACTACTACAGGAGCTTAAACTGCAGGCTGATGACAATGGATTGATCAAAGCTGTAAAACTTGCCATCATGAATGATCTTCTTCCCAGGTAACTGTACTACAACAGTCTTATGTCATTTTTAACTGGTGAATTAATTTCAATTTTAAACATTTATAGTAGTAGTTACTTCACATGGGAAAAAGTCAACATGCACCATTAAAATCAAGTTACTGCAATCACATGTAGCAAGATTATTGCAAAAAATAAAAATAAACACTAGAATATAATTTTTAATTGTTTTATTTCAGGTATTGTGATGATGATTTGAATGCTGTATTGGTACAAAGTTCTGCAATGGACCCTAGGTTCAAAAGCTTGCCATATGTCTCTGATGAAGAGAAAGAAAATGTTTTCCTTGCTATTGAAAAGCTGGCAGCACCTGTAAGTATGAAAAAAATTAAAATTGCTTATACATGTAAATAGAAGATCCATTCTAATAAAAAAAAAATTAAACTTCTTCATACATGTGTAAGTTGAATTTTAAGCAACTGAATACAAAGTTAAAAACTGAATTCAATAAAACTTGTTTTGTAGCTAGTTCCAGTCCAAATTAAGAAAGAAAATGATGAAAATGTAGCAGTACATGTATCTGAAGCAGAAGAATCATCAGACAAAGAAACTGTCTCAAAAACTGAGGATTCAGCTGAAGTTGTCTCATCTCCTGCCAAGATTCAGAGGACTGAATCTGATGCTAATAGTGGTGTTTTGGGTTCTCTCTTTGGTGATGTGTTCATCACTGATGTGCAACCAGCAAAGAGTGACGGTGAAAAAATCCAAAGTGAAGTTAGCAATTACAGAGCAGCCCCTTGTGCTCATATTATGTCTAATCCTCTTGAATGGTGGAAAGACAGAGTTGGTACTTACTCTATTTTGTCAAAGTTAGCCATTAAAATGTTAACCATTCCAGCCACCTCAGTTGAGAGTGAGAGTTTTTTTTCAACAGCTGGGGATATTGTGTGCCATCAGAGGGCCTCACTCTCAAGTGAGAATGTAGACAAACTGGTGTTCTTGAAAAAAAATTTGATCATCCCAAATGATCTTCAGTGAATATTAATACAGTGATTGTTGATAGACTTTGTGACATTTACCTTATTAATTTGTTCTGCAAGTTCGAGTCAAGGCATGACATTTCTTTTTACATTTATTATTATTTTTTGTTTAATATTGTTATTTTGCTGCTGGATGCAGTGACTTAAATAAAAATTAATATGTTGAAAAAATACAATTTTCTGTTATATTCATGGTTAATATGTACCGAACCGAAAAAACCGAACCGAAGGCTGTGTACCGCAATACGTACCGAACCGTGAGGTGTTCGTACCGTTTCACCCCTACCGGTAAACATGTCACTTTGCTTAACAGAGCGAGTTTAATACATGTATAGGGATCACTTTGTCTTACTTCTGTCTGTGTGTCCGTGTGTGTAAATCTTTAAAGTGCTAGTAGAACTTTAAGCGACATTTGAGGATCAGTTTGCCTATGTCTTTCTGGTAGTCACACTGTTGATGTCAAAGCTAGTGAAAATCTTGAACAATCTTGGTATAGCTTCAAGACTACACTAGTAGGGATTATTTTGTATGTCTGAAGTATAAACCATTTTGAAAATCAAAGCATTAACGGTTTATATAGGCAAGGTTTTAGATAAGCAGCAGTTACATTTTGTGATCTTAATTAATCTAAGAATTTTTTTTCTTTTTTTTGACCTCCTACCAGACTTTTCTCTGGAAGATGTCTGTAAACCAACTAATAAAAAAGGCATTATAGAATGTACATGTACTTCATGTGCATAAATACTTGTATAAAATCAAACGCATAGTATAACTCCAATAATTTATTAATCGAATAATTTATTGACATTTCTTTCAAGGTAATATAAATTTATGATACATTAAAATACACAATAAAATACAAAAAATACAAAAAAAAAGCATTCAAGACTGTTAACACAAAATCATTAAAGCTGTATAAATATACAATAAATGCACTATATCCCACATTTATTCCATATCTCTCCTTCAATGTCCTAAATCGTTGGTCGATGGTAATGTATTTCTTGGTCCTTGGTCTGGTCAGAGACATATATATGTATATATATATATATGTCTCTGGTATGGTGGTTAATTCTAGTTACCTCGTTGGCGTTCTGAATGTCTTTGGTGATTTGAATAGCGTAGAAAATGTTCGGGTGGGCATGCTGGGTCATCTTCTTCAGTTTTCTGTGCCATCCATATATGTTGTTCGTCTTCCTTGGTACTGCCGAAGTGGTTCAACCGTAGCCGGTTGTCTTCTATCGATTGCTCGGTCACGTAGTTTGTGAGGGGTTGAGTCTTGTCTGTGATGTCTGCTCCATCTCTGTCTTCGAGTGTCTGGAACCATACGTCTTCTAGCTATTGCGTCTAAGGGAATCGGTGGTAGAGTGGCCAATGTCTTGACTGAGTCGCTCTCCTGGTAGGGTGTCTGTAGTCCGGTGGTCTGGGCTCTCCTCCATATGCATTGTGTGATGGAAAAAGCATCTTTTCGTAGATATCTCAGCGAATGACTCCTCCATGGCGTTGTGTGCTGCCGTCTCGAAGTTCAACATTGCGGTAGTGGGGTTGAAGTCCAATCCAAGGTCGATGATCTTGTCACGTAGCTAGTAGAATAATCGTGAGTATAAATGGTCTGGCTCTTTCCTGGAAGTAGAGCGAAAACTACTGCTTTAAGGGAAATAAATGTAAAGAACTATATCGCAAAAATATAATTTGAATTGCCACTGTAAAACCTGGATAGAAAACATTGACCGAGTGTCTCGTCACGATAGACCGTTCATTTTCATTATATATTATATGCCTAATACATTTCACCAGCTGAACTGTTAAAAAACAATAAATTGCTTTTATTACACAAGATCTATTTTTGTTCTGTGTGATCATGAGTAGTATAATATGTATCTATATGCACGCACAAAATCAGGCATCAAATAAAGTATCAAGTGTCCAAGGAAAACTCCATGACTTAACTGGAGAAGATAGAGAATATCTCATCGTGAGGTGGAATATCTTTCAAATTAATATCACGTGAAATCGTGTTTTAATCTTGTTGTCGGGAATAAAAGTCAATACAGACATAATCAGATTCATTTAAATTCATTCACATAAATAAAAGATGAGTTCCGCTTATTTGCATAAAACATAATTTCATTCTAGTTAAAGCTGGAATACGCGCCAACAACCACGTACCCCTCCCCCTTCCAACCCCTTCCCCCCCCCCCCCCCTCCTTTCAATCATTCAATATAAATAAAAGCTGCCCGGAGTTCTTTTTATCCCCCCCCCCCCAGCAAATCAGACTAGAACAACATTTTAAGTCTTTAGTATTTAGGGTTACATTGTATATTATAGTCTCTTTCTATCAGCAGTAAACTAAAGACAAAATATTTATTTACAGAATTTTACAGTTTTAAATAATGAAAAAGAAGAAAAAACATTTTATTATTCATTTTAAGAGAATTACAGACGATTAGAATTTCCTCTGTCCCGCATCCCTGTGGATACGACATACGTAAAACAAGGGGTTATGCAAAATGTAACGGTTCTGACTATACCTGCAATCTGACCGACATAAACGAAGATGCAGTGAGATAATTCAGGTATCTAGAGGGCCTTTATTGCACCTAATTAATACTTCAAACTTTAAATTATTTTATTTGAATTGATCATAAAGAGGTAGTCTAAAATGAAATGCGTTACATCTTTATATTTACAATGGAGCAATAAAACTTTAATGTAATATTTTACATATAAATCTGATTTGATTCCCCCTCATTAAAACTGTCTACATGATCAGTCTCATGAAACCTTAACACAGGAGACATTAACATGATGAAAACTCCAAGTCGCGTCTTCAGATCATATTGATAAGCTATTTCAGTGATATTGTGTTACTGTCTCGAGTGACCACGGTGGGCTGCTGTCCGCGGTACGAGTGACCACGTTAGACTACTGCTATCTATGTATGTGGGATTCGGTGCTGCTATTGGAATAGTACGAAAATTCAATTGAAGAAAGCCACCCCACCCCGACCCCAACACATACAGCTTAAGAAAGAAACAAAACTTGTTTTTCCTGTGTTGATTTTTAGGAATTGCATTGGTATAGATTTGTGAGGTAGGGTGGGGGTGAGTTTGGCGGTGTTTGGGGGATTTTTTTTTTCTAATTTCTGAAAACGTATATATAACTCTTTTATGTAACAATAATTAATAAGAACTATATCATGTTTGTTATGATTTATTAAATCTGATTTTGCACAATCAAGATTCAGGTTGTGTGGCAATTCTTCTGATCTCTACTCTTATGCACCCCCCCCCCCTCAAAAAAAAAAATAATAATAATGAAAATAAAGAGAGAGAGAGAGAGAGAGAGAGAGAGAGAGAGAGAGAGAGAAAAGATAAAAATAAGTTTTCTCCTGTTGCTGCTATTTTGTGTCCATATGTGGGGTTCGGGAGTCTCAACCGAGAAAATTTTGAAAAATATAAACAAATCGGTGGTCTCTAGAGCGCCTTATGATTGTATCTGAGACTGACGCAGTTTTCTCCTATCCAAAATATATGGGGCAGGGGGGTCAGCTCGACCAGGTGGGTCTAGCCTATGCCGATTGTCAGCAAAATGTACGTAAAATATGCAATTCAGTCCATTGTAAGAATAAGGGGATTCCACTATGTAGGTCTGCGTACGTACCAGGGCATCCTGGTGCATCGTGTTTCCTTTACCCGCTGTCTGCATTTTCGATTGAGGATGAGTTCGATTCCCGGGTTGCACCACTATGTTTAAGAAGTTGATTACCTTGTGCTTCCATGTCGCAATATAACTGAAATAGTGTTGAAAGCGACGTATAGCCCCAATTAACTAAACTTAACCTTACGGGCTTACCTTGCCCCTCAGCTGAATGCATAAAGTATAATGAATTCATCTTTCAGACCATGTGGATCAAGGAAGAACTTATCAGGTGCAATGCATCTACCTCCTATCTCCTTCTGGTTTATTCACACAAATGCACACGCAATGTCCCATTATTTTGTGATTCGTGACGGTGTTTGTTAGTAGGGGGAAAATTGGCTCCTTAAATAATGGGGGAAATTTTACTAGAGTGGATTTCACAAGGGCAGACTCAGAGGGGTGGAGACATACTCTGGAAATACCAAGGGAAAGTTACTCTATAGTATTATTTCCTAGTGGCGGATCCAGGATTTCCAGAAAAATTGAGGGGGACAAGTGAAAGTCGTGTTAGCCAAAATACTCAGTCATTTGGGTGCCAAATCTGGAGTTTTACTCATTCTTGTGGCAAAAAATGGGGCCCCTCTAAATCCGCCACTGTTTCCCTCATGGAGGGAATTTCTCTACTCGGTAACACAGTCACCATAGTCGTGAAATGAGTAAAAGAGAGATAACTCTTGGATAATATTTTGGAAGAACACAGGGTGAAGAAGTAGAATGAATCACTATATTAAATAGACCGGGGGAAGTTCTCTATTCAGGAAATTCTTAAGTGTTATATTGTGTTAAACATAAGCATTTGGACGCTGAAAAGTGAAGTTTGAATGTAACTCAAAGATCTATTTATACACTCATGTGAATGCAGTATAGTAAACTGGCGACCAGTCTTTCCACTGTACATTTATACATGTACAGTACATGGGTCGATGAGGTCAAATTCTATATGGTTTGATATCGGATTATAACCAAACAAAGAGATTTTACTTGACGAGGAAAGGTCAGTTATAATTCATATTGATGGGCTTAGGTCGGTGTGGTCAAATGGTAAGCGAGAAGACCCTGGTGCTATATCCAAGGGGTGCAGATCCGAACCCTATAATTAAGATGTTTACGGCTTTACATCAGTATGCAAGGGAGGGGGAGGGAACGATCCCCTTTGTGCTTGTGATTATTTATTTCTCCGTAGATCTAATTAATTATTAAATGGACGTAAAAAATTTTACAGTTTCACATTAAAATTTATTCAGGGAATTTAATATACCTATGTGACATATCTGAAAATAGCAAATTTTAGCAACCTTAAGAGAGATGTCTAGAGAACTGGATTTACAATGTAGCTATATGTATATCAGTTGTGTGTTGTTCCTTGTTTATAGAAAATACATCTTAAATATCATATTCATACTTCTCATGTAGATAAACTACAACGAAATCTATTCAATGTTGCGTTCTGCTTTGAAATTATTTTAACTACCACTATTCATGAAATACATTTTATGAAATTATTGATCTGGTTCATGTCATGTTTTTGATTTGGTTCATGTCATGCTTTTGATTTGGTTCATGTCATGCTTTTAATCTGGTACATGTCATGTTTTGATCTGGTTCATATCATGTTTTGCCTTGGAAAGCCGGTGTGGCCTAGTGGATAAGGTGCTCGGCTCGTGATTGAGTGGTCCAGGGTTCGACTCCTGTCCTGGGCGCATCGGTGCTCTGTCTTTCGGATGAGACAGTAAAAACCGATAGGCGTGGCACGTAAAAGATCCCTCACTGCTTCGGGTGGGTCCGTTGCAAAGATCTAAATGTGTATGCAATGCATCAGGCAGATGCCGTCGCCATATACGTGAAATAATCGTGGAGTGACGTAAAACGATATTCAATCAATCAATCGATCAATTTTGCCTTGGATAGGATTACATTGTGTAGTTACCACTTCGTTTCATGTCAATGATTCGGTCTAACTAATGTTCTTACTAAAACAGAAATGAAGCACAAGTTTACGATTTTTAAATTTCTTTCAGTGATATACCTATCGGGCATAATGCGTACCCTTGTTGTTGACGTCGTGATTGCAATGGTCACTATTGTCATAATATGGAAGCTAGTCAAATTCTTCTTGAAGTACCGGAAGTGGTGCCAGGTTACCCGGAATCTTAAAGCTATAGGAGAAATACATCCCATATGGGGTAACCTTCACTTGGTAAGTACCATAGGGTAAATCCTGCCGCAGACCAATCAGTTTGCGATGTGTCGCCTGCAATTCTTAGAGCTAGCGATGCTTTGGGCAAGGAATATAATGCCTCGTTTCTATGAATAAAGGAAGAAAAAAAAAACAGAAACAAGGGAATACTATTTCCTCTCATTTTTAGAATCCATATCTTTATGTTTATTTTTCATTTTATTTATGGCTTGTGATCGAGAGGTCCCGGGTTCGACTCCCGCCCTGGGCACACCGGTGTTCTGTCTTTCGGATGAGACAGTAAAACCGAGGTCCCCGTGTCACGGTAGGTGTGGCACGTAAAAATCCCTCACTGCTTCGGGTGGGTCCGTTGCAAAGGTCTAAATTTGTATGCAATGCATCAGGCAGATGCCGTCACCATATACGTGAAATAATCGTGGAATGACGTAAAACAATATTCAATCAATCAATCAATCATTTTATTTAATGTAATCTATTAACAATAAGAACAACAACAATATAAATAAAACCTTCAAAATTTGAAAAATTAAATAAAATGAAATAATAATAATGATTAAATAGATAAAAGATCGTCTGCTATCAATTCAATGTCTTTTACAATGTACATGACTTAAATGTCATGATTAATTCTACAGTGGTGGCATAGTTAAGTTTGAAGAAGGAGGTTACTTACAACCCTATTAAAAAGAGGAAGGTCCATACAATTCTATTAAAAAGAGGGAGGTCACTTACCACCCTATTAAAAAAAGGGAGATCACTTACCACCCCATTAAAGAAGGAGGTTATTTACCACCCCATTAAAAAGAGGGAGATAACTTACCACCCCATTAAAAAGAGGGAGATCACTTACCACCCCATTAAAAAGAGGGAGATCACTCACCACCCATTAAAAGGAGGGAGGTCACTTACCACCCCATTAAAAAGAGGGAGGTCACTAACAACCCCATTAAAAACAGGGAGGTTACTTAGAACACCATCAAAATTGAGGAGATAACTTACCACCCCTTTAAAGAGGGAGGTCACTTACCACCCCATTAAAAAGAGGGAGATAACTTACCACCCCATTAAAAAGAGCTAGATCACTTACCACCCTATTAAAAAGAGGGGGGTTACTTACAACCCCGTTAAAAGAGGGAGGTTACTTACAACATCATTAAAAAGAAGGAGATCACTTACCACCCTATTAAAAAAAGAGTCACTAACAACCCTTTTAAAAAGAGGGAGGTCACTTACCACCATACAACCCCGTTAAAAAAAGGGAGATCACTTACAATTCTGTTAAAAAGAGGGAGATCACTGACAACCCTATTAAAAAGAGAGAGGTCACTTACCACCCCATTAAAAACAGGGAGGTCACTTACAGCCCTATTGAAAAAAAAAAGGGGGGGGTCATTTAAAACCTTATTCGAAAGGGTTAGGGTACTTACAACCTTATTGAAAATGAGGAGGTTACTTCCAATCCTATTCAAAAGGAGGGGGTTTTTTACAACCCTATTCAAAAGATGGAGGTCACTTGCAACCTTATTCAAAAGAGAGAGGTCACTTACAACCTTATTCAAAAAGGGGAGGTCGCTTACAACATTATTCAAAATGGGGAGGTCACTTACAACATTATTCAAAAGGCGGAGATTACTTATAACCTTATTCAAAATTAAGGAGGAGGTTACTTACAACTCTTTTAAAAAGGAAGAGGTCACTTACAACCTTATTCGAAGTATCGAAGGCGCATGTAGGTGGCATTTTTCTTATGTCCGTATACAGTATTGAAGGCGCATGTGGCAATTTGATTAAAATCATATCTTTATTCCGCTTCTCTATTTGTCCCATTGCGGATAAAGATCTGGCGAAACTCCGTAAGGGGTCATGTTCTTGTGAACTTTGATGATGTTTCAGTCACCGAAACCGTTATTTCCCATAGCCAATCAATGACTCGGCTAGACACGTGATGGTGACGCAATATGTAACAAACTTTTTTCAAAATCTACCTTGTGGGTCACGCACGCTGTGGATGTTTATTTCATTCCTAGAAATTTGTAGCCGATCCACTAACTGGCTGAAAGTCAGAGTTCACCAGAACATGACCCCTTACGGGGTTTCGCCAGATCTTTATCCGCAATGGGATAAAAAGAGAAGCGGAATAAAGATATGGTTTTAATCAGATTGGCGCATGTAGGTGACATTTCTCCTACATCCGTATACAGTATGGAAGGTGCATGTGGGTGGCATTTCTCCTACGGAGGTACACAATATGGAAGGCGCATGTGGGTGGCATTTCTCCTACGGACGTATACAATATGGAAGGCGCATGTGGGTGGCATTTTTCTTATGTCCGTATACAGTATGGAAGGCGCATGTGGGTGGCATTTCTCTTGTGTCCGTATACAGTATGGAAGGCGCATGTGGGTGGCATTTCTCTTATGTCCGTATACAGTATGGAAGGCGCATGTGAGTGGCATTTCTCTTATGCCCGTATACAGTGTTGAAGGCGCACGTGAGTGGCCATGGCATTTCTCTCTTGTGTCCGTATACAGTATGGAAGGCGCATTTGGGTAGGATTTTTCCTACGTCCATATACAGCGTGATAGGCGCATGTATGTGGCATTTCTGCTTCCCTCGTGTACAGTATGAACACGCATAAAAAGAATAATGGCAAAATGCATACTACGCTCGTCGCTTCATTTTAAGGAGAGTTACTTTCTACAAAGGGCAGTAATAATCTTTGTAGCGACTTGATTTCTCGTAACAAACCCTATTATACAGATTTACTTCAGTATCTCGACGTATGGTCCCTTTGGAATGTCTTGAAGACGGACAAGACTAATACATTTATTGTAATACAATTTTTGTTTTCAGTTCAGCAATACCTCTGAATATTTCAATATTATGTTACCCATGGTGCAAAAGGACAAACCCAGATTATATTACATATGGATGATGTTTCTATATCCCAACTTCTGTGCGTGTCACCCCGAGACAGCAAAGATTCTTCTGAAATCCTCGGAACCGAAATCAAAGCACTTCGATGGAGCTGGATACAAGCTAGTCCTGCCCTGGTTAGGTACTCAGCTTCATTAGCATCCTATACCACGATATACAGATAACAAAAGAGAAATCACATGACCATCCTATACCACGATACACAGATAACAAAAGAGAAATCACATGACCATCCTATACCAATATATACAGATAACAAAAGAGAAATCACATGACCATCCTATACCACGATATACAGATAACAAGAGAAATCACATGACCCTCCTATACCACGATATACAGATAACAAAAGAGAAATCACATGACCATCCTATACCACGATATACTGATAACAAAAGAGAAATCACATGACCAATCTCTGCCACGATATACAGATAACAAAATAGAAATCACATGACCATCCTCTACCACGATATACAGATAACAAAAGAGAAATCACATGACCATCCTATGCCACGATATACAGATAACAAAAGAGAAATCACATGACCATCCTCTACCACGATATACAGATAACAAAAGAGAAATCACATGACCCTCCTACACCACGATATACAAATAACAAAAGAGAAATCACATGACCATCCTCTACCACGATATACAGATAACAAAAGAGAAATCACATAACCATCCTATACAATAATTTACAGATAACAAAAGAGAAATCACATGACCTTCCTATGCAACGATATACAGATAACAAAAGAGAAATCACATGACCTTCCTATACCACGATATACAGATAACAAAAGAGAAATCACATGACCATCCTATACCACGATATACAGATAAAAGAGAAATCACATGACCTACCTATACCACGATATACAGAAAACAAAAGAGAAATCACATGACCATCCTATACCACGATATACAGAAAACAAAAGAGAAATCACATGACCTTCCTATACCACGATATACAGATAACAAAAGAGAAATCACATGACCATCCTATACCACGATATACAGATAAAAGAGAAATCACATGACCTACCTATACCACGATATACAGAAAACAAAAGAGAAATCACATGACCATCCTATACCACGATATACAGAAAACAAAAGAGAAATCACATGACCATCCTATACCACAATATACAGATAACAAAAGAGAAATCACATGACCCTCCTATACCACGATATACAGATAACAAAAGAGAAATCACATGACCCTCCTACACCACGATATACAGATAACAAAAGAGAAATCACATGACCATCCTCTACCACGATATACAGATAACAAAAGAGAAATCACATGACCCTCCTATACCACGATATACAGATAACAAAAGAGAAATCACATGACCAACCTATGCCACGATATACAGATAACAAAATAGAAATCACATGACCCTCCTATACCACGATATACAGATAACAAAAGAGAAATCACATGACCATCTTATACCACAATATACAGATAACAAAAGAGAAATCACATGACCCTCCTATACCACGATATACAGATAACAAAAGAGAAATCACATGACCATCTTATACCACGATATACAGATAACAAAAGAGAAATCGCATGACCATCCTATACCACGATATACAAATAGCAAAAGAGAAATCACATGACCATCCTATACCATGATATACAGGTAACAAAAGAGAAATCAGATGACCATCCTATACCACGATATACAGATAACAAAAGAGAAATCACATGACCCTCCTATACCACGATATACAGACAACAAAAGAGAAATCACATGACCATCCTATACCACGATATACAGATAACAAAAGAGAAATCACATGACTCTCCTATACCACGATATACAAATAGCAAAAGAGAAATCACATGACCATCCTATACCACGATATACAGATAACTGAAGAAAAATCACATGACCATTCTATACCACGATATACAGATAACAAAAACAAAATCACATGACCATTCTATACTATGATATTCAGATAACAAAAGAGAAATCACATGACCATCCTATACCACGATATACAGATAACAAAAGAGAAATCACATGACCATCCTATACCAATATATACAGATAACAAAAGAGAAATCACATGACCATCCTATACCACGATATACAGATAACAAGAGAAATCACATGACCCTCCTATACCACGATATACAGATAACAAAAGAGAAATCACATGACCATCCTATACCAATATATACAGATAACAAAAGAGAAATCACATGACCATCTTATACCACGATATACAGATAACAAGAGAAATCACATGACCATCCTCTACCACGATATACAGATAACAAAAGAGAAATCACATAACCATCCTATACAATAATTTACAGATAACAAAAGAGAAATCACATGACCTTCCTATGCAACGATATACAGATAACAAAAGAGAAATCACATGACCTTCCTATACCACGATATACAGATAACAAAAGAGAAATCAAATGACCATCCTATACCACGATATACAGATAAAAGAGAAATCACATGACCATCCTATACCACGATATACAGAAAACAAAAGAGAAATCACATGACCATCCTATACCACGATATACAGAAAACAAATGAGAAATCGCATGACAATCCTATACCACAATATACAGATAACAAAAGAGAAATCACATGACCCTCCTATACCACGATATACAGATAACAAAAGAGAAATCACATGACCCTCCTACACCACGATATACAGATAACAAAAGAGAAATCACATGACCATCCTCTACCACGATATACAGATAACAAAAGAGAAATCACATGACCTTCCTATACCACGATATACAGATAACAAAAGAGAAATCACATGACCAACCTATGCCACGATATACAGATAACAAAATAGAAATCACATGACCCTCCTATACCACGATATACAGATAACAAAAGAGAAATCACATGACCATCTTATACCACGATATACAGATAACAAAAGAGAAATCACATGACCCTCCTATACCACGATATACAGATAACAAAAGAGAAATCACATGACCATCTTATACCACGATATACAGATAACAAAAGAGAAATCGCATGACCATCCTATACCACGATATACAAATAGCAAAAGAGAAATCACATGACCATCCTATACCACGATATACAGATAACAAAAGAGAAATCGCATGACCATCCTATACCACGATATACAAATAGCAAAAGAGAAATCGCATGACCATCCTATACCACGATATACAAATAGCAAAAGAGAAATCACATGACCATCCTATACCACGATATACAGATAACAAAAGAAAAATCGCATAACCATTCTATACCATGATCTACAGATAATAAAAGAGAAATCACATGACCATTCTATAGGACGATATACAGATAACAAAAACGAAATCACATGACCATCCTATACCATGATATACAGGTAACAAAAGAGAAATCACATGACCATCCTATACCACGATATACAGATAACAAAAGAGAAATCACATGACCCTCCTATACCATGATATACAGACAACAAAAGAGAAATCACATGACCATCCTATACCACGATATACAGATAACAAAAGAGAAATCACATGACTCTCCTATACCACGATATACAAATAGCAAAAGAGAAATCACATGACCATCCTATACCACGATATACAGATAACAAAAGAAAAATCACATGACCATTCTATACCACGATATACAGATAACAAAAACGAAATCACATGACCATCCTATACCATGATATACAGATAACAAAAGAGAAATCACATGACCATCCTATACCACGATATACAGATAACAAAAGAGAAATCACATGACCATTCTATACTACGATATACAGATGACAAAAGAGAAATCACATGATCATCCTACACCACGATATACAGATAACAAAAGAGAAATCACATGACCATCCTATACCACGATATATAGATAACAAAAGAGAAATCACATGACCATCCTATACCACGATATACAGATGACAAAAGAGAAATCACATGACCATTCTATAAGGCATATACAGATGACAAAAGAGAAATCACATGACCATTCTATTCCACGATATACAGATGACAAAAGAGAAATCACATGAGCATTCTATAGGACGATATACAAATAACAAAAGAGAAATCACATGACCATCCTATACCACGATATACAGATAACAAAAGAAAATCACATGACCGTTCTATACCACGATATACAGATAACAAAAGAGAAATCACATGACCATCCTATACCACGATATACAGATAACAAAAGAGAAATCACATGACCATCCTATACCACGATATACAGATAACAAAAGAAAAATCACATGACCATTCTATACTATGATATTCAGATAACAAAAGAGAAATCACATGACCATCCTACACCACGATATACAGATAACAAAATAGAAATCACATGACCATCCTATACCACGATATACAGATAACAAAATAGAAATCACATGACCATCCTATACCACGATATACAGATGACAAAAGAGAAATCACATGACCATTCTATACTACGATATACAGATGACAAAAGAGAAATCACATGACCATTCTATAGGACGATATACAGATGACAAAAGAGAAATAACATGACCATTCTATACTACGATATACAGATGACAAAAGAGAAATCACATGACCATTCTATAGGACGATATACAGATGACAAAAGAGAAATAACATGACCATTCTATACCACGATATACAGATAACAAAAGAGAAATAACATGACCATTCTATACCACGATATACAGATAACAAAAGAGAAATCACATGACCCTCCTATACCACGATATACAGATAACAAAAGAGAAATAACATGACCATTCTATACCAATTATAAAGATAACGAAAGAGATATCATATTCTAATTCATAGCTGAGAGAAGGTAATATGTTTAAACTGAAATTTCTATGTTACTGAAAAAATAATTATAATAATAATGAATAAATGAATCAGTTTATTAAATAAATGAATAGATATATTAATAAATACATTTGTAAATAAAATGACATGAAAACCCTATATTCAAATAAATGTCTTTATTATGTTGTATCAATACTGGTAAAGTATTTCTTTGAAATACTCTCAGGACGTACTTTGACTTGGGTCTGGACTTGTCCCATGACATACTATGATTTGGTGTAGAATCTCCCAGGACATACTATGACTTGGTCTAGAATCCTCCCAAGACATAATTTGATTTGGTCTAGAATCCTCCCAAGACATACTATGATTTGGTCCAGAATCTTCCCAGGACATACTATGACTTGGTCTAGAATCCTCCCAGGACATACTATGACTTGGTCTAGCATCCTCCCAAGACATACTATGACTTAGTCTAGAATCCTCCCAGGACATACTATGACTTGGTCTAGAATCCTCCCAGGACATACTATCGTTTGGTCTGGACTCGTCTCAGAGCATACTATGATTTGGTCTGCAATCCCCCCAGGACATACTATGACTTGGTCTAGAATCCTTCCAAGACATACTATGACTTGGTCTAGAATCCTCCCAAGACATACTATGACTTGGTCTAGCATCCTCTCAAGACATACTATGGTCTGGACTCGTCCCAGTACATACTCTAACTTTGGTCTGGAATCCTTCATTTATAATAAATCTTTTACCAGGTGATGGCTTATTACTAAGTGACGGCAAGAAATGGGAACGAAACAGACGAATGCTGACTCCTGCTTTTCACTTTGATATCCTACGTCCATATGTCAAGGTTTACAATGAAGTCGCAGATATATTCTTAGTACGTATAATGTATGTATATATGTATGTAATAAGGCGTTGGATTTTTGTTGTTTCATAAATATCTATGTATTTTGCGAAAGAGGTAGATAGCTTGCGAACAAATAGAGATCAAATAACTATGTTGATAAGAAGGGGTCAGATAGGGAGATAGCGTGTGGACAAGGATGGACAAGAGAAGATATAGCGTGCGGACAAGGAGAGACCAGGTAAGGGGAAGCATGGTGATAGCGATGGGTTAGGTAGGGGAAAAGGGTGCTAACAAGGAGAGAATAGGTAAGAGATAGCATGCGACATGGATGCACCGGATGAAGGACAGTATGCTGACAAGGGGAAACCATTTAGGGAGAAGAAAGTCGACAAGAAGGGACCAGGTAGGAGAAGCATGTCGACAAGAAGGGACCAGGTAGGAGAAGCGTGTCGACAAGAAGGGACCAGGTAGGGGAAAGCGTGTCGACAAGAAGGGACCAGGTAGGGGAAATCCTGTCGACAAGAAGGGACTAGGTAGGGAAAAGCGTGTTGACAAGAAAGGACCAGGTTGGGGAAGTGTGTCTACAAGAAGAGATCGGGTAGGAGAAGCGTGTCGACAAGAAAAGACCAGGTAGGGGGAGGCGTGTCGACAGGAAGGGACTGTGTAGGGGAAAGCATGCTCATAAGGGATAGGTAGAGGATGTTTGTTTACTAGGAGGGACCAGATAGGGGAAAGCATGTGGACGAGGGACCAGGTAAGAGGAAGCCTACTGACAAGGAGATACCAGGTGGGGGAAATGTTCTGACAAGAAGGGGACAGATAGGGGGATATGTATTGACAAGGAGACACCTGGTAGGGGAAAGCGAACTGAAAAAAGGGTCACGGTAGCAGGAACCATGCTGACAAAGAGGAACCAGCGAGGGAAGCGTGTCTACAAGAGGAGACCAAGTAGAGGAAAACGTTGTTTCAAGAATAGACCAGAAAGGGGAAAGCGTGTCCACAAGGAGGGACCAAATAGTGGGACGCGAGTCGACGAAAAGGGATAAAGTATGGGGAATTATACTGATAAGGATAGGACAGTTAGGAGGAGCGCATTAACAAGGAGAGACCAGGTAATGGATAGCGTGTGGTCAAGGGATATCGTGTGACAAGCCGGGTAGCGGGAGCCGTGCTCACAAAGAGGGACCGGTTGAGGGTGCGTGTTGACAAAGAGGGACCCGTTAAGGGGCAGCGTGCTTACAAGGAGAGACCAGTTAGGAGGAAGCGTGTTGACAAGGAGAGACCAGCTAGGAGAAAGTGTGATAACAAGGAAAGACCAGGTAGGAGGAAGCGTGTTGACAAGGACAGACCAGTTAGAAGGAAGCGTGATAACAAGGAAAGACTAAGTAGGAGGAAGCGTGATAACAAGGAAAGACCAGGTAGGAGGAAGCGTGCTGGCAAGGAGAGACCAGGAAGACCAGGTAGGGGCAAGCGTGATGACAAGGAGAGACCAGGTAGGAGGAAGCGTGATAACAGGGAAAGACAAAGGTAGGAGGAAGCGTGCTGACAAGGAGAGACCAGTTAGGAGTAAGCGTAATAACAAGGAAAGACCAGGTAGAAGAAAACGTGCTGACAAAGAAAGACCAGCTAGGAGGAAGTTTGCTGACAAGGAGAGACCAGGTAGGAGGAAGCGTGCTGACAAAGAGAAATAAGTAGTTTGGAAGCTTGCTGACAAGGAGAGACCAGGTAGATGGGAGGCTTGCTGAAAGGAGGGGCGGGGCAGAGGAAAAATGCAAGAAGGAGTCAGGTAAAGGGGTGGCGTGATATACAAGTAGGAACTAGGTAGGGGAAAGTATGCAACAAGAGTTGGTCTCAGGTGTGTCCTTTGTAACAAAGTTAATAATAATATACAAAAAAATACATGAAAATCAAATTTTAATTTAAAGACTAACAGTTATGTTAATAAAGTTCTGTTTGAGGGATATGCTTCTAACACTGCGAGTAGAATAAGACATGTACAACACCTGGTAGCCTGAAATGTTATTAGTCTTTTGTACTACTTCACGCGAGGAGTATTTTTCTTACATGATGACGGTTGATACATGACACAAAAATTTAGACTTGTGTACCAGACACATCAGAAGCTATGAAGGATCTTTTACGTGCCGACGTGTGCAGAGACACGAGACATCAGTTATTACTTTCGATTCCGAAAGACAGAAAATCGAGTCCCGCCGGTGGGTGTTAAACCACGGATTTGTCGATCCTGAAACAAGCTTGCTACCTACTGAGATACGTCGGATTGTGTTTAACTGCTACAATACTGAAAAATAGTACAATGCTTTTGTTTGTCTGTTTGTTTGATTGTTTTACCCGGCGTATCTCAATACGTTATGTGTTTGGCCCATGGCTGGGAAGCCCTAGGTTCGAATCCCGCCGGTTGCTTGTTGGTGTTTTGTCTTTAGGATGAGACAGTAAAAACCGAGATCGCATGTCACGGTAGACGTGACACGCCACACTGCTGAAAAAAAAACTTCATTTCTGTTTGCGGAAACCTGCCGAAAACCTTGGGCGAACATGAAGTTTCCGCAAGTTTCTGGTGGCGAAAACTTGCTGAAACTCAAGTTTTCGCAGGTTTCCGTGGCTTGAACTTGCGAGAAATGTCCCAGTTACTGCAGGTTTCCGTGACGGAATCTTACCAGAAATATCCCAGTTGCTGCGGATTTCCGTGGCGGAAACTTGTGAGAAATGTCCCAGTTACTGCGGGCTTCCATGGCGGAAACTTGCGGGAAATGTCCCAGTTGCTGCAGGTTTCCGCAAGCTTCCGGATCCAGATCCTACACTGCTTTGGAGATTTACGTTGCAACAGTCTCATTTTTTGGACATTGTATCAAGCACCTGTCCTAACTATAAATGTGTTAACAAACTGAATTTATTTTACCTCTCTTTTCATTTTGGTATTCTTTTTATTTAGAAAAATTTGCAAGAGAGAAACGCTAAGGATGGAAACGTTATAGTAGATCAGTTCGTTACCTTGGCAACGTTAGACACAATGTTACGGTGTTCTTTATCTTATGAAGGAAATGTACAGCAAGATGGGTCAGTATCTTATTTTCTTAATCTGTCTATATCTTCTTCTCTAATTTTGTACATTAAGATGGGTTAGTATCTTATTCCCTTATCTTGTACAGCATGATGGGTCACTATCTCATTCTCTTATTTTGCCTAGCAAGATGCAGTGTCGGATTTAGAGGGGGAGGGGGCGCCCCTTCTTTTGGCCACATATTTACAAATGAAAACCCAGATTTGGCACCAAAAATGGCTGAATAGTTTGACTAAGGCACATGTGGCCCCTCCCTTTTCGAAAATCCTCGATCCGCCACTGACATGGATCGATGACTTAATTTCTTATTGTATATAGCAATTTCACATATAAGATTACTTACTCAAAATTATTAATGTAGTGAATACAAAGACCAAATTAATTGTTTGCATTTGATGCTTTACATTGCTTTCAAGACAGGTTCACTTATAGCAAGTGTTTTTGACATGGATTACCGAGTTATGTAGACCTGCGTCCGGCGCCATAAACTGAGAATATTGTCCTATGACTTATTTGTAATTTGTGAAATTACAATCAACATAAATGACTAATTATAGTCATTTATGCTGATTTTAATTTCACAAATTACAAACAAGTCATGGGACAATATACTTAAGTCAAAAATTCATATTCTTCAGTTCATCAATGAATTAATAACTGGAATTTGGATTTTCTTTAGTTTTATTCTACTCATAAATAGAATTAAACCATTCTGCATTAAAATTTATTTGAACGTTTGATAATGGAATAAATTAAAATGAAATTTTTGACTATATATATTCTCAGAACTTTATGGCACCGGACCCTGTATTCGACATGAATTATAGCATGCTGGAAGGTTCGAATCTGCTATCATCTACTGCTCATTAAGTACACAGGACGTATACCAAGTTAACAAAAACTGTTCATTGTGCGTTGTATCATTTTATCCAAATGAAATACCAGAGATCATATTCTTTTCTTTTAGTTGAACTTTCTTCCCATTTTCAAGAAAATTCCAATTTAGGCAATGAAATACTGCATACAATAAACACGACTGTCTTTACAGTTAATATACCTTTGGTACACATCTGTTTTCAGTAAGAACCACCCATATGTGAATGCTGTATGTAGATTGGCATACTTAGTGCTAGCAAGAGCTATGTGAGTATATAATCCTATATCACCATGTCTGTCTTCCCATTGTACAAAGCCGGTGTGGCCTAGTGGATAAGGTGCTCGGCTCGTGATCGAGAGGTCGCAGGTTCGACTCCCGCCCGGGGCACACCGGTGTTCTGTCTTTCGGATGAGACAGTAAAAACCGAGGTCCCGTGTCACGGTAGGCGTGGCACGTAAAAGATCCCTCACTGCTTCGGGTGGGTCCGTTGCAAAGGTCTAAATTTGTATGCAATGCATCAGGCAGATGCCGTCACCATATACGTGAAATAATCGTGGAGTGACGTAAAACAATAATCAACCAACCAACCCATTGTACAAATCAACATAAGAATTTTGCATTTTTGATATTCGCATTGAACAGTTGAATGAAGTACCTAGTGCAGTATGTAATAGAAATGGCCGTTCTTGAACTCTGTTCTCCTGATACTCTTCTCGTTACTAGGCGACCATGGCTGTACAAGGACTTGATCTATCATTTAACCCCTATGGGTAGAGAATTTAGCAAGCTTTGTGATTATGTCCACAACTTTGCTGATGAAATCATAAAAAGCCGGAGAGAAACTTTGGTAAGAAATCAGATTAATGGTTATGGTATATATTGATTGATTTTAATACAGTTTTCTTATGTACACTATTGTCAAATACATCAATTAAATATATTTTATGTTGGGCTACAGAAATTTTGTTGTTCACTGATGACCACGTTACAGGGTGATACCCGTTTATGTTCTCTAGTATTGGAATTCGTATAGGTATCGTTTATGAAAATACTTAAGACAATAACGTTTTATAGATATTAAAATCTTTTAAAATTCCGCAATAAGAGCACTCAAAGTATTAGGGGGAAACGCACGAAATTACATATCATAGAGTGATGTACCTAGATCATACCGATTTATGAAAATGATAAATTTTTAACGAGAACTGTTTCTTTCAGGTCAGGGATCCGTCACAGCTTGAGAAGAGACGTCTGGATTTTCTCGACATTCTCGTGACTGCCAGAGACGAGAACGGAGACGGTCTATCAGATATGGACATTAGGGCGGAAGTGGATACTTTTCTTTTTGAAGGTCAGAATCTGTATTTTATCATGACACGACTGATATTCAAAGAGGAGTTTACAAATACTAAAGAAAATGAGACAAGGAGAATCTTTAGAGAGACGAGATACAATCCAGTCATGTCAATGGAATGTTATTTTCATGAAGGACCAGAATATACATCCATTAATTACATTATATATATATATATATATATATATATATATATATATATATATATATATATATATATATATATATATATATATATATATATATATATATATATATATGACACTAGTTCCCTGAGCACCACAGAAGTTCATGCTATCGAGGGCGAGTCTGACTGTCATCCCCTGAGCAGCATAGAAGTTTGTGCCATCGAGAGTGAGTCTGACACTCGTCCCCTGAGCACCATAGAAGTTCGTGACATAGAGGGTGAGTCTGACCTATCCCCTGAGGACCACAAAATTTCATGCCATCGAGGGCGAGTCTCTCTCACTCCCTGAGCACCACAGAAGTTCGTGCTATCGAGGGCGAGTCTGATACTCATCCCCTGAGCACCACAGAAGTTCGTGCTATCGAGGGCGAGTCTGATACTCATCCCCTGAGCACCACAGAAGTTCGTGCCATCGAGCGCGAGTCTGGCTGTCATCCCCTGAGCACCACAAAAGTTCATGCCATCGAGGGCTGTCTGACATTCATGACCTGAGCGCCACAGAAGTCCGTGCAATCGAGGGCGAGTCTGACTGTCATCCCCTGAGCACCACAGAAGTTCGTACCATCGAGGGCAAGTCTGACTGTTATCTCCTGAGCCCCACAGAAATTTACGCCATCGAGGGCGAGTCTGACACTCATGACCTGAGCACCACAGAAATTCGTGCCATCAAATGTAAGTCTCACTTATCCCGTGAATACCACAACACTTGGTGCAATCGACGGCGAGTCTGACCGTTATCCCCTGAGCACCACAGAAGTTCGTGCCATCGAGGACAAGTCTAAGTATCATCTTCTGAGCGCCACAGAAGTTCGTGATATCGAGGGCGAGTCTGATTGTCACCCCTTGAGCACCATAGAAGTTCGCGCCATCCAAGGCGCACCCTCCGACCTGAGCACCACAGATGTCCATGCCATCGAGTGCGAGTCTGACTGTGATCCCCTGAGCACCATAAAAGTGCGTGATATATATAAAAAAATCATGTACCTTTTGATTGATTGATTGATTGATTGATTGATTTTTGTTTTACGTCACACCACGAATATTTCACGTATATTGTGACGGCATCTGCCTGATGCGGGGCATACAAATTTTGACCTTTGCAACGGACCCACCCGAAGCAGTGAGGGATCTTTAACGTGCCATGCATACCACGACACGGGGCCTCGGTTTTCACTGTCTCATCCGAAAGACATGACACCGGCATGACCAGAGCGGGACTCGAACCCCGGCCTCCCGATCAGGAGTCCGACGCGATACCACTAGGTCACGCCGGCTTATGTACCTTTTGTTATATATATATATATATATATATATATATATATATATATATATATAAATATTTATATATATATATATATATTGTATGATATGCGCGTTTTAAGTATATGAGATAATAATTAGCCAATATACAAATATTTTTCAAATGACAAAATCACAATATCACTTTGTTTACCTGTAGCCTGTGACAATCAAATTGTTTCGAACATCTTTTTTTAAAGGACATGATACTACTGCCTCTTCCCTCTGCTGGGCCATTTATTGCTTGGGGAAATACCCAGATCACCAACAATCTCTATATGAAGAGATCCAACAAGTTCTTCAAGGCAGAGCATATGTAGAATGGTATGTAGACAGCTTGTCTGATCACTGGAGTATAATATCACAGTATCGTCTTCCAGCATGAATGATAGTCGTCATCCTATATCTCTGAGTGTTTCTGAGTGCATGTTGTGTAATTTTAAAAGTATATTTCGAACCAGTCATGTATTAAAATATAGTTAGAAGCTGTTGAAAACTTGCCATTTTCTTAGATGATGAGGACTTTAAAAGTAATTTTGCAAACGATCCGTGGTAAGATGTATTACGTACAGGTCAATATTTATATTAATTTTGACATAGGCACTGGCATTTTATAAGTTTTAATAATATTACATTGTTCTTCATTTATTAATGTCCCACACACGGTTGTTTGCTTTGTTACCCATCGTCTTTGATATTTTTTTTTATCAGAACACATTGAAATAACGTATGTACATCGAAGTCAATAACCTACTTCTTATGGTACGAGAACTGTCCAAACAGTGAGGTTTTTTGTTTGTTTATAAATTTGTTTGTTTGTTTTGTTGTTTGTATTCCCGGGGGTGGGGTGGGGTTAAGCCCATTTTAGATATAATTATTAAGTATTTACATGCACTTAGCCTAATGAAACAATTCTGGTGCAGAATACACACTTGGTCGAAGTTACTATTTTCACTATTTTATAATTTCAGGGAAGACATACCCAATTTTAAGAAGTTGTCGTTATTCATTAAGGAAGTAATGAGAATGCACTCTCCTGTACCTTTTATCAGCCGGTGGTTAACAAAGCCTACAGAGCTAGACGGCGTGGTGCTTCCCAAACATTTCTCATGTGACATTATGATACACGCTATAAACCATCACCCGGATGTGTGGCCAGATCACATGGTAAATATTCACCAACCAGTCAACAAGATGTGATTATCTAAATAAACATCATAAGCTAATCAGAGAATGTAAATTATAAAAAGAAAATTCAACCATTACATTTGTTTTAATGTAAAACCTGTCATATACATATTTTCATATTTTACGTGATGTAAATGGAATAGGGAATAATGCCTGACAAACTACTTTTTGCCGAATTTTCATGAGGACGACAATGATTGGATTTTACGTCACAACAAGATGACGCAACTTTGAACGGCAAAACATCACAAGTCAAGCATTGCATAAGAGATGAAAATTTTAAATATTAGAAATGTCCGAAGCCCAATTTTCACCGCTTCTATACCGACTCGAAATATATACATGTACATGTACTTCGAATTTACTGTGACAGAAGTTGGTAAATTATTCTAATATTAATGTGTATCTCCTTTATGCATACCTCTGTCCTTAGATTGGCTCTTGCTTTTAGGTCAGGTTGGAAATCAGTTAGCTCTTCATATATTCATTCTTTGAATTTCTACATTTTCCGCCTTGAGCATCACTGAAGAATTACAATCTGTAGAAACGCACAAATGGCACATTAACTTGAAACATGTATTTATATTTCAGATTTATGTATCAAACATCTCCACTGAAGTTAAAAATTAGATCAATATATTACCATAGCAGACATGAAATCTTCGCACATATATGAATATAAACCTCCGCTAATTTTCAACTTCAAAGAGACAGATACGTAGTTTGATATGTTAAAAATATTCATGATATGTTAGCATCACACTCTAATTTTACAGAAAGAAACACATCCAATTTATAAGAAGTATGCCAGTTTATTATTTTCGTCATTTCCCTTATGTGTGAGCCGCATGTAATTGTTGCTTTCAGGAATTCCGTCCAGAGAGACTTGAAGAGAAGGAATCCTTAGATCGAGATCCCTATAACTATGTTCCTTTCTCCGCAGGTCCTAGGTAAGAGTAATGTACCTGTAGGTAATGATACTGCGTCCTGTGGTAACGTTTACCTGGATAACATGAGGGGTAAGAGTAATGTACCTGTAGGTAATGATACTGCATACTGTGGTAACATTTACCTGGATAACATGAGGGGTAAGAGTAATGTACCTGTAGGTAATGATACTGCGTACTGTGGTAACATTTACCTGGATAACGTGAGGGGTAAGGGAAATGTACCTGTAGGTAATGATACTGTGTACTGTGGTAACATTTACCTGGATAACTTGAGGGGTAAGGGTTATGTACCTGTAGGTGATGATACTGCGCACTGTGGTAACATTTACCTGGATAACGTGAGGGGTAAGGGAAATGTACCTGTAGGTGATGATACTGCGTACTGTGGTAACATTTACCTGGATAACGTGAGGGGTAAGGGAAATGTACCTGTAGGTAATGATACTGCGTACTGTGGTAACATTTACCTGGATAACTTGAGGGGTGAGGGAAATGTACCTGTAGGTAATGATACTGCGTACTGTGGTAACGTTTACCTGGATAACTTGAGGGGTAAGGGAAATGTACCTGTAGGTAATGATACTGCGTACTGTGGTAACATTTACCTGGATAACGTGAGGGGTAAGGGAAATGTACCTGTAGGTGATGTTACTGCGTACTGTGGTAACATTTACCTAGATAACTTGAGGGGTGAGGGAAATGTACCTGTAGGCAATGATACTGCGTACTGTGGAAACATTTACCTGGATAACTTGAGGGGTGAGGGAAATGTACCTGTAGGTAATGATACTGCGTATTGTAGTAACACTTACCTGGATAATTTATAGGGTAAGAGTAATGTACCTGTAGGTAATGATACTGCGTACTGTAGTAACACTTACCTGGATAATGTATAGGGTAAGAGTAATGCACCTGTAGGTAATGATACTACGTACTCTAGTAACACTTACCTTGATAAGGTGAGGGGTAAGAGTAATGTATCAGTTGGTAATGATACTACGTAGTCTAGCAACACTTACCTTGATAACGTGACGGGTAAGAGTTATGTACCTGTAGGTAATGATACTACGTACTTTAGTAACACTTACCTTGATAACGTGATGGGTAAAAGTTATGTACCTGTAGGTAATGATACTACGTACTCTAGTAACACTTACCTGGATAACGTGAGGGGTAATAGTTATGTACCTGTAGGTAATGATACTACGTACTTTAGTAACACTTACCTGGATAACGTGATGGGTAAGAGTTATGTACCTGTAGGTAATGATACTACGTACTTTAGTAACACTTACCTGGATAACGTGAGGGGTAAGAGTTATGTACCTGTAGGTAATGATACTACGTACTTTAGTAACACTTACCTGGATAACGTGAGGGGTAAGAGTTATGTACCTGTAGGTAATGATACTACGTACTTTAGTAACACTTACCTGGATAACGTGAGGGGTAAGAGTTATGTACCTGTAGGTAATGATACTACATACTTTAGTAACACTTACCTGGATAACGTGAGGGGTAATAGTTATGTACCTGTAGGTAATGATACTACGTACTTTAGTAACACTTACCTGGATAACGTGAGGGGTAAGAGTTATGTACCTGTAGGTAATGATACTACGTACTTTAGTAACACTTACCTGGATAACGTGATGGGTAAGAGTTATGTACTTGTAGGTAATGATACTACGTACTTTAGTAACACTTACCTTCTTAATTTTGCTAAAGTTGCAGAATATTGAAACTGTCTATATACTCTATAGATAATGCTGTTTGTTATTTGGCTACATGATATCATTAGACTTTACCGTAATCCGCTCTCAGGTTTGGGTCTGAATCCCGATCAAGCGATACAGAAGACCTGTTGTTGTTCATTAGTTATATTAATTGTTCTCTCCAGGAGCACCTATTCCCTCTACCACTAAACACTGACAGTTACCTAACTGGTGCAATACTAAGCAATTTAAATCATTATATAAACAAATTCATTTAATCTCTTGAAGTTTGTCATAATGTATGTTTTGTTATGATACGGTCGTCTTACAGTTCTGTCATGTTTAAATTCACCATTAATCATAATCATATGGAAAATAAGTTACACGTGAAAATTCACGCACAGTACAGTATATTTGTTGAAGATGGTTTTCTTCGGATAATTTCGAGAACTACTAGTAACTTTTGCCGTTATTATATAAGGGAAACTCCTTCTGATAGGGTACGAACCAATATAAAATCATTTTATTATATATCTTATAGGAACTGTATTGGGCAAAACTTTGCATCCAATGAACAGAAAGTCATTTTAGTACGTCTAGTCAATAGGTACGTATATACTAAATGTTTAAGCTGTTGACAGCGTTTGTGTAAATTCAGATAAGTAGCAGATTATAGGAGAAATTCCTTATTTTCTGGGTTGAATTGATACGAATGTGATAAATAGTCACAAATAAAGGATAGTAAAACACGAAAGGAAATATTATGCTTGTATTTGTTTTGAGCTGTACCTATGTGGTCTTGTATGGCTTCCATTCAGAGTATATTTACTGATTGTTATGCAGGTGTAGTAAGAAGTCCTGTACCACCGGTATTATCAGTGCATCTATAGGCTGTAGCAGCGATGAGATGTATAGTCCAGTATTTTTCCATGATTCTTCCGTCGGCATTGAGCATCACTGAATTGAAATTGTAGTTGTAGAAATGCGCATATGGTGCACTAAATTTATTCACATATATATATTATAAGATAACATCCTGTTTTAGCTTGTGAATTATCTGTTAAGTATATGTATTAAATTCGTTTTAAGGAGACACACATTTCATAATAGGTTAGGACACATGTATGAGAAGAATCACTCTAGATGTCTATAAATTGCACATGTATAGTAATTACAGTTCCAGTGTGTACAGTTAACCTGCTATATTTATGTATACGAGTTATACAATTAACACATAAGTAATTAATATTTGTCATAATTACGAACTGTGTCATTATACATTTCATAACTACTGGGTGACGTCTAGAATGGCGAGCCATCAGGGGATCTTCAATGATTCTTATATTCATTTCCGTTACGTATATTTTTCATTTTTGTCTAAGAGTCTTGCTGATTTAACATAACATTGCAGGTTCAAGATTAGTTTAGTATCTGGTCACGAGTACATAGAGCTACCAGAGTTGGTCATGAGATCCAAGTACGGTATCAAAGTTCATCTAGAGGAGAGATAGCCAGACACCAGCCTCAGAAATCAGATTTTAATGTTTTTCTGATGTGAAAGAATATACACATATTTTATTTTTCATCCATAAATTCAGATTAAGATGTAGAATTATAGAAGGTGAAGATGGTATCTGTAATAGATCTAGTTATATGTAAAATAGATCGTTTTTATAAAGATTGTTTGACAAATATTACATTTTGAAAATTCATGACATTTTTATGGTTTTTATCAAACAAAATTCCATGTGTGTTTAAGTAGTATAAGAGTTTTATATGTACATGTATTGCTATGATTCTAGAAGGCTTTTTATAATGATTTTATATTCGTTAAGTTGGAGTTGTCTCTCTTGTTAATACAATGCTGGCTGTGGATATGGTCAGTCTGTATTAAGAGGAAGCTGCGAAACTGTTCGCATTATCCTATCAAATACCTTAGCTTCAACTTATTATGAAGCGCTGTCTGTTGCCTGGGAAAACAAACGGTTCAGAGGTGCTTGATATTCTTGGAAAAAGTTGAGAAATTTAGTTATACCGCTTCCCCTCCTCCACATTTACTTGTTGTGTAAATGAACGAATTTTTGTACATAATTTGTATGTCATGTACATGTTGACATATTATTTTCCAACTGTTTATGAGGATTAGAACATTGTCTCTTAGTTAGCAGTTTCAGACCACAGCTGTCATTTTTATTAATAACAGTCAATTTTATAGGAGATATATCCTCTTTAATGTCATTGTTTTATTATAAGTTTGATTATCTTTATTAATATATAATAACATAACACTGAGTAATTTATTTAGACATTTTTGAAATTATACGATCACATTTTCAACTACTGAGTAAACTGTCAGTCAATGGCAATGCACAACAATCACAGTCCTACGTAGTTGTTAATTTGTGGATAACAGCGAAATCTGACACAAGTTTTATATGCCAGGTACAGACTGCATATTTCGCAAAGGCAATAACTTAAAAAAATATTTCTGACAAAAACTAGCCATCAATAAGTTATATAAATGTAAATTCATAATTATTAGTCATAAGGCATATTATAAAATCCAGAATTATTAGTCATATGGGAGTAACCGTTATAGCGGGTAAGTTAGATTCGAATTATTTACCATTAACAAATACAGGAGATTTTACTGCTGAGCAAAGTCGATTGTGCTTTACAAGATTTGAACCCTATTACTTAACAAAAAAGGAATATATACATATATATCTAAATGTGTTTATTTGTAGTCAACATTATATCAATAGTAAAGGTAAGTATGTTCTCAATTCTACAAATTACATGAGAAAAAATAGCAAAGTTTTCTTGACCGATTAATGTCACCCATAGAAACCATGATGCATGTTAGTCTTCGCACAAGGACATTCTCTAGTTGAAAATACAACAAATGTATATTGTAATTTAATACAGCAGAATAACATTTTACAAAGTTCATAAAATGATCGCTCTTTCATGTAGTACATTTCTATTCTCACGATCCTCCTACTTCATTTAGTCGATAATATCTTTAACTAACTGTGTAGATAGTCACGGAAACGTCCTGTAACAAACTAGACTACAGTAATCGAGTTTTCTTTCTGTATGTTTTCTGTTCTTACATAAGTGTATTTCGGTTAAATATTTCAATTATTAAAATTGAAATGCATCTGAAATGTTTCGGAGAAATCATTCTTTCATATAATTTAAGAACTAGAGTGAAAAACATGCGAATATAATTCACGGCATAATGTCGCATAGGATGTCCTAACAGTATTCGATTTAACATGGCAATGTAATTAAAATGGGTTGATGCATCCTATAATAATAACTAATCGTGTAATCATATGGACATAAGATGTGTCCACCAATAAATCAGTGAAAAATGTACAATTGGGACCAGTTATAAACAATATGATTAGTAGCCACATTCGAAAGATAGGGGTCAACAAAAATGTTACAATTTAACTGTATCATTCGCTGGAAGAAAATCATGGAGATAGATATATCAGTTGAGACAATTAATGACTCTACAGAAAGCATTTTGTTCAGACAGTAAATATCTATACAATTGTGTCTTGCTCAACAAGAGTAAAAAGAGTACACAAGATAGAAGTAATGGAATGTGACTGTGACACTTAAACCAATTACCGTGCTTATCATTCAAGAAACACATTTAATTCTATAACAGAAAACGGGTAATGAGCCTTTACATGACTAGAAAGTATCATCGGCAATTTTTGCATTGGTCAATAATCTGGAAGACGATGCAGGGATGGACATGTAGGTAGCGGAAAATTTCAAAGTAAGTTCCGTCATGATTTTATTAAGTGTAGAATTCTACATAAAAAAAACCCAACACGCACCACATAAAAAAATAAACAAATAAATACTTAAAAGTAAACAATAAAAAAAAAAACAGCCCCCACATTTTTCCGAAAAAAAAATCAAATAAAGAACCAAAAAAAAAAAAATACAACTAAAATTAAAAAAAAAATAACCAAAACATAAATCAATGATAAGTATGTGCATTTACTAGGTGTGTTGTTATACTTAAATTCCTTCGATGGTGAATAGAAAAGTAAGGGATCTGCAAAGAAAAGAAATAGCAGAGTTATCCAGACAACTTAAAAGAATAGTGTTATGCAATTAATATTTATTGCCTTTACACAACAAGAAGCTGACTAATCTCTCCTAAGGTCGCCTGTGGAAAATGTATAAGATCGCCTATGGTCTGCATTTGATCAGGTGTTGACCAGAATAGATTTGGCAGAATATGCGAGATCTTAAAAATGTTTAAACCCCTTTGCAAAATTGGGGTTGACTGAGATTTAAGGGTGACAGCAGTGCAGTATGAAGGTCGGAAAACAACGTAGATTGAAGGGTCAGAAATCGTGGTGACTGCAGGGTGTATTGAGTGTAAGAAACGGAATCGAGTTATCCCCGTTCTATCCCTGCCTTACCGACAACTTGCTGACGCCCTATATATACGCACCAGGCTCTGATCAAACAGTGCCAAAAGAGTGACATTCGATTATCCACGACCAAGCCTGCTGACATGAATATAGGTCCTCCAGATTTCCATTGAAGAATCAGTTAAACAACACTGCAGTGGTGGAGTTAGAGAGGGCACGCCCCCCCCCCCTTTTGGTCACATATTTACTGGTAAAAATCCAGATTTGGCACCAAAAATGACCGAGAAGTTTGGCTAATACCTATTTGTCCTCCCTCTTCCCGTCTTTTCGGAAATCCTGGATCCGTCGTTGCACTGCACATAATACCAACAGTATGCATCACAAACCAACCTACGATCTGAAATCTGGATGCATTCTGACTGGTGTAAAACACTTCATCATATAGCAAGTATTACTACACGCAAAAATTAAGTCGTCGCTACCATTCGATTTGAAAGAAAAAAGAGGAGTTACTGGCTCAGATATATGGCAGAAGTCACCTTGGAGCTATAAAATACATGAATATAAATAATATACTAGCACATATAACATTACAAAAATATTTGATTGTAGTGCAATTACGATACCGACTTAGGACGGTCATTTAATTTGACAAAAGCCAAACAAATGGTGTGGTTAACCGGTTTACGGGCCAAACCTTCCAACTCACCGTAACATCAGAACAATCAAAGGACGTACATTTAAAAATTTATAAATAATCCTCCATGTAAAGAACAAGGGTCAACAGGTATCGCATATTGAGAGGTCATAAAAATATAAACACGTAAGGTATTGTAAAACACATAATGATATAAAAATATATGCGACATCAACATAATAAATCGTGCTCTGCCAGTCTGAGCTAAGACCCTAGATCTGTAGGAGTCCCGACTAACAGTCAGAGGGAACGAGGTTCAGGACCATGTCTCCTCTGAAAGAGGTTTGGACAAGGCCCGTCATATAGTCCCCACCGCCCTGTTAGTCAGCGTGCAACGTTCAAGTAAAAGTCTGCATAAGGCTGTAGAGGGGCCAAATACAAGACCTATAGTCTTTTTGATGATCTCAATGTCATATTGTCTATTAAGAAGACGTTTGACTATTTTATTACATGATCAAATAACGTTATCGGAGCCTTTCACTTTCCTTAGTTTATATACGAGATCACCGTAAAAATTAGGATGGGAAATTCCATTGGATACATAGTGTTGAAAAGAAATATTTCCAAATTTAGATAGAAGTTCTGAATAAGATCTGAAGAATTTGCCGAATGTTTTTCTTAGCTTGTGATATCTGAAACCTTGAGTTGAAAGTTTAGTAGTAATTTGTAAATTTAAAACGGAACCAAATTATAAAACCGGAACCGGATTATAAAACGGAACCAAATCTAATCATATTTGGCAATTACCGGGATCTGTATGTAGAATTCTAGGTATTATCTTATTTACATCGTAAACGGCGCAGTTGTTCTGGAATTTATCAGATTGGATCGTACAGAGGAGGGATTGGTTAAAAAGAAATATTCTGTGATAAAGGGGTTACAACGGGGTATGAACATGCCCGTTGTGGGGATAAACACACTGTCCTGCCAGAAAGGGGTATCTTTAATATGATCATGGGAAATCAAATAAGATTTATCGCAAATGAAAGAGCAAATTTGAAATTTGCGAACAATTAAAAACTGAAACTCGATGCTTATCCTCAGTTTGTGATTAGATAGATAGCGTATGGTTTTCATTATCATCTTTAAAACATCGTGATCGGGTTATGAACTATTTATCTAACACTGTATTATTTTCACTCAGGTTAGAATGATGAATAATTTAAAAAGATTTGTTGGCTTCATAGTATAAATAAAATGTATTTATAGAAGCCATGTTACTTTGTGTTTCTTATATATAACCAGCACGGGACATCTGCTCTCTATTAGTAGAAACCAACATGTTTCCTGCTTCGTGACTTAATAATAATTTTATGAAGAAATCAAATAGTGAACAAAGTATGCAATACGTGAATCAAACTCTTTAACTTCCATGTTGTGCTGTGGACTAACTTTCAGAACTTATGATGGATTATGCAATAATCACGTCACATAGGAATGTTCTCGCCTCCAGAAGGAGAGACTCGCACACTTTACAACATACTCAGATAAAGTCTTGACGAATATTTTATTGCATTCCAATCCTTTTTATAAACACGAAACATGTAAAAGTACAAGAGTGACTTTACAGATTCTAATATTGAATAAAAAAGCAATGCTCACCTGGACATTCAAAATGAAATTAGTATGTTGATATGAATTTAAAATTTAATCACGCATAGTGTCATGGGATATGTTGGAGTAAAATCTAAGTATCCAAAATAAGTGACATCAACAATACTTACTCCATGGTTTTGCCATGTTAAATTACCACCCAACGCGGCCATCTTGATTTTCATTGTTTCCTTATGTGTTATATAGGCATTTTAAGTTCGTTTTCCTTTTATGGTAAATCATATTCTTTATATTTTTATGTTATACATTTCTCACATGATGCTCAATGTACATGTAAGTTTTCAAATAACGTGGTGTGTAATAAAGAATGAGTATTCAGAAACATAAAACACAAATGATATACTTAACCAGTAGTTAGTTACCAGTTATGCCGGTTTTCAAAGGAAAAGAAGAGATCCGACTTACCTGCATGACAACGGACATAGAAGGCTAAAAGTAAATTAGAAATATTGAAGACATTACAACAATAATTAACCATAATATAGTTGCGGTACTGTCAATCAGTGTGGGTAACCGATTTATTGGTCCATCTTCCCATTGACTGCAAAACAAGATTATCAAATAAACAAGCATTTTTAAAATTTATAGATAAGCATTTAGAGAACAAATTTTGAATGGTCTCAAAAGATAATATCTGGCAATAAGAATAAGAACCAAATACGTCAGTATTTCAATACTGTTCTCTTCCGTATTTTATTTTATATATATTATTTTACTATTATCATGTTTATGTGTATATCCCTGGTGATTTGTGTCAGTCATTTTGGTCAGATGCCTTCTGTTTTCTCTTTTAATAAGAGTGTAAACATGATGGATAAATCCAAACCACAAGTCCAAAAATCATTAAATCATAGGACATACAAAATCAGTGAAAATGAAAAACAAATGGAAAATAACAAAATATGTCTACTTGAAGAGCATATGTGAACCCCTGTGATGGAGTGAGATCAGGTGCCCGGGGAGAGTGAGCATCTCCTGCTTGCTAGCAACACCCGTCACATATACCCCGTAGAAAGAGTCAAATCGTGTGAATTCCATATGTATTTATATATGGAGAAGTCGAAGTAGATAACCTTCTAGTATAGAAGGTGTCAAATCTGTGTAAAGTAATCGGAATCGGTCTCAGTCCAGAATATCATTTAAAAGTCTAAATAACGAGATATCATATGGAGAAGCGCATTGGCGCATTGGCTTATAAGATTTGCTAAAATCCATAATCCCGAGTTCAAGCCCCATCGATGATATATCAGTTTCTCTGCTTTCGAAGGAGAATTGAAACCGATTTACATGGATGTGTTAAGGACCCGAAAAGTATGTAGTCGGGTGAGTCTTTTGAATACAACAACCAGATGTACTATTAATTTATTAATTTTTAACCATATTTCGATTGTTTATGTTGGTTTTGTGTAGTGACCTTCACTTGCCATAAGTTACATTATTGTCTGTAAATGAACTCTAGCCGAAAAGAGAGAATGGTATCAAAGTGTGATTATTCTATGCAGATTTTGCCCAATTACATATAAAAATAAGTGTTAATGGATTACTACGAAATAAACAAATATATACATATACACGTTTTTACGTATTTATATACATATTTTACATACATATGTGGTGTTTCCTGGTGGCATTTGCTTTACATGTCCTTGGTGGCATTTGCTTTACATGTCCGTGGTGGTATTTGCTTTAAATGTCCTTGGTGGCATTTGCTTAACATGTCCTTGGTGGCATTTGCTTTAGATGTCCGTGGTGGCATTTGCTTTATATGTCCGTGGTGACATATGCTTTACATGTCCGTGGTGGCATTTGCTTTACATGACCGTGCTAACATTTGCTTTACATGTCCTTGGTGGTATTTGCTTTACCTGTCCTATGTGACATTTGCTTTGCATGTTCGTGGTGGCATTTGCTTTACATGTCCGTGGTGGCATTTGCTTTACATGTCAGTGGTGGAATTTGCTTTATATGTCCTTGGTGGCATTTGCTTCGACATGGCCGTGGTGGTATTGCTTTACATGTCCGTGGTGGCATTTGCTTTACATGACCCGCTAACATTTGCTTTACATGTCCTTGGTGGTATTTGCTTTACCTGTCCTATGTGACATTTGCTTTGCATGTTCGTGGTGGCATTTGCTTTACATGTCCGTGGTGGCATTTGCTTTACATGTCAGTGGTGGAATTTGCTTTATATGTCCTTGGTGGCATTTGCATCGACATGGCCGTGGTGGTATTGCTTTACATGTCCGTGGTGGTATTTGCTTTACATGTCGTTGGAGGCATTTGCTTTACATGTCCTTGGTGGCATTTACTTCACTTGGCCGTGGTGGTATATGCTTTACACGTCGGTAGGGGAGTTTTCATACAGCAGAAAAAGATCGTTCTTCCTTTCTTCTTTATTCTACATGGATAAGCTTTCTTTGTGTTCGTGATATATTCTGATAGGTGGTAGATATGCTTATATGAATGTGTCTTTTTCAATATAATTGTTCTTTTTATATGAGTTGAGCGGGTACGAATAGTCAATAAATGCCAGTTTATTTAACTTATTAATCTTATGCAATACTGCAGGATTCTGCTCGAAATTTTGATACATATATACAACAACATAGATACGTGAGCGATTTAGGCTGCTGTCTACCTGTCATTTGCTCCTCAACATGAAGTTCTGGCGATAAAACCATATTGTTTATTTGAAGTGTATTGCACTCTTTACACTTAACAAATATAAGGAAAATACAATTTATTCTTATCGATAAAGCTATGACCGCATTTCTCAATTGTCTGTGCAAGTTTTATTATATGATATTAGATTAAAGGGGAGAGAAACCTTACTTATTTATCTTGTTAAGATATAGATAATGATAACATAACCAAGAAATACAAAAGTCAGACGGTGTTTACCCTCACTTGTGTTCATTTATAACTGTTTAGTTAAGAACTGTTTGAAAATCAGTGATTCATTTGAAAAATATTTTGATAATTAACAAGGTTATTGAATACTTTTTAAACCAGCGTGAAATGTGGAGCCAAACCTATAGAATTGACGGCTAATGGAATTACAATTTGTTTCAATGAACAAGAAGGAAATTGTATGATTAACCTGCACCACAGTGTATTTCTAACCTAGACAAAGAAATAAAGAAAATAAGAAGAAAATACACACAGACGAAATGTTACCTTAGGGTTTGGAGTGTACCATACCCATCTATACAGATACTCTGTAATCCTAAATTTTGAAATCGACAGAATTTGTTTGCCTATTACATTAGTTTATAAATGTGAGAAAAATTGAAAAAAAACCATTTTTTATATTCATTGATATATAAATAAGAATATATCTACGTTTCTTGTTTCCATGAGCACATATGCCCTCGACAACTAACGTCTCCTCATTGATGCTCAAGGCTGAAATTATGGAAATCAAAATAAAAAAAATATTTGAAAAGCAGATTGATTACCAAAGGGACCAGAGGGAAAAATTATTTAAAGAAAATATTATCGAATTTTAGATGTTTATCTTAAATGCAAATATGCTCAATTACGTTATCACTCGCATTTGTTCAGCATTTCTACATATGATAGCCTTATTCACAAAAATGTCAAAAACCCAAATCGAAAAGTTTCTCACTTAACTCTTGCTTTTTGAATAATGAAACCCAGTAATGTTGAAAAACAAAGATTTTACCTGAATCCTTGTATTACTCATACTAGTCCACGTCTACGATTATATAATTTTATTTCATGTAGATTATCTAATCTGATAAGGTAGGAAATAAAACTTTTATCAATGGTGTCAATAATAAAAGTTTGGAGGTACTTGTAAAGATACCAAACAATAAATCATAGTCACGTCGTGAGAAGAAATTTTAAATGAGTCATGACTCTCATGTGAATAGTAATTCTGTGTAAAAAGGATATAGTGTCAATTTAAAATACAAGCATTTTCTGTATGACAAAAATGTAGTTTAAACAAATTTACTGTACAATGATCACTTTACGTTTGAAGAATCAACATTTCTTAAAAGCAAAGGTTCAGTTACATTACGTACTCTCCACGATGTCTGTCAATCTTAAAATTACATCTATGAAAGCAGTTTACGATTTCCGCATCTGATCAAATTTATAACTTTCTTAAGTATCGTTATATCTCACAAACAATGTCTAGTTAGTACTTAAATGCCATGAATCAGTATTGAGTATGGGAAAGAGTCTGTTCGATTGTATCGTATAGTACTGACACCTCTGTATCCTCTTATAAAAAGGTTATAACTCTATAACTCTGTTCCAGTAATATCAAAATTTTCAGTACATTCCTACAGGCATGTATTTGCTTAGACTTTCTCGAGTTGTAAGCCATATATATTAATGGTCAACATCCATTATTATTAACAGTCAACATCGATGATGTAACACGGTATGTGAGGTTAAATTAACCACAACATCGATTGTGTTCAACAAGTATCCGACGTTAAATATTAATAATCAATATCGATGACGTAATCAGGTATATGACGTTAAATGTTTACCATCAACATCGATGATGTAACACGGTATGTGACATTCAAAATTAAACATCAGTATCGAGTATGTAACCCGAAATGTGATAGGACTATTAGAGACAGAAAAGAAGAACATACTTATCTGGATGATAAGATCTTACTAAGAAAAGCTGAGAAGACATTTAGGCATAAATATTACATCATGTATGACCAGAATTCAGCAAAAACGACAATGAGAGTGTAGCATTAGGCTTGTGATTAATACTTCCATTGTCAATGCATTAATATAATCTTTAGAACAATAAAGCACTGACATTAAATAAAACATGGCTATACAATTCTGGCATCAGATATTACTGGCTAGCGAATTGTCTTTTCTTAGCACATGTAACACGGGAAAAGAGCTGAAAGACTGGTACATTATCTTAAATCATCTGTACACAAGAGAGTATATATCCATCGGTATTAAATTGACACTTCACTTTGAGAAAAGTTTGTGTTTATAATGTAGTTGTGGAACGCAAACAAAAGTTACTAATTCCATTAACTCGTTACACCTACTTCCAATTAAAGACACATTTATTTGAGATTTTAAATTCGCATGTTCGTTAACTTTGTACTTGATGCTATCGGATTGTTTCATTTAGCTAATTTTTAAAAGATATATAGGTTAGTCGATACAATCCACCGACAGAAGATGTTTACTTAGTATGGGTGCCTAATCATCATTTAATAATTCATGTTTCCATGTTGACTGTCTATGCTTTACTGCTTATCACATATTGATGACATGTAATTCCATTCTTTTGTCTGTATAGATTTTTACCTGCTCTTGACAGAATTCCATCACTCCTTTCAGTTCGACCGTTACTACTACGGTGTTTTTCCCTCGGGTTTCTTTGATACATAATAATGACGAAAAGAACTCAAATACATGTCAATATATTTGTCTTATCAATAAAGGAACCAACTAGGTTGTGATGGACCCACAATAATGTTGAATGGACTTGAGGAGTTTTTTTTTACCCAACCCACACTAGGTAATGTGATGTTCTACGGTTCCTCATTAGACAATATACGGTAATGCCATGCGCTGGCAGACCCACATATGACCAGGCATTGAGTGTTCTTGACGACCCACACTAGGATATTTGTAGATGTGGGGCATAGATAGCATACCCACCAGAATGATGTATTATAATGCTTTGGGCGGCTGACGCGCAGGTTTATTGCATAGGATGTAATGGAGCATTTTATGAGTTAACATTAGAGCGAAATGAAATTCTTAGCTTTCCTGTATGGCATGTAAGAAGCATGTCATTTGGCAGTGGTTACCAATATTACATCGTTTTATTACTTTATTTAAGAAGTAAATCCCAATTTCTGATCAGTCCTTGACACTATAAGATACCTATATTCTTGTCTACTTTATAATTATTGTTATTATGTGTTATATTGATAATCATCCTATTATCCAGAAGGGGTTATTACATGCATATTAGTAATAAAGATAATTATTATCACTATAATATATCTCTACCTTGATAATGTACCAAAGAATTGCTCATCTTCCCGTTATTACCGTACAATTTGGATAAAATACAGGGAGAACATGAGAACAACATGACAAATATATTGCCTGTAAGTTTCCATGTTTAATCCAGGCACTGTATGTTTATTTGCTGCTTTCTTTATGGGTTGCAGGTGCTGTAGGTTGATCAATAAGCACCGCACTTGCAGATCTACAGGTCTGTGTTCAATTCCGGATGTTGGCTGGGATTTTCTTATGCGATTTATCATCTCCCGTCTCCCTTTCTGTTATTCAAGTGAGACTCTATAAACAGAGGCCCGTATAAAGTATATGTTGGAATGTGAAATACCCTTCTCTGGTTTAGGTGGTTAGGTAACATCCAAAAAACACCAACCAGGAGTCAACACCATAAACATGTAATGTTGGTAAGAATAGACACAATCGATATTCAGTTCATGAAAGTACAATGATTATGGTAACAAAAAACCCCAATGAGATTTATGAGCATTTCATTTCTATATTTATATGCTTGATTAAACGAAATTAGAAATAAAGAAAGTGCTTATGTTTATTCTTGTTGCAGTCTTGTAACAAATTTGAAAACTTATCATTTTTGCATACCACTATACATAATTATGTTTTTAATTGTTAAAAAAGGCGAATTCGTATAATGGCAAATGCTGTTAAACAGGAATATCAATGACCACAAGACTAAGTAAAATAATCTATCTGAAGGGCAAAAATGTAATTATTTAGATGTTTTGTATTAAAAATGTTGTGCAGTAAACTTAACTATTTGTTTATCCATCTTTTGAAATATTCATCGAGAGTAAGTAAGACGCCATTTTGATATGATGTCCTCTTGTTATTTGTCCGTTATGCATTTTCTGAGTGAATGTATTATTTCTGTTGATTGTCATGTAATATGGAGTATCGCAACTACTAAAATCCGTCACGGTTTGCATTTAGTCACCTACCAAATCTATTGTTCTCGATGTGGGCACTTTTATGTGGGCAACTTACGTCATAATTATATGACGTGATAACAATCACAAAGTGCGCGTGTATGTTGACGTTATTGTAGCTGCAATGTTCCATATTGCCGAATGTGAAAAAGTTTGCCTGCCGTGTGACTCCATTTTGAACTCGCTCGCTTTACATCCCTGGCGTTTTCCACGTATAACGCATTCAGCACAACTTTCATTAAAAATAGAATTTTATGCGCTATACAAAATGATGTCATGCCTTGCGACTTTAAAAAAAATGGTAAGTTACACTTATATAAATTCATCAATCCGACAGGGGAAATATCCTACAGAAACCACATTTAGAAAACATGCGCATTTTACGTAGTCATCAATAACCAATAGGATCCCTACATTTCAGTAGTAATATAAGGGTAATATGCATCACATTTTATCTTTTTCCTACTTCTATATAGTTTATTTAAAGTTTACATATCATTGTAAATGCCAATTTTTATTTCAGCCCATGTAAGAGTTTCAGAAACTAAATTTAGTAATGTATAAATATTCTCGCGTGATTCAAACCTAAAGATATATTCTGTAGATATATAAATGTGATTTAATAGCTCAACATACAAACTATCTGGTTCAAGCGTCTAATATATAGTTGCATATAATACAAACATGCCATCCCACCTTAAATAATGCATACAGAAAATAAAACAAAAGCATAAAGACATCTTACTCAGCCATACGTCAAAAGTCATCACAAACAAAAACAAACAAACATTATGTTTCTCACCTAAAATAATGTATAGAGATTATGAAGTATATATATAGCATAGAATGAAATACAGAATTCTAGACATATCACTCTTTTATGTTTCCGGAAATTAAAACAAAAAATCCTAAAAATCGTATTCAGACGTACATGTCTGTTTGGATATATCTTCATATTGCAACATCAATCAAGATTAATATTGTTAGAGTTATCTACAATTATCTGAAATGAATAAAACTTAACATAAACTGGGATAATCTCCTTAAAACAAGACAGGTATTTTGAGTATAGCAAAATAACATTTATAAAGAATTTATCATTTTAAAGAGAATATTCGTGCTTACTTTATAATAAAGAACATTTTCATTTCTGACACTGGCATGTGTGGGAAGGTTAATTATCCATGACATGACAGAGATAATTGGAGACAATTCAAAAATGAAAATATATGTGTCACTCTCAATAAAATCTATGTAAACATCGGCAGTTCCAGAACGAAACAAGACAGTTGTTAATAATAATGTAAGACATTGTTTACATATTGTATTTATCAAATTATCAATCATTCATTTCATTTTGGCACTGAATTACAGACAACAATGACAAGCAATTGTCTACTTCGATACAATACTCTATTATAACATTATGCTTTTGCTGTCTGCTTTATACGTGTTATTTACACACAATTTACTCCCCGTAGGGTATTCTCAGCAAAGAGCAATTAAACGAAATATTCAAGACTATCAGGAATTTGAGAGATCATGCCTTGACTAAGAACTTTCAATTGTAAAACTACTGTAAAACAATAAAGTACAAAGTATTGTGTGACAGTGGTGCATGGAAGAATGCACAACTGAAGTAATTCATGTACCCTGGCCCAGAAATAAAAATCTCCTGTTCGGCAAACCACTTACACAAGTTATACAGATGACATAAAAGAACTTAAGAGTCTACGCTTGGGTAACTATTGTTAATTTCTTTGAAACAGTAATCTTGTAGCCTGAAATCATGTTTCTTTTACTTTTGCATAAATAATGTACAACAGAGCTAAGATTACTTTCCATGTTACATGAGTTCCTAAAATAGTTTCTATATACAAGTTAGCGAAAGGAACTACATCTGAAAAACTTTCACACGTATTTTTCGGGGTTTTTTTTTTTTTTTTTTTTTTTGTTTGTTTGTTTGGTTTTTTTTTTATTTTTTTTGGTTTTACAATAGTAAACAACAAAGAAAAAGTAAGACAATAAATTTATTGGAGTTCACATTTGTCTGAATATGACATTGTACATGATATTGTGTATTTGTTCCATGGACTTCAAGATGTGGTTAAACCTTTTTACGCAGATCTGTTTTGATGAGGTGAATGTAGACAGGATTGGTCGGGAAGCCACCATTTCTGTTTACTGAAGAGACGCAAGTTGTCGAAATGCGCATCTGGTGCACAAAATTAGAAGGTATATATGTTTCATATTTATTATAACCACTAGGCCGGTGTCACTGCTGGTGGACTGATAGTCCCCGAGGGCATCATAAGTCTAAGTTTTCAGAGCTTTTGTACTGACATGAAATACATACTTAAAATTTTCCGTCATGAAATGATACAAATCACTCTAAAACTAAGGAGTATATCCCTCATGCATAGCTCTGTCCTTAGATTGATTTTTTGGTTTATTTATTTATTTTTTTTTTTTTTCGTCATTTTGGTTTTAATACTGCTCTTCAAATATTTATATGATATGAGAATTCCAACCATTCGTCCACGAGCATCTGGTGCACAAAATTAGAAAGTATATATGTTTTCTGTGTATTAAACGTAGTCGTACGAAGGTACGATTGATCATGGCATCGCTACAATCTTGATCGCGCCCACAAATTTCTGACCGATAACGGTTTCTTTACGGACCGTGTCATCATTCATAAATAAAATCGAACACAACAAACATTTATTTCACTCGAACTGCATCGCTTTTCAAAATTCAAACAATAATATTTAAGCAGTACTGCTTGTACATTGTTATTTTCAGATGCCTTCAGTTTTCTCTTTAAGGTTGGTTTCATTCCATAACGTGAGTCTTGCCATATAGAGCCTTGTTCTTGGTTGCCTGCGAAACTTGTTTTAGTTGTTTCCGACACCTGAATTTCAGGCAGGCAGCATTTCTGCCTTGAATGGGAAATTTGACTTCGTGTTCCTGTCTCCTTCGTATGTTCATGCGTATATATTTATGTATTTACGTCCTGAATTTGAAAGGTTGTTGCAAGACTTTTGCAACGGGTGTTGCATGCAACCAAGTGACGTTTACTCCTCCCGGGCACCTGGTCTCACCTCGATTTTATTGGGGTTCGCATTTGTCTGAATATGACACTGAACATGATATATTCCCCTTTATTCAATGGACTATGAGATATGGTTTACCCTTCGGTACTTCGTTTTTCACTTAAGCCATAGGTTTAATAAACCAGGTTACTTATGGTACGAGTGCACAGCTTGTTGGCGCATCTCTTTATAAGTTTTTCTTTCTGCCCATTTAATATTGCACCCGGTTTGTTTCTGAACCTTGGCAGCTTAGCCAGACGAAAATAACGCAAACTTTCATCATGATTCATGTCACATAATAGACCCTTTCTTTGTTACTGTGGAACTAACATTTTGGTTGGCAAATGATAACGTTTCCCGTAATTTTTTTTGACGTCATAATAGAAAATTGATTGTCTCTGACGTCATTTTCCGGGACCAATTATCATTTTGCCGACCAAACTGTTAGTCCCGCAGTACTAGCTAAAGGTCTATAGACCAACATAACGTAACGGGAACGGAAAATTTGCAAATAAAACATGTTCAGACGTACACACCAGTACTGGCAATAGTAGTAATACATAGAGCTACATTGTCCTCAAATAGAAATGATATAAATTTTGAATCACAGTTTAATTTCAACCATGTGGATCATGCGTATTAAAACTGCAATACTTTTGAATATGTGAGCAAAACAATTTATTTCTGATAAAAAGGTAAAGCTGGACTTTACATACTTCTCAAACTAATAAACTAGGAGGAATACCAGTATACACTCCTAAAACTAAATAACTAGGAGGAATACCAGTGTACACTCCTAAAACTAATGGACAAGGAGGAATACCAGTATACACTCCTAAAACTAATGGACAAGGAGGAATACCAGTATACACTCCTAAAACTGATGGACAAGGAGGAATACCAGTATACACTCCTAAAACTGATGGACAAGGAGGAATAACGGTATACACTCCTAAAACTAACGGACAAGTAGGAATACCGGTACACGCTCCTAAACTAATGGGCAAGGAGAAATACATGTATCAGTATACACTCCTGTAACTGATGGACCAGGAGGAATACTGGTATACACCCCTCAAACCGATGGACCATGAGGAATACCGCTATACACTTCAAAAACTAATGGACCATGGGGAATACCGGTATACACTCCTCAAACTTACGGACCAGGTAGAATACCCGTTTACATTCCTCATCTTAATGGACCAGGAGGAATACCGGTATACACTCCTCATACTGATGGACCGGGAAGTATATCGGAATTCAATTTTGAACCAGAGGGAATTCAAGTGTAAATCTCTTGATTAAACATTTCTTTATCTTTATTGTATTGTATTGTATTTTATTTTTATTTAATATTTTTCTATTCTTTTTAATCTGTCGATACTTCAGTTTGATCTTTGATGTTCCCTATCGGGTCTTAGTGTGGTTACTAAGGACAATAAGCAACCAAACATGACTGAGTTATAATCAAATCATGAATAGCGTTGAAGTGCATAGTCAACATTGACTAAAGTATTGTGTTTGTGCCACGACACCTCCATCCTACTCAGATATGACAACTACCTATTCACGCATAACATGCTAATTAATTTTGATATTTTACTTTCTTGAAAGCTTACCATTGTATACAGTTTTGAGTGTCATTGTGTCTCTGCTTCAGGTATTTTTCACAGCAGTGTAAAACTTATTCAGATTCCCCGCGTATGATAACGTGCTTATAACTTTGAAATTTTTGTGTATGTCTATTATAGGAATTCATGGTGGATTTGGCAGTCTAAGCTGGAAATGCTTACTCTTCCCGGGCACATGGCATCATCTCATGTTTCAAGAGGCCTTGAATTAGATTCAAATAAAATATTAAAGATGTAATATACATCGTTTCAACGCTATCGTGTATTATTAAAGTACCGGTTTGATTTTCCAATTACTTTCAAATTTATAATGGGACATAATAATTTCTAACATAGTATCCGAAATACATTTCAAGATTCTGGAAATAGATCCAGAGGACGGTGGTACGATTTCAAGAATATCACGTTAATGTTGTTACGAGGTTTTATAATAACTGAGACGATCTTGGTCACAATTTGTAAATGATCTGGAATAAATAAGTAAACATTGATTGTACAAGGCAAAATTAAGATTGGTGACAAAAACATGTGTTCTCAAAGGAATGTAAGAAAACATTGGCAGCACCCGTACTGAACAAGACAGGTTGTTTATAATACTTTCCCAAAAATAATGATTACCTTAATTTATTTGTCGAATTATCAATCTTCCCCTGCTGTTTTGGCACAGTGATAGATATAACTACGATAGCGACAGCAATTATCCTCTTCCATCTAATACTTCTACCATGACGTCTTATAAGTGCTGTCTTTAAGTTTTAGATGAATACTAATGTTCTTGTCTCCTTCATGTGCTCATGTTTGTATATCTATGTATTTACTTCCTCAACTTGAAAAGTTGTAGCAGGACTTTTGCGACGGGTGTCGCATGCAACCAGGAGGCGATGACTCCTCTGGGGCACCTGCTCTCCTTTTGATTTTATTAGGGTTCGCATTTGTCTAAATATGACATTATACACGATATTGTCCTTTTATTTCATGGACTATGAGATATGGTTAACCCTTCGGTATTTCTTCGTTGTTTAATAAGATATCCGAAACTTATTCAATGTTTCGTGGGATATGAATTTGGTTTTATCGCAAGCGTTAATGCGGATTTTCAGTAACATATTACTAATATCGTTATAGCTATATGAGTTTCAGTGTCTGAAATCATTGGAGAACCATACATAAATGAAATATTCTTAACAATTTTACACTATAAGCACTAAATACAGTAAAGCAAAAGGACGGAAAATAAGATTTTACTTAGAAATTAAAAATGATTCCCGATGTTTATATCCCATGCAAGGTACTTGTCTGGGTCATCTCAACGTTTCAGAATGAACGCACTTGAACAAAACCACATAACAATTCTTTATAATCTTTATAATAATTTGTTTTTATGTCACAAAGGATCTGGTATGTTCGAGCTTCTGAGTATCGTTCCTTTTTATCGAGAAGGACTACTGGAAGAAAAATTAATATATCACAAGGATATGAGATATCACGTCTTAAGTCAATGTTCTGCAAATTTTACGGTGGTTTTAAAGACCTTATTTCTTCATATGATAGATCGTTGTCTAATATGTTGCATATTCTACGTGTCTATCGTTAGTGACATATATATATTATGACTACAGATGTGACTACGGATCGTACAAATTAGCATATACTTATAGCGAGGCGGGTGTGATATGTCGGCAGGGAATGCTTAATACTCATTGTTATTCACTTGCTTTGTTTCGACAATTCTGATTGGACCATTAGCGTTCAGACATGTATAACGGCGATATACCGTCCTCAAATGTATTACTACATTGTACCTACTCTTTGTCCACATTGCCTCTGATTCTAACTATCAAAACTTCCTTCTGTAACAACTCCGTTCAGTGCTTTTAACGCCCATCTTAAGTCCCATATCAAGGAAGATTTGCATGCTTTACCATTCACGTGCACAATTGTTACAATGAAGTTTAACGAACAAAACTGACAACGTACATGACATGATGACGTACCACCATGCGACATGCTTTCCAGCATGTAATTTCATCTCGCTGCGCCGCAGAAAAACTGCCTGCTCAGCTGTTACAATGCAATGTCAAGTCACTCATGTATGAATCAATTCGTGATTAATAATTTAATCATAAAATTTTAAGAATATGAAAATGAAGAACCTTCTTATGTCGGTGCATTAAATATCAATTCGTTTCTCGGAAGAATTTAAAACATGGCGCTATTCGTCCCTTAGTAACGAGAAATTTGGGGGCAATTTCAAAGAGAAAAGAAAAACGTTTGTGTTACTGTGAATTAGAATGGGGATAAACGTATTGTGTTTGATTGTTTCCGACAGGTATGCCGTGGTTATACCCTACATGATACCTGTTTTATGCCGGTGTTATATAGTAGTTTTTCCCCCATAGTAGTTTTCCCCCCAGAAAAATGGCTATATAGTAGTTTTTCCCCCATGGCGGAAAAACTACTATATAGTAGTCTTTCCTCCTTACGTAACGGTTTGGAAATTATATACGTTCGTTCTGTATTAGTCAGATAACATTTGAAATACAAATGTACTATAGTAATAGCCTGTGGATCAAACCGATAGTGTTATGGTTAATATGTTTCTAAATACTTTTAAGTGTTTTGTTTGTGTGTGTATTCATTTTTTGTTTAATGAATTTATTTACAAGTCTTTCTTTGTATTTACCATAGTATGCTATTTTCTTCAATTATTTCATAGTAAAAATTGTCGTTTACTTGCGTATAGATGTCAATAATGACGTCAGGCTTTGACTCAAGATTCGATCCGCGGCAACTTTTCGTAATACAACATACGTAAAATAGGAATTTATCAATCAAAATGTTTCAAATATAAAAACTGAACGTGCAAGAATTCCGTGAACATTGAATTTCTAAATAAATTAAGACTGATGCATTCTATATATCACAATATAGCTCATCATGTACAGAGTACATAATGAACATGAAAATAACAGAAAGGAATTCCACCTAAGTGTCCACGATTTGCAATCTTCGACAAGGCTTGTCTAGTCGCAGATGTTGTAAATCATGATCACAGAAATGCGATTTCATTGTCCCTTACGCAAAGTATGACAGGTTTCTTCTAAAAGTATCTATATGCTAAGTTTAAAAGCTCTACACCCTTTTGTGTAGAAGATATAGTCAAGGTTAAAGTTTTTGAATAGTAGGTCACACTTCAAGGTCAAGATCATTAGGTCAAAAGTCATGGTCCCAAATTAAAGATCTTATCACAAGTAAGCTATATATGAAGTTCAAAACCCCTTCGCATTTTGGTACAAAAGAAACAGCCAAAGTTTAATTATTTGAAAACGTAGAGCACCAAGGTCAAAGTCACTAGTTAAAAAAATCATGGTCCCAAATAAAAGGTCATCAAAAGAAAACTATATGTGGAGTTTCAAAGCCTTGTACATGTACCTCTTGGTACAAACGATAAAGTCAAGGTTTTTGCCACAGGCTAAGAGTCACAGACAGGCCAAAAACTAGGCATTAAAACGAACTTGTTTTTCTTTTTTCCATTTGTATATATAGAGATTTCTCGGATTAAATAAAGATATCTCGAATGAAATTCTAGTATATAAATCTCTGTTCTAAATATATGCATTTGTATTTGGAAAAGAGATTAAAATTGAAGACATTTCTACTTAAGAAAATGAGATATCTCTAAATTAATTGGATGTTTCTCCGTATAGAAAATTGAGATATCTCTATTTTAAATAGAAATCTATCTATTTTTAACAAGGTAACAAGCTGGATTTACTTACATGTATGTGTGAAAAGAAAATCCGGAATTTCACATTGGGGGGAAAATTCACTATATAGTAGTTTTTCTCCGGGGGAAAAATGGCTATAAGAGGAGGGAAAAATTGCTATAAAGCCAAATTTTCCCCGGGGAAAAACTACTATATAGCCATTTTTCCGGGGGGGGGGGGATGGCTAGGGGGAAAACTACTATATAACACCGGTTACTGATTGTTATTGTGTTTGGCCTTACGGTTGTCAAAATTGTATCGGTATCTTAGAATTTTACTTATTTTAACGGTGTTCCTCTATATGACCCATCTGTCACTTTATTTTGTGTTGCATAATCAACAGATGTGGATGTAGAACTAAATATTTCATACATTTTATGTCGATAAACGAATTCAAATTAATGCCCATGCCATACGATGTTTACGAGTCGAGCATTCCTTGTAGAGTAGCCTGTTGCACGTATGACTAGTACACTCAGTATGAAGTTATTCATAAATTAATGAAACAGCAAAAGTGCGTATTAATAAGATACGTTATTCAAGTACACTGATAATGAATATAGAGATGACTATGAACGACTGTTTGTAGTATTCTGTAAAATAATAAACTTTGTTTTAAGTACATTGTAGACATTTGTGCATTAATAGGGTTTACCTTTAAGTAAAAATGACTGCGCAAAGCCACTAGATTTAACATAGAATATCTAATATTGTATTGAGTTATCAGAGAGAGAGAGAGAGAGAGAGAGAGAGAGAGAGAGAGAGAGAGTGAGAGACGAAGACAGACAGACAGACAAAGAAGAGAGAGACAGGGATATATATATCTATATATATATAAAGAGAAACTATTGCCAATATAAGATAATTACATGTACACATAAAATTGATTTATTAACGTTTGACATAATATTTTTTACCGTTGTATAACTACATTTTAGCAAATCACGTTGTATTACACGTGGTTTGTATCCTCAGCAACGGTGAAGTGTATATAAATAGTGTGGCACATTGCAGCACGTGTTAACTGTAAAACATGTTTGCTGATCCACCTTTAACAAAGATATGTTTTGATAAATAAAACTATGGTACTGCTTGATTGCATAATTTTGTATTTTATAGGATATCATTTTTCTTCAAATGATTTACCAATTCTCGCCATGATTGCAGATTGGCATAAAGAAAGCAATGCACTTGTTTAAGGACATTCTGAATTCGGGTAACTTTTGTCTTAACCAAAAGAGCATATTATTAGAAAATTCTTTTATTTGTAATTTTTTTCAAAATGATTTAATTATATTATTAATAAATGACATGACATTGTCTGTTACTATAAATTTTAGTTTCTAATATATGGGCTAATGTGTTTGATAATAGTGGATGAACATTTTTGCTGCTTATGTTATGCTTCAACTACCAATTAAGTTGCTGTATCTATGAGCTCAATGTGGGTGTGATTAGCCGGCAGGAGTTTTTCAGCTATGACACCAGACCGCATTTTTGTTTCTCCGTAGGTCCATGTATTTTCATCATTCCTAATATTTTAATATGGATACGATACTTTTCATTCTGACACTTCATATTTTACTTACAATAAATGAGGTGACAAAAACTCCCCTTTATTTCTTGAATGATGAGAAGTATATGTTACAGAGGAATGTAATTTTATTATTATAAAGGAAGACCTTTGAGTGTACTTTGAAAGCTTGATGACACTCACATTACAGATCAGACACATGTAATTATTACTCTTCAATTAGTAAAATAAATCTTCGAATTATGGGTAAGTGGGTGTTGCATTGGCGCTTTTCTTAATGCAGTCATTACCAAATATTGCGCAGTGCATATACTTTGTTATAATAAACATACATCGAAACAAAATCGCCCTGCTTCATATAAATTAAAGAAAATTCTTACCTAAAGTTAATTTGTAATATTTTTGACATTTACATGCTGCAGACTTTCCTAAATACTTAACCGTTGTCTCGTGGTATAGTAATGTATTTCGTTAAAGACAAGTAGTTTTGTGTTTAGTAATGTAAAATCGTAACGTCTGTAAAGAGTACATAAATCCTCATTTGACAATTTGGGTAAGTGGTTAAATGAGAATTTAAATGTGCAGCAATTCAGTAAAAGGGAAATCGAGAATCAGGCAAATGATCTAATGTTCGTGACTGTCCGCTTTCATCGTTAGTTTGATACGTTACACGTTTTAAAACATCGTACTTTTACATTTTATTATAGAATATCTTCATGAACCTTAAGTCATCAGCAGTGATACCGCCCATGTATTAAATGAATAAAATAGACTTCCCAAAGTGTTAATTAATATCATTGATACACTTGAAGTGACCAAAACATTCTATTATGACACTGATCTCTCCACGAGATAGGTGATAATATCTATGGAAGTATAACCTCTTCTTTAGCATCATAATGGTGACATTCAAAGCATTGAATTCAAAGTTCAGGAAAGCTATGTTGATGAATATTGATAAGACATACTTTGTTAAAGTTTTATTGAGTAATTCAATTCCAAACGAGCTGACTCCACACCTGATTGTTATGTCATTTAATAATTAACGGTTAGACCATCTTAAGATAAAGCTGGAATAAAACATGTCGTAACTTAATAGGTATACCTACTTCAAAGCTAGAGATGAAGGAATAGTAAGGCTGTCTGATAACATCTTTGAACACCTAGCTTTTACTGCTGATCCTGAAATGTTACACGATTCACGTGTTCCAAATAATCACCTGGTATCAGTAGCACTTCAAACATCGAGAGTTCTGTTAATTGGCCCCTGATTAAAAATTAATTTTATGTCCTGACGTCATGTTGGTATAGTGAGAATATATTTATGCAATGTCATTTTAAATATTTGAGTAATTGAAATATTTGAAATTCATAGAATATCATTTTACTAGATGAATTCATATGTGTTTGTTGACTTATTCATTTCAGTTCTGCATAATCGTAGACAAAATTAATGTAAAAAAAAGCTGTATGACACTATTCACCAGGGACATGCACACAAAACATCATAACAGTCAAATAATCATAGAACACGACATTATTAAAATTTTTGATTGTACTGCAGTTACGACACCGACTTAGGACGGTCAATTAAAGTAACAAACTTTAATTGTGGTTTTCAATCGAATATTTTAAACAGTATTTTTATAATGTTTTTCCGTATATAGTGTACATACAGCTTTGTCAGATGTCTTTTGTTTTCTCTTTTAACCGGTTTACGGGCGTCAGTCTTAAATAATGAATATGATATAGCTTAAATGATAAATAGAATAGTTAAAAATATAATAGAACTCAAGTTTTACGGCAATACCCACACACTATTTCGTCGAAATTGGACGGTACAGTATAATTATCAACATTGGTGGAATGCTGAATACGTTCAGTTTGCTGTTTGAATGACTGTATCGATTAACAGATTTCTCAAAGTATAACATCATTGGATTACAAAATGCTTATTACATTCCAGTGTTTGTTGACTTGTTATACATTTTAGCAATCATTGAGGATATATTACGGTATTTTTGGACTTACACTTCCCAGATCGGCTTCATCCTGCCATGAAAATTCAATATGGTTTGTCGGTGTGAGTGCTGATTGGACATAATACTAGCTCCTCATGTATTGTACATTACAATGTTTTATAATTCTCGTCGCTGTGGAGAGACTGAAAGATTAAGTCGTAAAAGTCGTTGTAAAAAACTATGTGTCTGTTTCTCTGCATGTTTGTTTTTGTTTTATGTTCTTAACTTTTCAAACACATTAGATTTAAACTTTATCATTTCAATTATGAACAGAAATCTTCAAAACAAGTCTGAAATCGGAAGCTTCAATAATTTCATTCTCATATATCATATTATAAAGTGAAATCTATATCAAACCATTTATATAAAAAAAACTGTGTAAAATAATACATGCATTAAAGAATACATATAGATAAGTAACATAGCTTCCACAGACCTCTGACCATGTATTAGGATTACAGTCTATTATAAAATTCATTATATTATGGTAAAAGGTCTTGTATGTACATAGTTTGTCAAGTTTAAATGGTGCAACTCAATTCCAACTTGATAACCATCTTAAACTGCATCTAAAACAGGTATCAGACTTATGTTTGTTTTACAACAATGTTATGTAACAACATATTACAGTTTTGCCAGTGACATTTTATAAGCAATGTAAGCGATATATACGTGTATGCTGTGTTTTAGATATGACACCATTCACAGTAAAATATGTTCTGTCATAATTGATTTTTCTAAATATGCAGCTAAAGTTTCAAAGGACAGAGATTTTAAACTTTCAGATTCGAATGTTTCATTGAAATATACTATGTCAGCGTACTTATATACAAATTTGTATGAATCTGGATGCAGATATATGATCGTTCTCATAGATTCATAAAGTGGTAAGTAAGTAGTAAATGAAAGAAAGATTTGCAGACGTATTTAATCATTTAATTAGACAGGTATACATTGCACTGATCTGTCATCTTTCTGCAAAAAGATCTCATCCGCTGTACTGCTCAGCTGAAACAATAAAAACTTCTACGAAAAGTCTAACTTTTAAATTATAAATACATCGTTTATTGTTGAAAAAAATTGTTTAGGTTCATATATGATAAGAGGGGAAAACAGAACTGAGAATTTGTAATTTTGTTTTCTTGGACTTAAATCTGATAACATAGTTAGAATATATTCTTGGAGCACCTCTTTGTAGGTAGTTATTTTTCAAGTATTTCGACTCCCACGTCCCACAAAGTAATTATTAAGCACAGATATTATCACAGTGTCTTGGTTTTTACTCATCGGTGAAATGATTAATAAACGTTATCAGTAACTTGGATCATCTGTATGTATTTATCGCATTATACAAATTCTAAATATAACGGTTCCTACGGCGTTGTGGTTTTTTAATGAGTGAGAGGAAATGCGAACACTCCCTGCGAGCACACGACATTCTGTTAGTAATACTCACCGCCGTAATTCTGTCCCGCCAATCTCCACAAAAGTGATGAGAATTTCGCAGAATGAACACTATTTATCAAACCCTTCAACCCAAAGAACATATTCTATAACCATAAATCTAATTCTAATATTGATAGTAATAAGCCGATAACAGCCCAAACACTTTCTGTGTGTAGGTTTTTGCGCGAGAAACGGAAAAAGATAGAATTTCAGAAACCTTGGCAAAAAAGTCACGAATTTCAATTAATCATAACATTCTATTATAATATCCTTTGATTGTTTACTGAGTAAACACAGCAAAGTGTTTCCTGAACCTTTCTATCAAATCTCCATTTCTAAAAATAGTTTTAATTTTTCCTTTCACTTTCAGACCGTAAAGTATTCAGAACTGCAACGTAAAAGGGAAAGTCAAGCTATTTTCATGTTCGTTTCTTAGGCAAAAATGGCCAACACAAAAAGGTTTTGGTCTGTGTTTGGTCTATCAAATAATCCCATAGTTTTCCTCTTTTGAAAGGGGGAGGGGGATTTCTTGTTTCCTTTTACCCTTCGTACTCAGTGCGAACAGACAAATGATGACAATATATAAGACAGGCATATAATATAAATCAATGTGCTGCAGCAGATTTGTCCTTATTTGTTTCTGTGCAACGAATATGCATGGCTTTTCTACTAAAATCTTTGTGTTGGACCTTAGTCTTGTCTAGGAGATTAGTAAGACGATAGAGGCAATGTCCATAGTTTCAGGCTAAATGAAAAAGGTAGAGCTCATATACCAGTTAACCTTACAACTGTTATTTCATAAATCGGTCGTTTAAAGTTGCATAGTGATTGGTTTGTAAGAAAATATGTCATATTTTCATACTCTATCATTCCTTATCGTGTTTTCCTTTTGTTTGCCTAAGTTGGAATCGGCTGATAGTTGGGTCAATGCTTTTCTTAAATAAGAAAACAATCATAAACATATGCAATTGTAATGCAGTCACGGATAATTTTGACATTTTATTACTATCAATAACTCTTTGAAGGGTTCATGAATGTCCATCTTTGCACGTTGTTGCGTGGGCCACAGTGTCATTTTTCAGTGCTGTTTTATCGTCAAATTGTCTTAGTCTAAGTAAAATGTGTTGTTGCTGCTGTTGTTGTTGTGCAATAGACTTTTTCAGTCTCTGGATTTGTTACTATTATCATGCGCATCACCGAAACAGTCTTATTTTAAGTTTTCAATTATTTTATGTCTTCTTCGTTCAAAATCATGCAAAATTTATGGTCGTTATAATAGACCTTGTTTGCACATATCACAAATGGTTACTTGACAAGCTTGACCGCCTTTTGATTGCTGCTGCTTTTCATTAGAATGTTTATTTTATTATAGTACAAATACATATAAACATACATATACATGTATTAATTTAGTTGTCATAAGCTTATTTCGACAAGTAATGTCTCAAAAGTGATGCTCAAACCCGAAAATGTCACTGTTCATACTTATGATAATGATATTGTCGCTAATAAATCTAGGGCTTTGCGGTGGATGTGACCGACCAATAGGGGATGCCTACTGCTCTGTGACACTTGATCCCATCTATGGTTCTTCCAATGACCCCAAATTTTATTTTTTTTATTCTTAATATATTCCTGCTACACGGTGTCGGAGTAATTTACTTGTACTTTTATTTACAGTTTTAGATCAATCAAAATTTGTCTTTAATTCAAGTAAACTCATTGTCATTGTATAAACATAAAATGAACTGTGCTAAAACATCCCACCAAAACCAAAAATAAAACAGGAAAGAAAAAGCTGTTGAATTATTTTAACCTGTCGATATAATTAGACACAGAATATAAATATCATTTATGTCAGATTTTTCTTTCAGACAGACAATACGTTGTATTTCTTAATTATTCTCATCTTTGCGCTATTTTCAGCTTACATGACTTGTACTTTACAGTGGTTTGAAGCATATTCAGGATCTCTGAAGATTTAATTAACTCTGCTGATTGATGCATGTGGTTTCTTCGTCAATATTACATACCGATGAACAACCCTGAACCTTGACTTCCTGACACTCATTTTACTACTGTATTATTGTTTCTTTTCCATCTTTTTCATGTCATTACATGAATACCAACAGACGGAACTCTTATTTACTCCCTGGAATCCCTTACATTTGAGAGATTCCTACGGAGATAACCGTTCTCTGACATGATTGTTCTTATGTAGCATATACTTCAAACTTTTGAACCGTAGGCATATCAGAGATACTCTTTTAAAATACGAAGCCTCTTCGACTTTTCTTAGATTTTAAGGTTAACGTCAAAAAATTTCTTAAAACTCGTAATAATACATCAGTCATAATAATGTCACACTTAAAGCATTGTGTGTGTGGTAGAGTGGAGGGGGGGGGGTTGGAAGGGGGAGGAATTATTCTTATTATTTATTTTGTTTTTGCTTTTTGCTTATTTCTAAAGAGCTGTCACCACTGCAGCCAAACACAATGAATCAAATTCATAATATTCTGTCTGAAATTTGTTACTATAACAACACACTTTCAGGTGGCCATTGTTTATTGTGAGTGTCTTCGTGGTTTGGCTCAGGATATGTGTTATAACATAAGTATCTAAAATTAGATGTAGAATCTATAATTTTTATACCCTGAAATGTTAAGTGGAAGGAAAACATAAATCATCATTCATCATGCCCACATTCTGAGTTTTTCTATCTCACTTTGGTTTTTACTGTTCTGTCTTTGATACGGTATGAACGTTCCTATCACATCAAGTGAGATACAAAACGTATCTAAATATAATCAGATGTAAATTGTCATGTGTTTGGGAAGTTTTACATTTCATGTTCCATTGTTTACCCCGATATTGATACAAAATTCTGGATTGATTGTCCCTTCGTTCGTTTTGATTTCTCTACTCAAAATTTTCTATCGTTTACTGTTTTATTCCTTTATGTTTTCTTATAATAGGTAAAACATTGTATTAAATATATAGATATATGTTCTATACATATGTTTCCGTGTCTGTGCTTCGCATTGGATTCATACTGTGCCCATATGGTCTGTCTGCACTCGTAAATTACTTTTGACCGACTTAAAAAATCGACCTCTCCTCAGTGTGAAATATAATACGGTTTTATTGACAAATGTTAGCATTGAAAATTCCACCAAATCATCTTATAAAAATTGTTATACTGACTGCTCTGGAATTTTTCAGATATTTTACAAATACCCCTTTTAAATGACTGCTTGATATCAGTAACATGAATATTTAGAGAATAATTAAATCACCGAATTACATAATATCTCATAAACACGTGTCCTTGTTCATGTTTACAAATTTCTGGTAATAATGTTAATATAATCTTCTCTCTACAATACATTGCAATAAAGTTTACATACATCCTGTATTTACGCATTTTCTTTTAATGTGTATTACTGATAAGGATTTCATACGCAATTTGGTTCATATTTATTTACTGTTGATGGTTTAATACGCACTACACACATTATGTGTACAATGCATGTTATTAGATTTGGTTCATATGTATGTCCTTTTGCATGGTTTGATATTAGTATACGTCACCTTCATTATTACTCTTTATTTGAGACTGGGCCCGTTACAGGACAATATATACTCTGTGGCGATCATTTTCTTGCATTCTAAACACCATAAGTACCATAGCTGTTTAATTCTGTTTATTTGAAACCTCATAGTGTAAACAGAGTACATGTAGACTTCTTCTACATATGAAAAAACACTAGAATCATAAACAATTCACCTAAAAGGATTTTCAGTGGAAATAGATTCTTTTAAATATGCAGAGAAATAATACCCTGGGCTGTCATAGGTTTTTATAAAACAAAATTATGTCTTGATTGAACTTATATCGGGACCGGAACTATTTGTGTCTAACTCGTCAGTGCGACTACATATTAAATTAGCATTGAAAATTATTCCCCAACAAACATTTCATTTCATTCGTTCCATTTTATTTTATGAGTCACAGATGTAGGCATATCTCTACGAAAACAGTGCTCTTTGTTTGTTTGTTTGTTTTTGGATGGGATTTTTTTCTGTTCTTATACATGAGGAATCGACAGAAACATGTAGGAATGTAGAATTTCACAATCGTCTCCAAGAAATTCCATTTTGTGGATAATTGCCAAGAATGACGGAATATCCCAACGAAGGCCATACTTTACAGAATATTTTATTCAAACCTAACGGTAGTTAAATATATTATAAAACTGTAGTATAGTTTTATACCGACACAGGTATGTGGGAAATTTATTTTACAGCGACGCTGCATTACGAGTTGCAGCTTGTTTACTCTCTGCAACCTTCATGAATGAAAAATCTGCATAAGTTTTGGAATTGACACGGTTTTTATTTATAGAACGTCGGCCCTCCTACGCCGGCAGGCCACGCCTCTTACTACTGTGTGTATATTATCCAACGTGAATTCTACTTTTATGTATTTAAATGTACGCTTTGAAGAAGGACGCTGTCAGAGCACACTGTTACAGTACAGACTTTGTCTTATATATACATGTGATGTCCTTAATGAAATATTTGACATTTTATTTTGAAAACACGTAGGACCTATTTTCAGGATGGATTATATTTTGCCGCTATCTTTTCTGTTTCTGCAGATGTCATTTTCTGTAAGTAGTTATTATATGTCCCACATATCTAATAAATTCATTCATATCTTAGTCTGAAATTTAATTTACTGCATGTTAACTACAAATGTTTCAAATGAGATGGACCTTGTATCCAAAGGTTACTTTTCGTCTCTTGTGAACATGGTTGTAAATTGTTATAGAATCTGTTGATCTGAAACGTTTCGCGTCTTACTTTGCTAGTTTACTTATTTATAAATACATATCGAGGTAGAGGTTGATCGACATTTGATTAATTGAAATAGTATTTCCTAGAAGGAAATTGTTAAAAAAAAATGGATTCACAGAGAAGTGCTTTATATGATCTTGTGGGAGGGAGGTTTCCCTTGCATTTAGTTTTCTTTTTTACATAAAATTACAAGGAAATAATATAAGAATTTTTAAAATGTGAATAAGTAGCCCTTAGAACATGAAGTGAAAAGAATGTGATAAACAAATGCATTAGATGACTCTTCTTTGAACTTGTTTGAACACAGACCGGTAGATGTAGCCTTTGTCAAACCTAGGGTTATGCACCATAAAATTAATGAAGGAGTGACATCTAATGAACAATCTCACGGCACTTCAATCAGAAAGGGGCGAGCTCCTTGTGGACTTTTACCCTATTTAATTACCAGCATTCCATCCTACATCAGTTTGTATCAGAATATCTCAGCTTTACATCAAAGTTTATCTATTCACGATAAATGCACATATCAATTACTTTCGCATCAGCCTTTATATCCCACCGTTGTTTAAGAAATAATTAAAGGTTTTATTTTAATAAGATATCGGTCGCATTCTTATATATACCTTACAGTAACTACGCAATTCACGTAAGATTTTTACGATGTAGGCCAGATAGGATAGAGGAATTGATCGGACTATGTCAATAAAATACATTCTTTTAACGTACTGCATTCTTAACATGCAGTTAGAAATGGAACTCGGTTTTGTCGGAATATGTACTATATCATCTAGGTATACTACCACAATGTACAAAAAAGTTCCTTACAGGTAAAATGTAATGCTAGTCAAACGAATGGCAGGTTAAGATTAGTGAGATTTCAATCTCATCTCGCCTTTTTCTGCACTCCGCTCCCGGCTACCAATAAGAGATAAACACTTAACGTGAAGAAGTTATTCAATGTGTCTGTCTCCTCCTCGAGCGACATGCTTTATTTGTTGAGCGAGTTTTATGTTTTGCATGTCAATCTGTGAACCGAACCGTGTTATCGGTCTAACAAATGTGACGAGATAGCATTAAAATCCATGGATATATAACATTGTTTTCACAGTTATATTAGTCGTAGATTACGTATACGTGACTATCACTACCTCTGTTGTATTTTCCCCGAGTATATAAAGATTTGTATGGAAGTTTACAGGTATTTGTTGTCGGGTGTGTTGAAGCTCTACATTCCACATTATTGTGACAAATCAGGATTCTAATTTCAGGAGGAGGAAGTGGAAAGTATACCTGTATTATGATTATATATTATGAATTTAAATTCTCGGCTTCTCGTCTATATCAAAGACAATTAAAACATGAGGCCCCGAGATATAGTACATGTTGGCATGTAAATCATGTTTCGGGCCAACATAACTGTGAAAAAAAAACAAAATCTTTTTTCTAGAAAGGAACGTTTAACGAATTGTTCTAGAGAAAAGCCTAATATTGTAACATTTAAATCCTTTTTTTTAATCACAAAATAGAATTATAATAGGGAAACTCTGCAAACTAATCAAAAACATTACTAAATTTGTCCCTCCTCCACGCTAAATTACTGAATGACAATATGTACTTTGCAAAAGTCTAAACGTCTGCGCATTACATCAGACATATGACGGTTCGAACCAAGCAAACTACAATATAAGGTTTACCGGCTCATTATTAAGGTGCAGATGGTAACAATAAGTAATATAACATCCAAGGTATATAAGGGGTCGTTATTCCTCCAGTGAACTTATATACTCCTCTTGTTCTTCCAGGAAAGTTTGATAGCAGCTCATTTTCTTATTTTGCCTTGTATCATTGTTATTGTATTGAACATCACTGAAAATACAAAAGTTGTCGAAATACGCGTATGGTGAATTAAATGTATATGCGTATTAAAGTTAAATACGTTCTGATATTTATTGCAGTGTTTGCTATCACATATCCGTGTTATTCTAAATGCAATGTAATAATTAAATGCTTTGAGGAAGGGTTTGTGCTAACAATATAGATAATTTTGGCATATATATTGGACACTTGTTGGATCAGTAAGTGCATGTGTCCTTGATTGATTGTATAAATGATATTGAAGATCGATAATACTACCATAATGGAAAGGGAGCCATGTTTTTATTTGTGATTTAGAACACCGTTCAAATAAGAACATCTCATCTTCAATAGACTTATCGGAATAGAATATCCTTGAAAAAACAAAATCGCTGTATTGGTAAATATGTCCTTGACAGTGGTATGAATGGGGCATATCTTCACTGCACTCTATCGTTTATCTTGCAGGTAACACAAGACAGCCGAACGCTTTCAGGTAATACTATTTGAATCTCTTTTTACTATTCAACCATATCAATTTCCAACTTTCCACTGGCTTAACACAGTGATATCATATTAGTAACATGTGCATGAGCCTTTTCACACCTTCAATCAGGTCGTGAAGTGACAATATAAACTTTTGTGAGTGTCACGAAGCCTATTACCTACACTTTTTACTCCATTATTTTGCTAAAACATGTTTGATTTCTTGCAATCATTCATCAAACGATGTATCATACAGATACCATATGCAGTCTTTTTAAACAAATATATGATATATCAGTATAGTATAAGTCAACTTTACATATGAACAAATAGTCGTTCCTATATTACAGAAATCCTTACCACCCTCTTAATTCTCATTTTACATGAATTATTCAACTTATCTTTGCGTCCATTATATATTTGTCCGAAAAACATTTATCAAAACCATGTGATGTATTTGTCTTTTATTTCAACTTTTAATTTATGGGTAATTAAGATAGGATTAACAAGATATTCTATTAAAAGTAGTTTTGATGAGGAAATACGACACAAGGAGGGTTTCACTTGTTGGAGAGGTGGTTAACCTCCCCTTTCCATGCCGTGATATAATTTTAAAATTATTGAATATGATGTGAAATGCTAACAAACAAAATCAGTGTGTGAAAAATTTTGAATGGATGCCCTATAAAATGCTTTAGTAATCTCGATGACAGTTGGCACGGATAATCTCATTAGTTTTGCTATTGAAGTAGGCGTAAGGTTTGACCTGACGAGATACCTGCTTGTCAGATACTTATTGTGATGAAAATAGGTAACAGTGAACCCATTGACTAAGCCAAACAAAATATGCAACGAAATATGTTTTTAAAACGTGTATTTTTTCTGTTCTATTTGTACATGCCTTTATTTATGTACGTGTTTATAAAAACGTCAATTAAAAGTGTGTTTGCATTATATAAATTATGTATCATATATATTATTCTTATATAACGAGTATGAACGCAGTCATGTTGGATAAAATGCTGCTCTGGACAACAATGTCGAATCCTACCTCTATCAAGGTGTACTTTGAATCCTTGGCGGGATATATGGAGAGGTTGACTAGAGTATATCCACGGAATGTTAACGGCTGTCTCAGGATTATCTTTACAACTGAACGCTGGCCGTCACAATCCACAAATAAAAACTGGCCGTCAAAATTCACAATTAATTCTGGCCGTCACTATTCACAACTTAACTCTGGTCGTCACTATTCACAATTAAACCCTGTCATCACTATTCACAAATAAACAGTGGTCGTCACTCTTTGCACTGAACGCCACTATTCACAACTTATCGCTGGACGTCATTATTAAAATGATATAACCTTTGAATGAATTCACAACCTCGTCAATATGTTATAGACGATCTTTTAATCTATCAATAATATATTTATTATTTGTACATTACTGATTCTGCATTGTGAAAACTGTTTTGTCAAGTCTGAAATTTTATCCTAAAGTCTTTTAGTTACTAACTACGTACTTTCCCTATATACAACTTTCTGCGGTATTGCGTATTTGAATGTAAGTTGACTTAAGATGTGAAACATGATTTAAACGTATGCTTTATTTCAATTACACTTTTTAATAGACACAGCAAACATTTGATATATGATAATAGAATAGCAATGTGAGAAATTGACAGTTACAATGCCAATTCTCGTACTTTATGTTACTATAATTTACTCATCTTCTTGCTATCAATCACGTATCTAAAACCCCAAAAGAACATATTTGAGGTTCCTATTTTTATAATTTTGTTTTACTGTTATCATTTTGATTTATGACTTTCTCAAATAGCAATGCAATTTAAGTGAAGACGTCCTTATTCAAAACGGTATTCTATTTAACAAATTGCTTTTTACAGATGTGTTTCACTATGTACACATCTTATTTATGGCCATTGTCCACATGTCCGAAACGAGACAGTTATATTCCGGTTACAGCAATTTAAAGATTATTTTACAAAATAGAAGTCAATGATGCTGTCTTTAGCATTGCTCCAATGTCTGACATTGCCTCGTGCTTTACGCTACTACGATCGTTTTTATCATTTTCTGTAATTGTGATTACTTTATTCAGTTTTTGTAATCGTGAACATTATTCCTTTTAATGAGATCCGACCACTAAAACGCCGATCATCTTTAAATCATTGTCCAATTAAATACTCTGTCCGTACAATAAATAGACCATTAGACTGTAAGAAGAACATCTCATGTGTTACCATAGCGTAGCAATGATATAGATCACGCGAGGCAGTCATAGCTTCGACTATTACACGATAACTATCTGGAATAAAATATGTTATCATAACACAAAGAGGGATGTGACGGGCGACTTTAACGCTATCAATAATGTATCATAATTACACGTCTTTGATCATTCCTTTCATGGATTACACTGAGTGTGTACACTATTGTACGGATAAACATTCGATACTTTAGAAAGGTTTCTTCGTGTTTTGATGGGTTAATAGAATAATAATTGTAATGAACTTACGTTATGGGGATTATCTTAATGCCTATCAGTCTGTGTATACATATGTACGTCACTTCGTACGAATACTTGACTATAAATACTTTCTTGTACGAAAATATGATGTGCCTCTTTCTAGAATGATTGATAATATTCTAGAATGCGACTAAATGACCTGTTCAGTGAACACCAAATATGACTTTTATACCAGTTTTGTACTTTCGTATGTACAATTAGGAAACCAAAACTCTTGATTTTGACCATTTTTTTGAGAACTGCTGTGATGGGTAATGCATGCAGACAGGAGACGCTTACTCTTGCCGGACACCTGGTCTCACCTCGGAATTTTTCAGTATTTAGGGGTTCACAACAGTTCCTTTCTGAAACTTACACGATTTTGTATCTGTCCTTGGACTTTGAGAATGATTAACGGTTTGGTATTTCTTCGATATTGATTCTTGAAACATTCTTGAAAGTGATCAAGAATGTAAGTTATAGAACAATTGTATCAACAATGTACCACGGTTAACATTAGGAATTAACTGTATGTAACATTAATACCAGTTATATAGTGAATATATACAGACAT
>CM068590.1:35375203-35545203 GCA_035048485.1 Pteria penguin | reverse complement strand
CGTCGTCCAACTAGTAGTAGTTTGTACTTTACTACTAAATATATCCTTTCGCACAAATACTTTGATATGTGTTTGATTTCATTATAAAACCAGAAGAACAGTGGTATTGTAAAGACTAACAATTATAGAAAGGTAAATGAGGCATCATGACTTGGACGGTTTAGCGTGACTTTGAACTTGCTATGGATTATTTCTATTGAGGAATGAAGATTGCTAATTGGTATCACATTGCTTTCATGTGAATGCTGCATCTAAGAACGGTAACGGCCAATATTGAAGTAAATTCTTTGGGTTATGGTACGTTTAAATGAATAAATCACGTAATGTTTTGAAAGATAATCGCCATGTGTTTTACAATATCACACGGCATACTCGTATATTACCAAGGGGCTTTTTTTCCTTACAGTTGATTGGAATGTGGAGATAATTGATTTTTAAATAAAACAAACACATTTTATTATACAAATGTACCTCATGACGCTAAATGTTTATAAATTCATAATTTAAAATCTACATCGTGTATTCACTTTTTGTGATAAATGTATGTTAAAGATTACAATTCTGATAATACAGTTACATATAAAACCAAGATAATAAAATAAATGGCGCACATATTGAATTTCTGTTCCGAACATCTTATAAATAGTGCTTATACGAACTTTCTCTCCTGTTAACATAAAATAAATGGCACATGTAGGGATTTTCCATTCCCTAAACATTAAATAAATAGCATATAGATGGATTTTCTGTCCTCTTAACAAAGAAAAAAGAGGAGTTACTGGCTCAGTTATGTGCAGAACTCACTATGGAGCTATACAATACATGAATATAAATAATATACTAGAACATATAACACATTACAAAAATATTTGATTGTAGTGCAATTAGGATACCGACTTAGGACGGTCATTTAATTTGACAAAAGCCAAACAAATGGTGTGGTTAACCGGTTTACGGGCCCCCCAAACATAGCGCATATCTTGACTTTCAATCCGGGTATTTTTTTTTTTTTTTTTTTTTGGCATGGAATAAACATCGCACATACGGACTTTCCATACCCCCTATCATATTCATGTCGAAAGCTTTGCGAGTCCTGTATATTTCATTTTCATTATGCAATAAACTCAATGAACAACAGATTATGAAATGTCCCTGCATTTAATGTAAAATCACGTCTAAAACTTACTGACCTGTATATAGCAGTACCAGCGACCTTAAATACCGCTCTTATCTAATTAACAAGGGCAAGAAACTGTTTATTTACAAATGGAGTTTTGTTATCAAACCTAACCTCGTCTCTGAGATTGATTGCGTCATTTGATGAATGAGATCGGCGACTTGTGTAATGATTTTTTCCTTGTAGTCTTTAGCAAGAAAATGTTATCACCAAACATGTGCCCCTAAATCCATTAGTTGAATGTTAACGTTGGAAGTCGGATTTAAGGTCAATTATACCAGTCTGATTGACGGCATTGGACATATGTCACTCAACAACATTGCTGCATTGTTATATTAAAAAAGATTACATCATTATATTGGTGTCCCAAAACAGTATCTTGGTTACGAATTTCTTTTAAAGAAAGAAAAATTTAGTGTCAAAACACCACGTAATATGGGTCCATTATATATATATATATATTGTTGCATGAGCAAAAATCAAGTTATACTTGAAAAGTTGTTGTAGGAATTTTGCGACGGGCGCTTACTCCTCCCGGGCACCTGGTCTTACGTCAATTTTATTGGGGTTCTGAATATAATACTACACACGATATTGTCCTTTTGTACCATGGACTGAGATATGGTTTATCCTTCGGTACTTCTTCGTTTGTTACTTATATAAACGTTACGTTAAAAAAAGGTGCTTAAGTCATCCCTTTCCTACTTTTTAATTCTGTATGATTTGAATACCTAATCACATATCATGCATTACGATTTCATTTACATGTAACTCACAGAAAAAAACCAAACAAATCAAGCTAACAATTAGTAAAGAAAACAGAGACTGGGTTCTTTTTAAAAATCCATCATTATTTCAAACTCTTTTTATTTTGAATACACCAAATTTGAAAATTTTGCACAGAAAATCATTGTATATACAAGTAAAACATTTCACTTGTTCAATGCAAACGCGATCAAAAGGGGTTTTTTTGTAACTTGCAAACTGTAAATACAATTCAGTAAATTTTAAAATCACATTTGTATGACGCAATAAAAAGGCAATATAAAACTTAACTCGAGTTACCGTCGACCTTTCTATGTTAGATAATTATTTGTTATATAATTCTCTGACAATTTCATATCGTAAATTTTGTTCGTAAATATAAGAATCATGTCTGCACCATGAGAACATATATATGTTAGAATGACCGTACCGGAAATAATGAGAACGTACGTACATATGTGAGAATGTATGTACCTGTACTCATGATCATGAGATCGTACATATGTTAGAATACATAATCATGAGAATGTACATATGTCAGAATGTATATACCAATAATCATGAGATCGCACATATGTTAGAATATATAATCATGAGAAGGTACATATGTTAAAATATATATACCCATAATCATGAGAAGGTACATATGTGAGAATATATATACCAATAATCATGAGAAGGTACATATGTGAGAATATATATACCAATAATCATGAGAAGGTACATATGTGAGAATATATATACCAATAATCATGAGAAGGTACATATGTGAGAATATATATACCAATAATCATGAGAAGGTACATGTGTGAGAATATATATACCAATAATCATGAGAAGGTACATATATGAGAATATATATACCAATAATCATGAGATGGTACATATGTGAGAATATGTACCTGTATTCATGAGAACGTATATATGTGAGAATGTATGTACGCGTAATCATGATACGTACATATCTGAGAATATATATACCCATAATCATGAAAACATACATATGTAAGAATGTATATACAAATAATCATGAGAACGTAAATATGCGAGAATTTATGTACCCGTAATCATGATAACGTATATATGTGGGGATGAATGAACTTGTAATCATGGGAATGTACATGTGTGACACTGTCTGTTTCCTTACTAACGAAAGTTGTCTTTTACGGAATAATGATAATTCAACATTCGATGAAAACCTGATCATGTACATTGTATTTTCTGACATACTTCCAAACGCAAAATAAAATTATGATCTAGTGCTTAAGGTAATCGGTTATTAATGTAATATTATTATGTTTCTTCGTTTTTAATAGTTACTCCAAAGACTACAACGACAACAACAACCACAACAACAACAACTACAACAACGACAACAACACCTGCACCAAGTAAGTCCTATACTATGAACATGAAAAGGAAAAAAGGATATCTGACTCAGCTGTATGACAAAAGTTTTCTCGGACATGTAAAGCAAACAAGAATAGGAACATAAGAACAATTCACAAAACATCATATTTTAATGCACAGTTTTAGTGTGGTTAACTATTTAACGGAGACGCAATCTAACTAATCATAAAAGCAGTGCAATCAAAGTATGCGAATTTAATTATTTATTAATAACTAAACAAATTACTAGAGATAAGAAGTCAGAAAAATATGAACACAAATAATATCATTTTTATATCAAAATTACATATGATGTCAACTTAAACCAACTGAGCCCTGGTCGATTGAACGATTGAAAACAGGCTACATTCCCTGTAGAAGTCGCGATTATCAGTAGGAGAGGACGAGGTCTAATGCCTTATCTGCTCTAAAATATTTAGACAAAGCATGTCACAAAATCCCCATCGCCATCTTAGTCAGAGTGCAATGCTCAAAGAAAAATCTTCATAGGATGTAGAGAGGTTTAATATAAGATATCTGCTCTAAAATATTTAGACAAAGCATGTCACAAAATCCCCATCGCCATGTTAGTCAGAGTGCAACGCGCAAAGGAAACTCTTCATGGGAAGTAGAGAGGTCTAATATAAGATATATCGTCTTTGTGGTGATTTTAAAATCACATAAAGTAATGCACAGGACAGCACGTCTAAAAGATACACCAGAACTCGGCCCCGAAGTTTGCAGAACCCGAATAAATGTCCCTGTCGGGTGTCATGACTGGAACATTCTATTGCTTCCCATATCAAGTTAACATTTTAAATGTTGCAGAAAAATTATAGTATTCATAATATAATAACACTTGACGTAGATTATGTTCTCCAAAAAATGAACATTTATCTATCTTTCTTAAATGTGCCTCTGATTCACTTCAATCCCATTCTACACAGCAAAAATCCATGCATTTTCAAAGATTTGCATAAACACGGCATTATATTTCAACTTTTATAGACAATGAGAACTTTAACTCAGATAAGATATTATCTGTATAGAGTCGGCATGTCAAATAACAGAATGAACATATGCTTTCAAAATCTTCTGACCGACATTAATCTTGGTCTATGATTGGCATAATAGACTTCATTTTAACAGGATGTGCATTATAAACTACCAAAATACATTACTCATAATCTGTCTAAACCTAGAAGCAAATCAAATATAAAATGTAAACAAGTAAAGTGCATGCTATTTATACACCCCTTAAAAAGGTAAATCGCTTGAAAAACGCAAAACAGGTAGACATTAAAGGATGCAATTTGAGGCGTCTAGCACATATGCGTTATCTTACTAAATTATCCTATTATGAATGTTACTACAAGAAAATAAAAATATGAAACTTGAAAACGTCTACTCGCATATAAATTAGGGTTATTGTTAACAATCCATCAATCATGTGCATCAGTGTTATCTGATGATATCAATTGGTTTTATGATATTTATGTCATTTCATATTAATATCTCTTGATATCAAAAGCATGTCTCCAATCAAATATTTGGACCAAACAAAATATCACACAGTAATAAAGCATATCTAACCATAAAAAGGTATAATAGACTTCATCGATTCTCATGCACTAGTACTATCCTTGATACAGAGAAGTTAGATTATTGATTATTCCAATCTAAATTCTCGTTTTTCAAAAACTGTTATGTACTTGTATTGTTGTTTGTAACTTCATGAAAAAAGCAGATATATTTATTTTGATTACAGCATAAATGGTTTTAAATTACTTAGTTCAACTTCCAAATTGAAACAAAATATTTTATACCAGCATGAGTTGAAAATCGATTCCACCCACTACAGTTTATTGATGAAGTCTATCCAGAAACAACGTCTCATATCGTGTACATATTATGTCCTCAAGATGATAACCGTAATCGTTTTTATGCGACCCGTCTTTAACATATGATTGCAACAAATCATTCTATCATTCTTTATAACAATATAATACCTCTACTCTCTGCACCATTACGATTTACCTTCATCTCATTATGTTCTTTCCATCAATTCGCTGTCTAGGTGTACGAGCATTACCTGGCGGCATACAATTATACCTGATGGCTATATAACTTAACACACACATAAAATGTTTTCACTCAATTAGCTTAATATGACTTTGTTATCTATACAAGGTCGTAAAATGTACACATGCAGGAAAGAACTGTCGGTACGGAAATAGAGCTAAATAATTACTTAATGTACTGTTACTAACTGACTGTGGAACGATTTAATCTAAATTATAAAGCGTGAATGAGTATGTGTATGTACCTGTGTATTACACGATTGGAGAACTGTAAATGGATTATATACCAATATCTTTATCTGTATTAGCTATCAGCTTCAGTATAAGGTACAAGGAAAGTTGATGCACCGTGTGAGTTCTATGGGAAGAGTAATGAATACCTGAGTAGGTTAACAGGACGCTTGATAAAGATCGCCTACACAACATGCGCGCAAAGTTTTGTCATTAAAAATAGTAAACGCATTTTCTAAATAGTTACATAATGTAAACAAAGGGGATTAAACGGTTGCAATTTATAATTTGAAACAGACCCGGATAGATTTCGTGATAACAGACTTTATTTACATTAAAGTCTGCTTTCTCATGGTCAGTAAGAAATTACGATTCTTTCGATAAATTTCTTCTGTTTGTTTCTCCGACTTTACTAGTTATAAGGTTAGATGATCAGAAAATCTAAATACCCACAAAACCTATTTTATGATGGTTGTGGTTATGTAATGGTTTTCATATGTTACATAGCGACCAGCATTCATTTAAACATGAAATTTGATGAGAAAAGCTATAAAATACCTTTAAAACATTTAATAGATCTCTTAATCCTACTGTAAAAGAAAAAAGAGGAGTTACTGGCTCAGTTATGTGGCAGAAGTCACCATAGAGCTATACAATACATGAATATAAATAATATACTAGAACATATATCACATTACAAAAATATTTGATTGTAGTGCAATTACGATACCGACTTAGGACGGTCATTTAATTTGACAAAAGCCAAACAAATGGTGTGGTTAACCGGTTTACGGGCCCACCTTCCCACTCACCGTAACAGCAGAACAATCAAAGGACGTACATTTAAAATTTATAAATAATCCTCCATGTAAAGAACAAGGGTCAACAGGTATCGCATATTGAGAGGTCATAAAAATATAAACACGTAAGGTATTGTAAAATACATAATGGTATAAAAATATATGCGACATCAACATGATAAACCGTGCTCTACCAGTCTGAAAGCGAGCTAAGACCCTAGATCTGTAGGAGTCCCGACTAACAGTCAGAGGGGACGAGGTTCAGGACCATGTCTCCTCTGAAAGAGGTTTGGACAAGGCCCGTCATATAGTCCCCACCGCCCTGTTAGTCAGCGTGCAACGTTCAAGTAAAAGTCTGCATAATGCTGTAGAGGGGCCAACTACAAGACCTATAGTCTTTTTGATGATCTCAATATCATATTGTCTATTTATAAGACGTTTGATTATTTTATTACATGATAAAATAACGTTATCGGAGCCTTTTACTTTCCTTAGTTTATATACGAGATCACCGTAAAAATAAGGATGGGAAATTCCATTGGATACATACTTTTGAAAAGAAATATTTCCAAATTTAAATAGAAGTTCTGAATAAGATCTGAAGAATTTGCCGAATGTTTTTCTTAACTTGTGATATCTGTAACCCTGAGTTAAAAGTTTAGTAGTAATTTGTAAATTTCGTTTATGAAAGTCCAAAACATCGGTGCAGCCTCTGACAAATCGAACTAATTGAGATATATAGATACCATATGATGGGAGTCGAGGAACATCGCCATCCAAGTAAGGAAATTTACAATAGGAAATCCAAAATCCTCACGTTTATCATAATATTATATATATAGGTGTTAGGTGGTTGATAATTTTGATGTTTAAATCTAAGAAAGGTGTAGATTTATCTCAAGTATTACCTTTATTCAATGTGAGCTCTGGTGATAAATTTTCTGATATATATTGTTCGAATTCAGGGTTGTCGATAAACCAAAATATCATCCAGATATCTACAAGTTATTATTGAATTTGTCAATGAGGTCAACACCTTTTGATTTTTGAAGAGAAACCATAAAATCCCTCTCATAACAATAAAGAAATAAATCTGCTATCAGAGGCGCGCAGTTAGTACCCATAGGAATCCCAACTATTTGTTGATATATCTTGCCATCAAATTGCACAAAAATATTATTCATGAGATAATCTAGTGCTTTACATAATTCCTTGCAAGTCCAGTATTTATATGAAGTATATTGTTTGTTGGAAAAGAATCCGGAGTTATTGGAAGTACATATGTACGTTTTAGATTCTCTGTGAAAACACCATTGTATAAGAGACAGCAACTTGCTTTTAATCAAATCATGAGGCAGAGATGTATAAAGTGTAAAAAAATCAAATGTAGAAATTTGAGTCGCTTTTAAATTTAGCGAAAGAAGTTTGTCTATAACTTCATGAGAATTTTTAATCGACCAAAAGTAATTGATGTTACTATTATGAAATGCGACATCACAATATTTGATAATATGATCTTTTATAGCAGTTAGAGCAGACGTAATATGCTTCGATAGTACCGTAGTAGAGCAATGGCTAGAATTAGATATGAAACGTGAGTTATATGGACTTTTATGTAGTTTTGGGAGCCAATATATGGTTGGTAGATCAGATTTATCAGTTTTAATTTTGAAGTCGGACATGGTCATGAGGTGATCGTGCAAGGTGCTGTCTTTTGAGGTAGGGCTTTCCACATATGTATGAGTGGAGTTTAATTCGTTTTTAAGTACTTCAATATAATAGTTTTCAAACAACTATTATGTTATTACCTGCTTTATCAGCAGGAACAAAGACATATTTAGCATATTTAGCATTTAGAAACACAATATCAAACATAGACTTTTGTTATGTACATTTTCTTATATTTCTAAGTTTTCACTTTTCAAAACTTTACAAGCATTTAATGCATCTTTGAAACGAAATACTCAGACTAAAAACGAAGTATTGATACCACTGTAATTTGTTTAGCAACTTCTTGTTGCGCATCGAATATTGCTGATTCTATCATTTTCTTTAGACAGGTTTAATTGTCTGATACATTATGTAAACATTTAATGAAACAAGTATATTCTTATGTTTTTCTAACTTACTATATATTTATTTCTATTTTAGCTACCACTACGACCACCCCTACTACTACCACCACATCCCTACTGGAGGTAGCTCAACGTGGTATGTACCTATGATAACAAACGTCACTCCTCAACCAGACATATTGTAATGTTATATAGACTATTACGGGTTTTATTGTCTTAGCTCACTTTGTTCACATTATATTTTGAACTAAATCACCAGGGAAGGCATAATTTGTCAGATTGATAGTGCTAATTTAAGACCTGTACTAATTGATTATTAATTCTTTAGTTTTCAATGTATGGATGTCTGAAAGTACAATATCATAGTAAGTAATGCGATATCACTATCACTGTGGCAGCAGTATAAAAATGTACCACGGGGAACATTACTGATCCATGAACATCAGAGGAGAAGAATCTTAGACGATCTTCACGATGAAAGATAAATATATATGTATGCAATGTCACTGCGGAATACAAAATATACCACAATAAATTAGGTGCACGGAAGAACAAGCATCTCCTATATGGGTTAGCCATAACTGCCACGAATATCCTAAAATTCAACAAAAAATGGTCAAATACTTAACATGACGAAAATAGAGTTGCCCGACACTTTAAAAATTGTCACTTCAATTCAACATTAAAATAGGAGTACAATAGCAATCAAATAGAATATGTGACTGGGATATACATAAAATAAAGTAGTCATAAAAGATGACATTTAAAAAAAAGATATGAAATGTACTGATTTCTCAATACATTCATATTTCGATAAAAGAAAGTAACAATTCTAAATACCGGTTATGTGATTCGAATACATAGTACCTTCGTCAAGAGTTTATATGGTGAGATCATTGACCCATGAAAACATTTTATATTATGTAATACCCAAGGTGTGAAGAATAAAGATAGGGTTTTATGCCAATATGATAAATGTTTTAGCAGCAACTGTTCCAATTTAATAAGGATATGAGATCACACGAAAGGAATGTTAATGAGGCATAGGCATGACATAGAACTCGTCCGAGTATTTTGTTACATCTAGATCTATCCTGCTGTAACAATATACTTGTGTATGTAGATCATAGTTTTACTTAGAAGAATTTGCGAACAAAAATATAAATAATGATTTTACATATTTATTTTTGCCTCCAACGATTACAATTATTTTTAGACCAAACTATGCATATATAGTAATATTAGAATGAAAAATATATTTTCACCTTTACACCGAAAATTATATTAGATCGCCTTATAACATTTCACAATTCTTAACATGAGATATTTTTCTGCACACCATTTGAATCAATTGTCGAATGTGCTTTCGTTTTCAGTTTGTGCGAACGGAGTCAGTGACATAGTTTTTGCCTTCGACTCGTCTACGTCTGTTTCAAATACCGACCTTCGCAAGCAAATAAACTTTGCCAAAGACATTGTCAACAATATGAACATACGTGTGAATGGTACCAGAGTAGGTGCTATTCTCTACACGGACCAAATCATGAACGTCATGCATCTCAATGAACATAATGATAAAAATGATATATTCGGTGCTTTCGACAAATTACAAAGGTCAGCCGGACGAAATAGGCTTGATCTGGCTATCAAATATATAACAACCAAAAGTTTCCGAAGGGGCATATCCAGAGCGAACGCAGCACAGATAGCCATTCTTTTTACATCGAAACCAACCATGTACCTGCACAATACAAAAAAGCAGTCGAAGAGAGCTCGGGATTCCGGAATTGCAGTGATACCAATAAGCGTTGGATTGGTAACGGAAGATGAAATGAGAGCTATATCCGGAACGTCAGATAAGACCAAATATTTCAAACTGTCATCCCCAGATTCACTTTCATCTATCATAGCAGAAGTCTCCCTAGAAGCCTGTAAAGGTATGTATCGCTATTAGAGTAAAAATACAATAGTAGACCATTAAAGTAAGAAACTATATATTCCCATTTCATTTTTTGCATTAATTTTTACCTGATTCTGATCGATGTATCAATATTTTATTTTAACATGTCAGAAATATTTCACCACAACTATTTTACCAAAATACTACAATTTGAACAAAGTCATGTCAAATTTCATTCTTCAGTTAATTTACTTTTATTTCAGTTCCAGCACCTGAAATTCCAATATATGATCAATGTAAGTACCAGATGTTGTATCATTATCTTGCATAGAATCTGCGTTGTCCTAATTAGTTACAGCATTATGATGGAACATACTTAAGGATATAACTTTTGAACTATAGTTTTGCTAAAACGTTATGACAGGTTAGATGATCCCCCTTAACTTACAGGAAGTTGTGAAGAAGTCCACCAAAGGGAAGTCCGGTACATAAAAATGTAAAGGAACACAAACACTCTGTATTGCAAATTTTCGGCAATATAGAGTGTTTGTGTTCCTTTACTTTTATATAGGAAGTTGGTTGATTTTCCAGTGTCTTTGTACATGTATATTCTACACAAATATACACTACGTGTCACGGTATACAGTAAGAGTTACATTAGAGCATATCCTCGAAAAACAATCTGATTGAAATTCGACAAGACACCAACGGTGATTGAAACCGCTCATCAGAAGATGCTTGGCTTTCCCTGACCCCTGCTTCTGACTGTCGTTTCTTATCATGTTTCCTATTTGTATTTTTGAGTTGCCGTTTCTGGAATATTTGTGGCTTTTTATAGATTTTTAGAATTATTTCGTAGTTCGCACATAAATCATATAAATGCAACAAGCATATAATTAGAACTGTCTATTATATTGTTTAGTCAGATTATTACATCAATTAGATTTGATTGTATCGTTCATCATAACTCTCGTTATGAAAACATTCTCTTGCATTCAGACAAATACTTCAACCCGTCATGAAATTGGTATGTGTTATCCTGATAGAAGTTTTAATGCACTTAAATAAAGCTTGACGATTATCAGTGGGATAAAGCTTCATATAATTTTACTGTAAACACCCATAGATGCGTGCTTGGAAACTCATCAAATGTTATTTTAAAGCTTGCAAGCTGGAAACAATGTATTTCTACAGTGATATCAATATCAACACGTTAATGGTTCTATTTTTAGCATGCGGCTCGAGACAGGAAGCGGACATAATGTTCGTTCTGGATAGTGTCAATGCAGGAAGAAAAAATACAAAACGGGTTCTTGCATTTTTGAAGGATCTGGTAGATGACCTTGACATTGATCCCAGGAAGATACAGGTCGGATTAATGTCAGCAGAATGTCAAGATGATAATACAGGTTTCCAGTTAGGATCAAATGCAGATAAAGATGAAGTGCAGAAAGCCTTAACAAAGGTAAAGGGGGTCGATCTATCAGGTATGTTGAAACAGATGCGAAGAGGGGCGTACAGTCATTCCCAAGGCGGACGAAAGGAAGCAAAGAAAGTCGCCATATTAATTGTGGACGGTAGTCTGGATGAACCAATCAGAGCGCTTACTGAAGCACAGCGTGCACGTATCCATGGCATCGAGGTTATCGTGATTCAAGTTGGCATGGAGGAACCGCAGGAGGAGTTGTTAATGATGTGTGACGCTCCGACTAAACAACATTTCTTCAGAGTACCGCACTACAATCAACTTCCAGCTATGAAAGACAGACTATGGCAGAGCATCTGCGATGGTAGGCAATGGTCAAATAATTCCTATAAAATGAAATGCAAATACATTACGTCAGACTGAAATACTGTAATAATCGATTTACGTATTAAAACAAGTAAAATAAAAAAACAGTAAGAAAACTTTCTGTATGCACGAATTCAATAATGTCTTCCATAATGGTGAATCTCAAGTAAAAATATTCATACCTTCCTCTTTTCTCTATTCGTTTCTTATCGACTTATATTACCTAGAAGAGGGTTTTCGGGAATATTATTATTTAAAACTTATGCATCATTCATTATCATTTGGTAACATTTTATAAAGTAAATCTGCAGTTTATCCCATAAATTTGATATTTCATTATATAAAGTCATTTACAGATATACATGTTTCTATTTTTCAGAATTATAAAATAAGGAAGCTATAATGATGGTATCAGGGACCAAGAAACTTTGACGATTCTCTGGACATAGTAACACAAAAAGGGTCGACCCAAGGAAACCATGTATCCTGCAGACACTCGCGCACATGTTACTTAAATGAAGTATGCTTTGATCTCATTTCTGATTTTGGCATCGGTATTGGTAAATGAAACGTAACTGTTCGCAATGTAACCCTTCACAATGTACACATTGTACTATACCAGAATGATATGACAAGCATTAACAGTTTAAGATGCACGTTTTACGAAACCCTCACTTTATGTTGTTACAGAAAAACAAATGTGTGTTTTTAACGTTATTAATGCACCAACAATCACATAATCAATAGTCATGGTATATTGTGTTATGGTTTGTAAATAATTTCTCAATTTATATAGATCCTATGACGATGTCAAAATGTCTGCCCTGACCGCATGCATGTCCAAAACACTGTCATAAAAGATGATGTAAGGCCAGTAGGACTTTATACGTACACACATCACAGAAGGCTTATGTTTATTGATTTTTGATGAAGAAAAAAACTAATATATTGCCCTGTTACATATGTTTGCCTAATCATATCAATTTTACACGATGGTGTTTTTTTAACTTGTATACACTCACTGCTTTAAAAAAAAAATCCGGTTTGTAAGCATCAAGCTTATTCCTTGGGATTTCGACAACACAACACTATTCTTCTCTTTATAACACTTAAACACAGTTATCTTTATCTTACTTATTGTAAAATATATTTATCAGTACAAAGCATCAATCTCCGTTTATGAAGGATTCGAAACAAGTATCACCTAGAATTTCCGTTAAAATACTACATTATAAAAACTATGTAGAAAAATGGATCGTAGATTTTCATGGTGATATTTCGTAGATTTCTTTACTGTAATAAATATTGAAAACCATACGTTATACTTATACAAGCATGCATTTCAAAACTAGATTTGTAAACCAATACAATATTGGCAACAATGAATAGAGTGTGTTTCCAAACCAATACGTTTTACAATGGAAACCCTTCAGTTATGGGATATGTATTTCATGCCAAGAGATAGGAGTGTTAATATAACAATCCCGTTTAAGATGATTACCGTAGAAATATTACCATGGAATGGTCCATGCTTCAAGTTTGGTTTCCAACTATGTACTGTATCGTTAGGAAAGTTTATTCCCGGTCTATAGACCGATCGAAACCTTGCTTCTTTGCAGGATGACATAACTATTATAGACTGAGAGATGGTTGTGTAGCGATCTGTATGAACGTATATATCCCCCATACAGAACTCGCCTCGTGCTTTACATAGCTGAACATCATAAATCCCCTATAAAAGATTATACTTCAATAACACCAGAATTCACTTCCGGGTTTGTATGTCTTCTTCTAAGAAATGCGAGAAAGAATCCACTATTGTCTTTCATATTATATCTATATTTTGTAAATTTTGATGATGAATTGTACATAACTACCTGTAAACATAATTATGATGATTACCTTGACAAGTATGTATTCCTTATACTTATGTATATTAATAGAATGTTTACGAACATGATGTAATATGATGGAAGAGGTTGTGAAAAAAACTTAACATGTTCCCAAATTAGTATTCCCTAAAACTTGAAAGCAATTTTAAGTTTATTAGAAAGGCAAATGTTTCGAGGAATATATAAAGCATTTGTACTAATTCTTTCTTTTGGCATAGTCTTTCTAGTTATTTATGTTTATTAATAAGAGGATTAAACATAACGGTAGTCTGAACGTTTAATTCTCTAACTACATTATGTAACAACAAGGATATCTTTAACATCGATGTATTACTAGGGTTTCTTTAGAAATTATATTCAAAGGTTCGTTTAAATGCTGGAATATGAGATATTCATAGGAAATAATATTGAACATGCGGACGGATGTTAAGGATAACAATTTCACGATGCGTTGTTTCAGCAGTTCAATAATATCTTCTTTGAAGCTGGGTTGTGTTTTATACATCAGCCATTTTTATGTATTTTTTTTTATTTTTATTTATCATTAATTCTTTTTTTTTCATTCTTTCTTCTTCTTCATTTTAATATTCTTTAATACAAAGTTTGATAATATTTCGCTTTGACATATTATGTTGATAACAACTCGTTGATAATAATTCAAATGACAGCAATTAAACAATAAACTTCACTCACAATTTCTTATGAATATCTATTTGAATGTTACTTCCTAAAAGTCGGTTTTTGCGATACAAGCCTATGTGTAAAATTATAAGATTACATTAATAACACTACGTAATATTGTGTTCAATAAAACAAACGTTTAAAATATAGGAATATCGATATGTTTTGCAAGTTTCTCTGTACAATATTTAGTTTAAAACTCAAGATAAATTTCAAGTGGAATCTAGTTCTATTTTTATTTTGTAATTTATGATAAAAATAGTAAAAAAAAACAAACATTAATGTATATCTGTTTAAGCTTATCATATGCAATCCTGTGTTTATATCAAATGTTGAGCACCAAGCACTGCCTTGTTACTGGAGTACATATGTGATGACTCATGTGCAACACTGCTCTTGTCTTACGTTAATTTGTAATAAACGAATAATACTGTATGTGTTGTGCATCATTAGTAAATTACAAGACACACTCACCACATTGAAAGGTATAACGGAGTGCTAATAACACCCACTCTGTGAAGTGATTCCAAGTATGACTGAGCCAAGATGTCCACGTCATTAACATAGAACTGATATTTCGAATATCACAAAACCAAAAGAAATCTGAAACACGTGTATGATGATAACTTTCCATGGACATGCTTGGCAAATACAATAATCATTACGAAAAAGACAAAAACATTTATTGTATTAACTGCAGACTTGAATTAGCTTGTGAATTTAACTAAAGATAAACATCAACATACCAGTGGTTTTCATACTGGCTTTCTGTCAACATACTTTGAGGTAAAATATCTGAATACAGATTCGTTGATTAATTTATTATTTTACGTAACTCGGTGATTATTCACGTATATGCACGATGCATTGCAGAGAAATATACCTTTGCAAACGGACCCACCAGAAACAGTGAGGAGTATTTTACGTGCCACGCCTACGACGCGAAACCTCGGTTATTATTGTCTCATCCGCAGGAGAGGGCAGGGTCGAACTCGCAACCTTATGGTCATAGGCCGGGCACCTCATCCACCGAGCTACACCGGCTTGGAATACAGATTCGTAAAGCTGTTACCAAATAGACGAGGTCATATCTGTCATGACACGTGGATTATCTGGAATGAGTTATACGATGTTTGCTGCAGGACCTCAAAGGAATTCGTTTAATTTCATACTTATTATGACAGTTGACCGATATTAACAATAAAATTATGCTTAAATCCGATATTATAAAACTAAAATCCGAATTTATACATTGTTATTTTACATCACCAATTATCATAGTTACCCCATGACACATCTATGGCAAAACTATATAAGTGGTGGTAAGAGATATATTCTAGTTCTGATTTTCTAGAAAAAAAATAATAATAATCATGCTCGTAGTAAAACGTATGAAGTATAACGCTCAACCTATAAGTACATTTCGTAACAGAAGAAAAAGTGCATAAGACGAAAAAAAAAAAGCTGACACTTTATACCCAAGTCTGCTTAGGATGGGCAGAATTTCTGCTTAACTATTTGTGTTAAATAACACACGGACTTTGTACAAATGTTTGGATTACATTGTACACTTATTGCGTTCCCCCTACAACAGATCAGGTTTCGTATTGTTGTTAGAAAAATTTCATGCTTCATCTTCAAATTCAGAAATGTATAGACTTAAGTGACATGGTCAATGACACTTCAAGACATGCAAATGATATCTTAACAACTATTTACCATCACTCTCAAAAATCCTTTCACGATATTAAGTCATCTGAGGTTCAATTTTATTTCGTACAAAATGCTATTTTGAAATTGAGATTTAGCTGTTAGAAAATGCTTAAAATATGCAAAATCATGTCTGCATCTAGTCTGTAATGACATTTCGGACAAGACTGCATCACATACAGTAGCAGTTAGGATAACTGCGACAACTTTGGATTACAACTATAGCCTAGTTAAATGATATCCCCTATATCAGTGTTTCATACGGAATCCTTAGTTCTAAGTCGGTCAATTTATTACTTAAATACAAAGCAATCAAAAAACTATCCTTTATTTTCGCTTGAAAATGATCTTGTTCGTATTATGTGTGAAAAGAAAAATATCTGACCAATAAAGAAATCACAGTGCCCCCTCACTTCCCTCCTCATCAGAATATCATGTGGACGGTGCTTATCTAACTTTTAGGCAAAGGAACACAATACGCTATTTCCGAGTTTTCTATTCTTCAATGTTACCATGATATCATAAGATTGACGTTTCAATCAAACAAAATACGAAAGTAACTGGTGTCACATGACTATGGCACTAACAACAATGTACCACAGTGGACATTCACGGACCCCTGAAATTCAGAGGTGAGACCAGGTGCCCGGGAGGAGTGAGCGTCCCCTGTTTGGCTAGCCACACCCGCCGCGAATGTCCTTACACACAGACGAAACAATAATAATTCAACACTGTATACATAAATGAATGTGAACAAACACTGTATAGAAAGTGTCAAAGCCACATAACATCAGGAAAAAGGTATAATAGCACTTAAGTCAAACCCTCCACGGGGAACTTTTTCACGAGCTCCACACTGCAAAGGGAATAAGTGTGACATTCATGCAAAATACGAAAGTAACTGGTGTCACATGACTATGGCACTAACAACAATGTACCACAGTGGACATTCACGGACCCCTGAAATTCAGAGGTGAGACCAGGTGCCCGGGAGAAGTGAGCGTCCCCTGTTTGGCTAGCCACACCCGCCGCGAATGTCCTTACACACAGACGAAACAATAATAATTCAACACTGTATACTGAAATGAATGTGAACAAACACTGTATAGGAAGTGTCAAAGCCACATAACATCAGGAAAAAGGTATAATAACACTTAAGTCAAATCAAAGAATTCCAATCAATACATAACGAACAGTATAATTGGAAGTTGTATTTTAGTAGATATCTCTTTTTTTATCAATGACTTGTTTACTTGTAAGGCTATTGTTCAAATAAGTCTTTAAATTTCTTTAAAAGATTCCCCGCGGAGGTTTTGATTTAAGTGTTATTTTCCCTGATGTTATGTGGCTGTGGTACTTTCTACACAGTGTTTATTCAAATTCGTGTAAAAATATAGTGCTGAATTATATTTGTTTCGTCTACAAAACAAGGGACGCTCATTCCTCTCGGGCACCTGGTATTACCTCTAAATTTCAGAGGTCCGTGAATATCCACTGTGGTACATTGCTGTTAGTGCCATAGTCATGTGACACCAGTCACTTTCGTATTTACCTGTATAACACAAGACTTTCTTAAGAAAAGAAACAAAAGTCGGATATAACCTATTGAATCAGGATCACCTACAACGCAAGCCAAGCGCTTAAACACCACACTATATGTATCTGAAAATTTGACATTATATACATAAAGTATAAGAGTATCCAGCTAGCTGTATTTACGTATACAAAATGATAAATACCCTAATATTGGTGAATCTGTGTCGTGTACCAAGAAAGATAACTCTGTGTACCCCAAAGCAAATACATTCTATTAAAGACTTAAAATGATTATAGCATTTTCATATAAGAAATTTTACGGAATTTATCCAGAGAAAATCTGTAAATAAAGGATAGATCTGCTTAATATTTCTATCTAGTATATTTCGTGTCAGATCTAAAATTCCGAGAATATTTCAGTATTTCGAGCCACTGCTGCTTTGTTATCAGTTTAAAAAAAAAACCCTATTAAAATCCGTATTTTTAATTACAATGCTAATGCATTTAATCCTAATATCTTGATTTTATTCCATCTTGCTGCCCATGCAATAATTCCAAATATATTTATCAGACTGCTAGTATATTATTACAGGTGATCCTATTTGTATTTCTTTCAAATATCTTACGTTCGCTTTTTAATAATTGGCCAATCTACAGATCACCTTCCAGAATGCCAGGATATTGTTGAAGAAGCGCTAGACAGTTATTGTACCAAATGGTGTAAAAAAGAAGGTGTAAAGATGCATGCCTTGAATGATAAAAATAATCAATGTTCGCATCTTAGCCATCTATAATTTTAAACTAAATCCTCAGTTAATCAAACAGCCACTAAAATACCAATCCAGTCTATAAAAAGAAAATGGCTAATTTACAAAATACTTATGTCTTTGTACCTGCTGACAAATCAGCTGATGATATTATCATTGTTTAAAAATATACTATATATTGGAGTTCTTAAAACTGAATTGAACTCAGCAAGTACGTATATTGAAACCTTATTGTTGAAGGACAAGATCTTAGCTGATCATTGTAGAGCTCTGTGCGACTTCAATTTAAGTTTTGATAAAAATATTCTTCTAACCATGTATTGGCTTCCTAAATTACACAAGGGTCCATAAAACCACGTCATATCACTAGTATGCTTTCGAAATATATATTTTTTGCTCTTACTACAGTTAAATACTATGTCATGTTATTAAATACCTTTTCAATCAGGTTTCTACTTTTGACTTTTCTCTACTTCTCTACCTCATTAGTTAATCAAAACAAATTGTTGTCACTCATACGCTAGTGTTTAAACAGTGAGTCTAATTCATATTTCTGTACTAAATTACATACATATTTTTCTCACACATAGTTAAAAGATAATTATAAATATTGGACTTGTAATGAGTTATATAATGCCATCACATTTTATGAGTAATATTTATGTGCAATTTAATGGCAAAATTTATCAACAGATTATTCGGATTCCTATGGACACTAACAGAGTTCCCTTATAGCAGATTTATTTTCATGTTGTTATGAGAGGAATTTTATGTAATTTAACAACTGGGTAGGTTAACCAATGGTTAAAATTTCGAACAACTGGCCCCTGACCTTTAACAAAGCCACTACTTCTGATCAGGGACAGCTTTCACAATATCCAGACAAACATAAATGATAAACGTGGCCACTTTGGATTTCCTATTCTAAATTTCCCTTATTTAAATGGTGATGTCCCAAGAATCCCACCATATGGTATTTATATTAGACAATTGGTCCGTTTCGCTACAGCCTGCACTAACGTTTTGGATTTTCCCGCAAAAAAAAAACTCTCAGATTATTTATACATCTAACTTATGGTTATAGTTATAAATTTCGAAAAACTTTTGGTAAACTTTAAAGATCTTATCCAGACATTTGATCTCAATTTGGAAATGTGACTTTTCAATAAAACGTATCCAGCGGAATTAACCATCCCAATCTCAACGGTGATCTAGTGTACAACTTAAGAAGGGTAAAATGTTCCCATAATTCTATGTCGACCGGTTCCAGAATTATTAAACGCCTTCAACATCGGCGGTATGACCCCGAGATCATCGCGAAGACCACAGGTCTCGTACTGGGTCCAAATACAGCCATACACAGGACGGTGGGGACTCCACGACGGGCCCTGTCCAAAACTTTTTAGAGCAGACAAGGTCCAGAGTCTCGTCACTCCTGACTGGTGGTCGAGACTCCTACAGATCAAGGGTCTGAGCTCGCTTAAAGACGGTTTACACATGTTGATATCGCCTTACATATTTTTGATACTAGCATATTATTCTATAAACGTTTCGTCCTCTCGTCTTGAGAAACCTGTTGATCCTTGTTCTCTATATGGAGGATTATTTATAAATTTTTAAATGTGTGTCCTTTGATTGTGCTGCTTTTGCGGCGAGTGGGGAGTTGGGCGCCTGAAACCACGAATTGAGTGACGTCTGTTACTTTAATTGATCATCCTTAGTCGGTATCGTAACTGCAATATGTTAATTTGAACTATTATCATGTTTTATGTTCATGTCCCTAGTGATTTGTGTTATACATTCTGGTCAAATGTCTTCTGTCGTCTTTTTTTATGAATAAAACAAGAAAATATTGATTTTTCCATCAATGGATGGCCTGAGAATTTATAAAATACAGACACATACACTCTTTTTTTTTTTTTTTTTTTTTTTTTTTTCGTTATGGTGAGACTTTAACTCATGATAAGAAATTCCAAAAGTTGTAAACTTTGCAAAAATATTTATGGTCAAAACGAAAATACGTAATGAATATAAAATTAATACTATTCATAACTGCATAATACACAATTACACATGTATATTAAAGCAGCGTTATCATTTATCACCTTTTTCTTCTTCAGTACAAATTTGTGTCTGATAATCTCGTATTCTTACTGTGATCGTTGATCTGTGAACTTATTTGACACGCCAATTCCTCGAGAACAGGACTTCTCAGTTTATTAAAATTGAAATAAGGTTACTGCACGAAGAAATTTGTCAATTCATAACACTTAAATTCTATTAACATAAATCATTTAAAATATCTGTCGAATGATAAGCAACCTTTATCATTCTTTAAATTCTCATTCATTTTTCAAGTTTTTACTAAATTTGCACCTCACCTACTCCAATCACAAACTCCACTGAATACAGGTGTAAATCTACACTACAGAAGAGTCCAGTCTTCCGGATAGCTACAATAGGACAATGCCCATATAACAGTATATATGCCACATGTAGTTACGCGCACAGAGCAGCCTGGTCTTCCGGACAGACATAGCAGGACGAAATCTACATGCAAGTGTATATATGACACGTGTAAACTTACACGTACAAAGCAACTCGGTAAACTTACACGTACAAAGCAACTCGGTCTTCCGGACACCTAAAGTAGGGCGATGTCTACATGCCAGTGCATATGACACGTGTAAACTTACACGTACAGAGCAGCCCGGTCATTTGGATATATATAATAAGGCTATGTCTACATGCCAGCATATGACAGGTATAAACTGACACGTATAGAGCTGCTCGGTCTTCCGGATAGCTATAATAGGGCAGTATTTACAGACCAGTGTACATGTATATGACGGGTGTAAACTTACACATACAGAGCAGCTCAGTCAACCGAACAACTATAGTAGGGCAATATCTACATGCCAGTGTACATGACACGTGTAAACTTGCACGTACAGAGCAACTGGTTCTTCTGAACAGCTATAGTAGAGCAATATCTACATACCGTATCAAAGGTCATCAATTTTAATACATGTAATGTATTAAACTGCAATAATGTAAAAATTATGATTTTTCTGATGGGTCTACACACATTTTTTACATAAATGAATAGTCGGAAGGAGTCATCTTTAGTTTTAGATATAAAACATACTTCTTCTCCTGTGTGCTAAAAAAGCACAAATGCCAACTGTTTGTCTAATTTTGTGTCGTGGATGCCTCCACAAAGTACCGATTGCCCGATATAATTTAATTTCTCTTATGACATGTTCCACATGAACTCTATATTTATTTTTTTTTTTTTATTTAATTTTCGACACTGTCTTTGCTGAAATACAGGTCTTCTGTTGATCTCTGTTCGAGTAAATGGGGTTATGATAGTGTCCCGATTCGGGAAAATTTTGTCACCAAGAATAACAAATCCAGTTGGAAAGGGAAGAGGTTGATTATGCCCGATATTGGGAACATAATTAAGTATTTGAGCGTCATTTTGATGTCCTAAAAATCCACTTCGCACAAGACGAAGAGTGTTCGAATTGTCAATAATAACAATAGTATGTATACAGTGGTAATGTCTATGTCCGCTGTAGTAGAGGGCTTGTGGCTCGTTTTTGGGACGGTATATATGGTGGGACGTGCCATCGATAGCTGCAACCGCCTTCGGAAGTTCCTCCAAGACACCTCTCATACCCCTCCATTCGCGCTCTGAAGGCCATTGTATTCTGTTAAGATATAGATTGTACAAAACAGGACGTAGAGAGTCTATTTCAGATGATATGGTTGCTGGGCAAACATCAAAAAGTAATGCTAAAACTGAATAGCAGGGATACGAGCGAAGCCAGAGAAGAAAAAGCATTACACTATTTCTGGGTGATAAAACACGAGAATATTCGTAAGGGTGTCTTGCAAAAAGGCGAAAAACATCGCGTCCCAACCAACAATTGTCTATACATCCAAACAGTCGATTGCGAATACTGCACAAAGGATCTGGAGGTGTATATGAAATGACAACTAAGATTTCCATAACCAAACGCAGAAAGTCGTCGTCACATGGTGGTGGCACCGACATAGTGGTGACCAAGGCTGTAGCTAACTCCACATTCATATCTAATATGACAATTCGAATAACTAGTTTATAACTGAATGACTGAATCACTACTATATATTATAGTGCAGCAAGTTAACAGAACAAAGTAAATCGATGCGTGTTAACTCCTTATATCAATGTAAAGGTAACTGGTTTTGAATTCGAACACGCTTTTCACGATCTGCGCTCGTCTAGATTAACCACGTGGTATTACCGTTCTCATTTCAATTCATTAGAGAAGGCGCACCTGAAAACCTAACAATGGAGACCCGTAAGTAGTTTTCTTGCACGTGTATTCTGATAGATATAAAACTAGCATTAAAGGTTACTGATATACATGCATGTTACTAAAACTTACCTTTTATTTTATTTACATAATCTAACTTGATTCTTGTGTTCAAACGAGTTTAGTACATGTACATAATGTGTACAGAACGTTTGTTGTCATCCGAGTAATTGATTTAGTCGTTTATGGCTGAGAGAGAGTGTGTGTGTGTCAGAAAGAGAGAAAAAGAGAGAGAAAGAGTCATGGACAGATAGAATCATGGACAGAAAGAGAGAGAGAGAGAGAGAGAGAGAGAGAGAGAGAGAGAGAGAGAGTCAGAGATAGAGAGACAGAGAGAAACTCAGAGAGAAACAGAGATAGAGCCAGGGACAGAAACTTGCCTATAAAATAGTTTAATATTTACTTACAGGTCCCACTTTGATAAGTAAAAAAGGAAAAAGCTCCCCCATCTCAAAAGAAGAGACCTTGATGATGCTAAGAGCTTATCAATGCCATCCGTGTGCTTGGGGAGAGATCATAGAAGAAATGAAGGAAAATAGAAGCAAGCTTCCTAGAGACACGCAAGCCCTATACCTACAAGCAACGCAAAAGCAACTAGGAGATAGGCTAGGAGGGAAGCTTAGGAAGCTTCTTGGAACTTCCAACCCGGAGGAAGATACACAGATTATGTAAGTTTAAATCTACTGTTATGTATAGCAAACATTAGTAAACAGCCTCCACCATTGTCTTATACAAAAGCATGCAAAACCTCTGCCCCCCCCCCCCCCCCCCGCTACACACACCCTCCCTCACCCTCACACACACACACCCTCACACACACCCTCACCCTTACACAACCTCAAACATACATACACACACCATCACCATTACCACACACTCGCACACACAATCACACACACGCACAGACCATCACACATACACATGCACGTACATGCACACCGGCATCTCCAAAAACATTCAATAGTTAAGACCATGAAATGAGTTGTAATGTGATATAGTTGGTTGGTTGGTTTACGTAGCTTTCAGCAATTGTTTCAGCTATATCGCGACATAGAAGCAGGAGGTAACCAACCTCTCAAACACAGTGGCGAGACCGGGATTCGAACCCCGGCCGTCTGCACCGAAGCCGAGCGCTTTACCACTACACCAACTCTGTCTCTAATGTGATATAGTGTCATGGACTTGTTCATGTGCACAAGAATAAAGAAAAGCTCATTTTAACTGCGATAATAAAGATTTGATCTTTATTGTTTATTTTTTCAGGGAGGAGCTGTGCAAAGTTAAAGCATTGGAGGAGAAACACCAAGAGGAGACGACAACAGCTACAGAAACCCAACAGCAGCAACAACAACAGCAGCAGCAACAACAACAGCAGCAACAACAACAGCAGCAGCCAAGAGCAGGGCCATCTGGATTACAAAAGCATCCGCGAGCAGGGCCGTCTGGGATAAAAAGGCGACTTGATGAAATCATGCAAGACTTGCAGTCCAGCGGAGAGGAAGACACCGACCACCATATTGCCCGCGAAAGAAAGAAATCTAAGCAGCCATCTTTATTCAAATTGATGAGAGAGAATCATGTTAAATATAATAAATTCATTACAAAGAAAATCCCAAAGCTCTTGAAACAACTTGGTGTTTCAAGTAGCGATTCAGAATAAAGAAGTTAAAATCGTTATGTTTTGGATCTTTGTTTTTACAAAAGACTGGAGTAATAATTTTATTGCTCCCGGATCGAATGATCGGGGCTTATTGGTTTTGTCCTGTCTGTCTCTCGGTTTGTCTGTCTGTCCTCAGCTTGAACCCTCAATGTAGCATTTGAATGATACGAGAGAGAAACTTCATATTTTGCATGCATGGTCAAGCAAGATACGAGAGTAACTGATGACTTATGACTGCGACAATAACAACAATATGTCACAGTGGACATTCACGGACCCCATAATTTCTGAGGTGAGACCAGGTGCCCGGGAGGAGTAAGCGTCTCCTGTCTGGCTAGCCACATCCGCCGTAAATGTCCTCACACACAGACGAAACAAAATAATTCAACACTGTATATGTAAATGAATGTGAACAAAACATTGTATGTATATATATATGTATATATATATAGAAAGTGCCACAGCCACACACCACCAGGAAAAAGTATAAATACACTGAAGTCGAACCCTCCGCGGGGAACTAATGTTGCCCTTCAAGTGACAAGTAAAAGAACCCTCACTGCTTGGGGGAAGGGGGGGGGGGGGGTTCCGTTGCAAATATCAAAATTCATGAAACTGCTTCAGTCAGATACCGTCGCCATAAACGTGCAATATTCGGGAGTACGACGTTAAGCAATGGAAACCATACAATTAAATCAAGTGACACAAAGGTCATTATTGACCGTGATTGTAACATCGACTGTGAGCTCTTCATGCTCAAATTGATTTTGCCGTACTTTGTTGTTGCCGGTGGCACAGTACAGGCGCGGAGCCAGAGTACTTTGGATGTGGAAGCACATTCAGGCAAGGGGGTTGGGGCCGCTTTCAGGCCTATAATGGATCCAGGGCGAAACCCTGGTTGGCGACCAAGGGGCCAAGCCCCGGGAAGGTAATGGATTTTACGCGTCTACAGCGCAGTTTTCTACGCTAAAAATGACCCTTTCTACACCATTTGTCTGTTATATTCAACTTACAAGCGATAGCATTTCAACATATAACATGTATGTTTGACATTTAAACAAGTGAGATCATTTTTTGCAGAATGATGTGGTAGCACCTGTGAACTTGCGTGCGCCTGACTACGCGCCTGCAGTGTTTCACAAATACATCTTGTTGAAAGTCTGTATGTTACGCCTGTCTGTCGGCCTGTTGTCAATTTTAACGAAGTAACCATTTGAATTCATTTCTAAACCCCGTTTTACAGAACTTTATGAACTTTGATACGACCCCTTCATATTCCATGGGCGAGTACGCGTCAGTATACGCGTACGTCCTCGAGTCCGCGTTACCTGAAGATGTCTAATACGTGTAAACTTGCACGTACAGAGCAGCACGATCTTGCGGACAGCTGTAGTAGGATGATATCTTCATGCCGGTGTATAGGACTTTACTGGTTCCCGAAATTAGCATTGTCAAATGCATTACCCTTGACCAACCATTTACAACCGCTTTTCTGTTTAGGTTGCATGTAAAGGAGGCAAGGTTGTGGGGGGGGGGGGGGGGGGGGGGGGGGGGGGGGGGGGGGGGGGGGGGGGGGGGGGGGGGGGGGGGGGGGGGGGGGGGGGGGGGGGGGGGGATTTAATAAATACTCATAGTTATATGTGTAAAATGCATTTGTTGCGATTACTTACGTGCTGTCTATCATCATGTAAGGATTGATATCCATTATTTGCCTAATTGTATGATTTTGCATTCTCCAGTCTTTAGCTCTAGAATATTGCCAGACATGGCATCTCATGATTGTTTACGGCGTTTCTACTTATACATGCTTATCCTTTCACTAAGCAGTGTAATAGATTACTTCTCGTCTATTACCCGTATCAGTACGCAGTGTTATAATGTACTTCTCGGCTATTACCAGTATCAGTAAGAAGTGTAATAATGTACTTCTCGTCGATAACCCGTCTCAGTAAGCAGTGTTATAATGTACTTCTCGTCTATTACCCGTATCAGTAAGCAGTGTTATAATGTACTTCTCGGCTATTACCCGTATCAGTAAGCAGAGTAATAATGTACTTCTCGGCTATTACCTGTATAAGTAAGCAGTGCTATAATGTACTTCTCGTCTATTACCCGTATCAGTAAGCAGTGTTATAATGTACTTCTCGGCTATTACCCGTATCAGTAGCCAGAGTAATGATGTACTTCTCGTCTATCACCCGTATCAGTAAGCAGAGTAATAATGTACTTCTCGTCTATTACCCGTATCAGTAAGCAGTGTTATAATGTATTTCTCGTCTATTACCCGTATCAGTAAGCAGTGTTATAATGTACTTCTCGTCTATCACCCGTATCAGTAAGCAGTGTTATAATGTATTTCTCGTCTATTACCCGTATCAGTAAGCAGTGTTCTAATGTATTTCTCGTCTATTACCCGTATCAGTAGCCAGAGTAATGATGTACTTCTCGTCTATCACCCGTATCAGTAAGCAGAGTAATAATGTACTTCTCGTCTATTACCCGTATCAGTAAGCAGTGTTATAATGTACTTCTCGTCTATTACCCGTATCAGTAAGCAGTGTTATAATGTATTTCTCGTCTATTACCCGTATCAGTAAGCAGTGTTATAATGTACTTCTCGTCTATTACCCGTATCAGTAAGCAGTGTTATAATGTATTTCTCGTCTATTACCCGTATCAGTAAGCAGAGTAATAATGTACTTCTCCTCTATTACCCGTATCAGTAAGCAGTGTTCTAATGTATTTCTCGTCTATTACCCGTATCAGTAAGCAGTGTTATAATGTATTTCTCGTCTATTACCCGTATCAGTAAGCAGTGTTATAATGCATTTCTCGTCTATTACCCGTATCAGTAAGCAGTGTAATGATGTACTTCTCGTCTATTACCCGTATCAGTAAGCAGTGTAATGATGTACTTCTCGTCTATTACCCGTATCAGTAAGTAGTGTTATAATGTACTTCTCGTCTATTACCCGTATCAGTAAGTAGTGTTATAATGTTACTTTTATCACTAAGCAGTGTAATAATGCACTTCTCGTCTATTACCTGTATCACAAAGTAGTGTAATAATGCACTCTTGTCTATTATCTTTATCACTAAGCAGTGTAATAATGCACTTCTCTTCTGTTAACCTGTTTCACAAAGCAGTGTACATGCAATAATGTACTTTTCATCTCTTACTTATATCAGGAAGCAATGCAATCCTGTACTTTTTCTCCATTGCCCACATCACTAAGCAGAGAAATATATTCATTTTAGTAGGTTTATTTCAAATTATGCAATCATTTTTGAAAACGCGAAAGGACAATACTGAACACCACACTCCCTTTCCTATTAAAAATATTCATAAATATTTTAGCCATGATATGATATTTTGATGGTCTTTCCCACCCCTAGAGGTAGCAATATCAATAATTACACGATCAAAACGTTTCTTATCGACCTTAGAAAAACAACGAAGTTGCATATTATCAGAAGAAAATCCGCATTCTTGAACAACATATCGTTTCAGGAAGCTCGTAAATTGTACAAAAAGACGTCAAAAAGATAACGAGTTGTTTGTATATGAATGTAAAGTGCAATGTGGGTAAGCCATATGAATATTTATATTATGCAGAGGCATGATTAGAAAAATATATACCTCCGTGTCGTTCTTTTATGTTGGCAATTTACTTTCCATGATGCTTACATCTCTATGACGTTAAAAAGGAACTGACAAAATCTAAGGAACGATTTATTATAATAATGTTTAACAATATACAATGGCTTAATTTTTAACATTATAGACGTGCTTTATAATATACGATAGGTAAATTTTCAACAATGCTCATGCGTTTTCCCTAAAAACCTCATCAGCCGCGCTGATAACTAATTACAAAGCAAATATATCAAAGCTCACTAACGCACAGTATCAACATCTCATTTGTTTGATGACAGACACCTGCATGTTTAAGAGAATACAGAAAATTTTAGAACTAGGATTTCTTGTCTTTTACAATGTACGCTCATCATCAGGGCACCTAGGATCCATTTTTGTTCATATGTTTGTTTGTTTCTTCAGTGAAATAGCAACATGGAAGCACAAAGTCAACAATCTATTTTTATATTGTGGACAAATTTGGGAATCGAACCGCTACCCCACCGCGTGTCAAACATTTTAAGATGAAGTCTGCCCTAACCTAGGAATAACCGTTAAAGGAGACTTATCAATGTATCATCTCATTGAGTGACGAAATAAACATCAATATTGGTAGGCCTAAAAGACTATTTCTGTCTCGTTACAATTAAGTGCTCTAAAAAGTACATGCGCACACATTCATCAAGTATTTATTATAGTGTTTAAAATACTGACAAATATCTAAGACAATGGTAGCAACATGAAAGTTATTGGTGAAAGAATTACTGTATTTATGTTGGTTCACATACATTTTATATATACAGAGCTGAGTTACAATCGTTTACTCTGTCTGTCCCGGCATTCATGGCGGGTGTGGCTAGTCATTCAAGACGCTTACTCCTCCCCGTACCCTGTGATCGTATTAAAAAAAACTCGTAAGTTTTAATCTTATGATTACTCTTAAGGCTGTCGTGAGATTTCTCTAAAGTAATATTCATGAAAGCTCTCTTAAGATCACTTTTAAACTTACGATCGCGGAAACGACAAATCATTTACGAACTATCTGTAAAACAGCCCAAGCAATTGTTATCTGTTTTCACTTTCGTTTTAGTGATATATGACTTTCGTTTTCAGTGGCGGATTCAGAAGTGGAGGGGGTATTAAACCAATATAAATAATTAAATACGAAAGGAAAAAGAGAGCTATCATCTGTAATTGTCTATGCGGCAGACTAGTAGGAATCCAATAATAATAAAAATAATACCTACTCGACTCTCATCTCATTTTGACTAAGTTTAGGGCTTTAAACCATATCGCAAAATAGCGCTCATTTTCTGCATGGCGGCCATTTTGGAATCGATATATTCACTATGTCTACCATAGACTTGAACGGGGAACCAACCAAAAATTCCATAATACCCACTATTTTGTGTTGAAGATCACATTTGTCTGGCAAGAAATCAATACTTTATATGACAATGAAAATAACATTAAATTTTGAGCGAAATTTGACAAATATAAGTCCCGTCACTTTCAGGATGAAATTCTGAAGCGATACTGTCCAATCACTCCAAGTAAAGAAACTGCGAAAATGGGGGAAAACCCACCAACTTTGCATCTTAAATGCTTTAGGAAATATTACGAGCCATATATTTGTCCGGTCCGTTTTGGAATGTTCGAGATAAGAAATTCCGGACTGCATCAGTTTAAATGAAATATAACGAAATCATGTCCCGCTGAAATATAACGAAATCATGTCCCGTCATTTTTTGGGTCAAAAATTGGACATTTGTGAGAAGCATAGGTGCCATATTGTAATTCGCGCAGTACCAACTTAGGTCATGACGTCAAGTCACGTGATGCGCATAAGATTTGAATACATGAATAAATTGAGCACCATTCTGCCATATGCCCATCCTTTTCTCTTTCCTGACTGAAAATATATCGAAAGTGGTAATACATTTTTTCAAAAACTCTAGATACTTCCAGGAGGTCCTGGGAGATGCCCCCCCCCCCCCCCTCCGCCCCCTAACTTCAAAAGCTGGATCCGTCATACAAGACCGTGTCTACTTTCAGTGTTACCTTTGACTTTTAGATATCCTGTAGATAAGAAAGTTCACCTTGTTTGTATGATGGATTTAATTTTTTACAGGAATTGACATAGATCAGGATGTTAGAAGGTCAAGGTAATCATTCACTTGGTCAGTGATGTCCATTACATGATATGACTAGGGAATCTATACCTCTGAAAATTTGGGACTGAACGACATGAATGCCCGTATAGGTGTTATCTCCCCTTGTTGAAAATATGAAAAACTTAAAATGCAAAAATTGTGCTGGGTGAACTTTTCTTATATTCATGAATCTTGATGAATAAAGATATCTGAGCTTTTCACTGGCAGAATTTTAAAAGTTTTGTCCTTTTTGAAAAAATATCAGCAAAACATAGGTGCTTCCCATATGGTTCAATACAAACTTTAACTACTCCTATGTCAGTGGAATAATGTTATTTTTAGAAAACCCTTCGGGGAAAGGTTTCCTTTTATAGAATGCTTCAGAATGATATATTAATTCAAAGTTTAATGGTATATCTATGGAGATCTAAATGCAGTTCAATATACATGTAACGCCTTAGAATTGACTTACGACAGCGCTGAAAGTGACACTTAAGAGTAACTCATAAACTTAAGAGTGGGTTGAGGCATTCGTAAACTGACTTACGATTAAAATCGATCGTAAGTTTTTCTTACGATTTTTGTGAATATGCACGTAATGCTAAGATCGGTCGTAAGAGTAATTTTATACTTCCGGCTTTTTGTGAATACGATCACTGCATGGTCTTTGAATTTCATTGAGGGGTCCGTGAATGTCCGCTGTAGTACATTGTTGTTAGTGCCATAGTCACTTTCAAAATTTAAACTTTATTTATTTTACAACGATTAAAAAAAAAGTTTTAAACAACTTACATAAATCTTGCTCGTTGGCACGGATCGTGGCGTTAGGATGTCGTTTGTGTGGGAGGAAACCGGAGTACCCGGAGAAAACCCACGAATCCATGTGTGTGTGTATAAAGCTATTTTCGACTTTGTTGCCAACGGGGATATTCGTATTTCACGAACACATATTGGTTTTGCGTTTGAACCCAACTCTCTCATAGGTGCAATCTTTTCAACGCAGTAATTAGACTATTCTGTAGCTGATCCGTTTTTAAACAGGAAGTATAATTATTGCTAAATCTTATCAACTCGGGCCCCACGTCGGTTTTGGGTGTTGGAAAAATCTGATCATGTAGTATAAGAACCGACTCGAAAAAGGAAATGAGATAAAAAATAAAAGAAAAATATAAAGAAGACGGCGTGGTTCAATCCGAGCTTTGCTCGTGACTGGAATCTCCCACTGTTCGGGGTCGTGTCTTTTGGATGAGACAGTAGAGACTGAGGTACCGTGTCTGGGTAGAAGTGGTAAAAGATCCCTCACTACTTCACAGCTGCATAACAATGTCTTTTACACACTCCGCTGTGTTTGTTTATGTTTTATACTCTGCTGCTTTCGTCAGTATATAAAAATGTACACAGGTTTGGCCTTGGCTGCCAATTAGAGAACTAGCTATTAGCTAAAACACTGACCAACCAAATAACAGGCGCATAAGTGTTTTGTAATACAGATATGTGGGTCATGTAGCCATACAAGGTTATGTCAAGAGATTGATGCAAGGTATAATATCAAGTGCTTGATGTAAACAATCTTTAGATGTAACTATACTTCCGATGACGTCACATGTGGTGACATTGTTAATGGAAAATTAACGGAGCGTATATGTGCACTGTACCATGAAGTGCATTATTACACCATTAACGAAACAAGTGGGAGGTCAGTGCATTCAATACTTTAAAAGTATACTGTTAAAAGTGCATATTTGACAAATTAAGGTGAAGAATTTATTGTCCTTATGATAAAGAAAAGGACTTCAGTATTCGTTTATGCTGTCTACAAAATGAAAGCCCCCCCCCCCCCCCCACACACACACACACACCTCCGATCCCTTCTTTTATGTTCATTGTGCACTGTTCTGAATGCAGTTACCCTGTGATAGCAGCTTCCAGGTGCAGTGGTTAAACAGAAGAAGCCATGTTGAAGTTCTATTCATAGTATTTAAGACTCCATAGCATGAAATATCACGGCGTAGAAGGTACAGCGGTCTTCTGTGTCACCAAATCAGAAGTGTTTTATCCGAGTATCCTGATATATCGTGTATATAACGCGAGGAATTCAGTTGTATGAGCGAAAAAAGGTTCTTCTAGCTGAATTCATAAGAAAATGTATGAAACAGTTCTCTACTGAAACAAACAAATAGATTTCGAGAATGATTATGATTTTATGATTAATTTTATTTGTTTTATGGTTAATTGATTGATTGATATACCTTGACACAGGACGTCGGTTTTCAATGCCTCATTCAGGAGACAGGACACCGGTGTGCCCATGCCGGGAGTCGAACCCGGAACCTTTCCATCACGAGTCGGCTCATTAATATTATTATTTAAACTCCATGCACATATAAATATCAACTTATAATAAGTGCAAAAAGCCATTTCTGTCCCCCACATTTGAAAGGGGGGACGTTCCCAAGCTATTTCCACCTCTTTTTTTTTTTCTTTTTCTTTTTTCCCTACGCCCCTGTTTCGTCATGCATGGCACAGGGTAATTCATTATCAGTACATTTTAAGACCTAAAATACGCAAGATAATGACAAACAGGTCGAAGCTGTCCGAGATTTAAACTGAAAAACTATTTTGTTTTGAGATTGAATTTCAGCTCTCTATATCACGTTATAAATTGTGACGCAAGTCTTATTTTTGTATTTTCAGTATGATACTATCCTTATGTAGCTGACGAAATCGTTCTTTCTTTCTTTTCTTTTCTTTTTTTTTTTTTTTTTTTTTTTTTTTTTTTTTTTTTTCTTTTTCTTTTTTTTATTTACAGTTTCGACGACACCCTTTTATTCTCGTGTTTTAGATAACAATGACCTGAGGTGGAAGTGCACTCTCTCAATAGGTGAGCCATAAAGTGGGATGAACTGTAAACAGTCATTGAGGCTTCCGGACCTTGAAGACTATATAAATAGAGAGTGGTAATGCTCGCTAAAACATAACAAATAGAGCTTGCTAGATACACAGCAATACTACAAAGCTTTACCGAGATGATTGATAAAACGTTTATTATATGCGTAGTGGCAGTTTGCTGCGTCCAGTCACGTGTGATAGACGGGACAAAGAAGGGAGAACAACTCTTTAGTATAGATGTAAGTTCATTTTATGATAAAAAAAAAATATCGGAATAACTTGATACATATTATTAAAACTACGGGTAGCTGGGGTGATTTTTGAATAAAAATTTTCTAATAAAGAAAAAAAAGACGAAAAAAAAAAAAAAAAAATATATATATATATATATATATATATATATATATACGTTTGAATGGTTTAATACCAATATTTGTGATTTTAAATTAAATGTAATCGATAATTGATTTATGAAAAAACTTAAAAATGAATAAAAAAAAAAAAAAAAAAGAAAGAAAGAAAAAGAAAAATATCTCTTCTTATAATATGGAGGGTTTAGCTTGGGTCGTATAACTACTCATATCATAGCCTGTTTGTATTTCACTTTATTATACTTTTAATTCCAGGATTATTTAGAGCGATATGGATACTTGGAAAAAAGAACTTTGGAGGAGGGTATAGCAAACAGTGATGCTGATAGACGGGCTGCAATAAGGTATGTCCATGCCTCCCCTCCCCCCCCCCCCCCCCCTAAAAAAAAGTAGATCGCAAACAAAATTTTACGAAGCTGAAACAGTAGGAATAATATACATTTTATTATACTTAAAATCATTTGTTTCTTCTCCGATATTTACGGTAATAAAACTTTTATAATTTTAATATATTATTTCGGTATTCCATGTCTGTCGAATTTTCAAAGTCTATACCATATTATTGTTTTGTAATATTACAGTATCATAGAAATGATCGGAGAAGTGTGTCGCAATATATTTTACATAAGCAGTTTGTTCGGGTAGATTATTTTCTTCCTCCTCATAAAACTAAATTATTGTAAACATTTTGACAGGCTTTCGTGGATGCTCCCCACCCCCCCCCCTTTTTTTTTCTTAGGTAGTACAATACGTTAGACGTCTTTCATGATTTAACTTTTCGTTGATTCTGCATGTTTACATTTCTCATCTCTATAGGTCGTTTCAAGAGTTCAATGGTCTTGATGCGACAGGAGACATAGACGAAGCCACACTGATAAAAATGAAGCAGCCTCGTTGTGGTGTTAAGGATATAGTAAAAGAGCGCGCGTCCGGGAAAGAAAGTCAGGGTCCACTCAATTTCTTCGCACCAGGTAGGATATTTATCTTCTCTCAGTACGATAGAATGTATAACCTGAAAACTGCAATCAGTCAGTTATCTTTGATACTGAATGACCTTTTTTTTTCTTTTGTCAATAAACAAAACTGCCGATAAGCAAGTACATATATACATATCTGTGAGGTCGGTAATGTTACTCTAGTAGTTAAGATTCAATAATCCCACTTCTCTTGTGATACAGGATACCGCTGGCCACAGAAAACTATTACATGGAAATCGAGCCGACCTACAAACCAACTCACGGAGTCTACACAAAGGTTCGTAAGCAAATCTCATTCAGTTTATACTCAGTCATAGTAATGTTGGAATCTACTGAGACCATGCAATGTCCACCACGTGTTAATATTTTTTATGATTTCGTTGCTTTTACATGGTGTTGCATAAATATGTTTTCATACCGGTTTGCATTTTTTAAATATTACATTATATAGTGATGTATGTGGGGTTTATTTTATAGATATGCGTTTGAGAATGCATTTAAGTACTGGTCTGACGTCACGCCTCTGAAGTTTGAATACACCTATGGTGAGCCGGACATCGACATTCAGTTTGCCACCAGAGATCATGGCGACGGCAAATATAACGCATTCGATGGCAAAGGTAACTTAAACACAAAAGCGGACATGGTCGTAAGGTTATATAGAATAGTTAACTTGCAAAGTATGCCTATTGTCATTGCTGAGGTTCTTAAAGGGTGTTTTTTGCTTTATATCTTATGTGTGCAAGATTTGACTATTCCATGTAATCCAAATCAAGCATTTTCTTGTTATCCAAAAGGATCCTAAACTCAGCTGTGCAATCATTACTAAATCCTAACATCAACCCCTCCGGTTAAACGGAACCCATACATTACATGTACCGAAGAGTTGTTTGAAACCTTCATATGTTTTGAAATCTTGACTAAGTTGTGGGGATATAACCACAATCATAAAAGTGCCCTCCTTTTCGTTATCAAATTTCTGTGTAATAACCTATGCATGTATTCAATGTCAGGTGGCGTACTTGCTCATGCATATTTCCCCACCAATGGTGACGCACATTTCGATGATGAAGAGCGTTGGGTTTTCCGCAGTAACAGTGGTACGGATCTGGAGACGGTTGCCGCCCATGAGTTTGGTCACGCTCTAGGACTTAGTCATTCTACTGTGCCCGGATCCTTGATGGCGCCTACATATAAAGGGTTCGATCCTAACTTCAGGCTTCATGAAGACGATATTAAGGGCATTCAGTCATTGTATGGTATGTACAATATCCAAATTATTAAAGTTCTCGACGATGAAATTTACTTGACATTCCACTTAAAACTTGGTATTCCACGTAACTTGTCAGAATAAGTATTTTTGACATAACATAACAATTTCATGTTTATAAAGATTATGCTTAAGTTTGTCTAGTCTTAAAATTCATCAAGATTAAAAGCAATATGGCTAATTTACGTTCATACTAATTAATGGCAGTCATTAGGGTGTGGATTGTGAGATCAGGTAATATTCGTTCTAAAGAAAAAATTATAATGAACTATATTTTCAACACTCAATTAATCAAAACATTTTCTTTTTGGAAAAAGGTTTCAGAATTGCATCAAAACTGTACTCTGTAAGCACTGTAAAAAAGTAAAACACATACCAAATTGTACGAAACTTCTTATCTTTATAATGAATAAAATAATTTTAATTGTATTTGCAGGCACAAAAGATAGTGCAACAACAACAACATCAACAACAACGACTACTACAACTGCAGCGCCCTCTACCACGACTTCTCCATCAGTCACACCCTCATCAGACTTCCCACCCTGTAGTATGAAATTCGATGCCATAACGTTAGGTATGATATCAAAATAGTATAACAGGCTCACCAACGTATTACATAGTTAAATAAGACGTGATATAAATGGGATATCAGCACAATGTACTCTACACGTGTTCCGGCTGTATATCCCTTATCAGCAGTATTGACTTCTTTGAAATATGAAAAGTTTTAATAATGTCCAAAAACAAAGAAGTTTGTGTAAACTGTTAGTATATGTTCTACAACTAAGAATCAGTTTTGGAGACTAAATGTGCTTTTCAACTTTGATGTAGGTAAAGTTAGTATTACTACTAGGTTAAACAAATACATGTATTGTAATGAATATAAGCACTTAGATACATGCTTAATGCTTTGTAAACATAGCTAGGCAATACCCACGTAGTTGTATATTGTGACGTAGGAGCATGTTATTAACATCCAGGATCTCACTCATTACGAATCTCTTTTCCCTTTCATCAGATTTTCAACAAAACGAAATAACCCTTACATTATCTTGGTAATAACACTCACTGACTATTGATAGTTCCGCTTATCAATATTGACAATAATACTACCTATTGTTCTGCTAACATTGTGATCGCATTCTACGACAGGTCCAGATGGTTATACATACGTGTTTAGAAACAAGTTCGTATACAGATTGGACGAGAACGGTCACGTGGGTACATTCCTTTCCCGTCATATCTACCCAAAAGCTCCTAAACACCCCAGTGCTGCAGTGTATATAAAAGATACAGACAAAACATTCATATTCAAAGGTAATACATATTTAGTGCATAACATCTTGTGAATTATGCCATCGTATTGCGGTTTTCACAATTGCAATGCTTTTATTGTGTAATATTTCTTGAATTGTAATGTAGGGGCAGGCTTTGTGTAGTGGTTAAGCGCTTGTCTTAAGGCGCCGACGATCCGGGTCCGATTCCCGGGTTGCGTCTCTATGTTTAAGACGTTGGTTACCTCCTGCTTCCATGTCGCGATATAACTGAAAAATTGTTGAAGGCGACGTAAAACACCAATCAACCAACCAATGAATAGTAATGTGGACTCTTGACACAATAGACACTTTATTACTATGGCCCAGTTGTTTATAACAATCACCACTGTTAAAGCTCATCAGAGATTAAAAGTTTGATAGATGATGAGTTAAATTTGTTATGTAATCAAATGAATTCAAAGTGTATTAATTTACTCATTGCATAGTGTTTCCAATATGTTGTTCAGTGTCATACATGTATATGTAATGTTTGGTAACAATAGGTAACGGCTTATTGACTTAGATTACGTCACACTATTTACAACAAAGATATCTACCTGTACAGGTAACAAAACCTGGAGATATAGCGGATTCCAACTAGATTCAGGTTATCCCATCACTTTCGACTCATCTGAATTTCCCGTCACAATACATGCCGGGATAGCATTGAAACTGTCTTCCCGTCAACAACAAGTGTATCTGTTCGGGGTAAGTCACTATCAACAAGGCCAACAGTGTTACATGTATATATTTTGTAATTCTGAATTTTTCTGTGGTACTTAATTTTAGACCTGCATTCATTTGGTTTTGCAGGTTTTTAATCTATATGCTGATAAAAAATATTAACGGCATCTTTCTGTTGAATGAATTAATATGTAGATGTATATTTTGTTCTAGGGTAGATATTTTAAAGAGTTTAATGTCAACACCAATGAATTTGTTCCGGGTAAACCTCTGTTGATCTCCAGATTTTGGCGAGGAATTCCCAAGGGAATCGAGGCGGCAATGCAGTGGAAAGACAACGATATCTACTTCTTCAAGGGAAACAAGTGAGTGTCTAACGAGTATCTTTTACATGAGTTTTGCTCACATTAAGTCACATATGTGAAAGAGTTTGCGAGCAGTATAGGGTAGTTCTTACCGTCTTGCTATGACATAGAGGTAACATTAACCTCTTAAACATGTGACAAAAGTCACTTCAAGCTATACATTGAAGCTGCCAATCACAGCTATCTCTCTCAGTATGGTTTTATGGTTTTCGCTCAATATAATCAATGGCAAGGTGCAAGAATTTTGACAAAAATTGTAAAGATGATGACGTTTTATCAGTAAGATATATAAATTTCTCTGTTGTAAGGTGTTAATAGCTTTGTAATATTGAATAACTATTTTGGGGGTTTCTTTCTTTACTTTTTCTTCTTCTTCTCTATTTTACGAAATTAATTGAATCTCATTATTTCCAGATACAGACGATTTGATCCAAGATACCGCTCTGTAAAACTCGGATATCCGAAGGACAAAGCTCCGGCATGGCTGGGAGGGAAATGCGGCACAGCCCCAAAATAATTCTCACATGTTTTTCTGTCCTTGTACTTGTGATAAGTCCCACATATGTTTGTGTCCTTTATATGTGTGATAATTTATGAGAAGTTGACAAACTATTCAATTTGTTCCAACCATTTTTAATTTTTTTTACATTTTTAATTTTTCATTCACGTTATGTAATCATCTAGCTTTACAATTTATTTATATATTTATTTATTTATATATTTATTTTTATGTCTTTATTATTCCCAAAGGTGCCAATCAGTGCTTTGTTTAATTTTATAGAATTATTAATGTTGTGCCATTTTACATTTAGAAAATGTATTTTGTATTTAAGTCATGTGTAAATTTATCATTCCACTTACCCATTTACAGTGTTTTCTTTCAAAATGGAAAATGCAACATACATTCACCAATGTTTAACTATATACATGATACATAATTTTCAAAATATCTTGTAATAAGAAATACCTTTTATATTATTCAGGTCTGTAAACTTTCCTACCTTTAGAATAAACTTATTCCGAGTTTTTCGATAAAGGTTTTAAATTCTTAAATATAACAAGAAAAAGGACATGACTACGGACAAATATTGGCGTTTCATTTATAGAATTTCAATTATTACAAATATAAGTAAAAATTTTTAAGTACTGAGTAGACATCAGTTTTCAAATGGGCATGTTCAGATGTGATCCTTTTGCTCTAACCAATCTAAAAGAATATTGTTCAGAATCACGCGCCTACATACAAACAATTCAATTTAAATTTAAGATTTTGTAATAAAGGAAACGAAATTCGGAAATGGCCTATTTTTCTGTGATGTGTATTCACATATCTTTAATTGTTGTGGTCATAATGTTCGGTGTGTACCTCCAGTGTAATTTAAACAACAGTAATGCCATGTTACTGATGCCAAATCTGTTATTATCTCTAATCCCACCGTTCAGTAAGGTATCAAATACATGAGGATTCGTCCAGTATGTTTACCTGATTTGAATTCATGGTTTTGTAAATCTTGTCGATTAAAACTGCAGTGTGCATACGTGGAAATTATATCCATTATTTTTCACATTTTACAATATCGTGATTTTCTTCGTCTTATGAACATTAATGTTTTAATTTAATTTATAAGCAAACTGTGAGAGCTAATAAACGGTACCAACAATTTATATCGAGTGCTTTTATTTTTTGACTTGGAGTCAAGGATTACAATACAACATGAGAGGCATGCAATATTCCAGGATAAGTGTCAGTAGCTATGGTCAACATTTAAATATAAACTTCTAGACACCTCCGAAAAAAGACAAAGATTACATCCACAATTTCTTTCCTTCTTTTTTTCTTTGTTCATGGACATTCTGAGATGCAAATTTCGTGTATGTGTAGCAGCTTTGAAATAATTGCAAGTGACATCTATAATTTAATTTTTAAAAATGATATCAGGAGAAGGTCGGTCCAGTGGTATCGCACTGGACTTGAAAGTGGACGACCCTGGGGTCATTCCAGCTGTTGATTCGGGTTATTGTAAGGGAGTATATCATCCTTATCTGACCTTGGGATGAGACAGAGTAAACAAAGACCCTGTGTAACTGTATAAACCGAGGCCCGTGTGACGGTATAAACCGAGGTCCCGTGTAACGGTATAAACCGAGGTCCATGTAACGGTATAAACCGAGGTCCGTGTAACGATATAAACCGAGGCTTCGTGTAACTATATAAACCGAGGCCCCGTGTAAAGGTATAAACCGAGGCTCTGTGTAAGGGCATATGTTGGCACGTAAAAGATTCCACACTGTTTTGATCTGGTCTATTACATAGGACAAAATTGTAAAGCCATGCTCCAGCCAGGTGCCGCCATAACAGAAATGAAATTTTCTTGGTGCACTGCACTATTTTAAAATTGTTATTTTTGCATTAAACATAGAGTTATCATTCTTTGATCCAGTTAAAATTTTGTCTGCTTGTTTGTTTTGTCCTCATGATAGTTTGGTTATATGAGTACGATATTTTTAAATTGTTTGGGCATTTGTTTGCTTGCTATCAAGTAAACAACACGACAACCGTGTCGATGTTTGAGTAAACTAAGAGAATGAACTCGTAATTAAAGTACTTACTCTCCATACACGTTCTTCTTTGAAGGTCTTATTGGCACATAGGTGTAGAAACGAGAGAGTTAGAGAGACATATACTCCTTCACTTCAATTTATCTATTTATTTTCTTTATTATTATTATTATTAAAAAAATAATAATAAAAAAAAAAAAATATATATATATATATATATATATATATATATATATATATATATATATATATATATATTTTTTTTTTTTTTTTTTTTTTTTTTATTTTTTTATTTATTTTTATTGGTTAAGGGGAAGTGAGGCTAACCTCCCTTCTGGAAACATAACAAGTGTTGAATGCTTATGTGTGCTTAGATGTAGAATTCGTCTGCAAACCGTCCATGTATTACATCTGAAGTGGAAACCATTTGGATTTATTAAATTTGTCAAGATCCCGACTTTAAAGGAAGAAGTCTGCAAACGCGAATATAACTTCAAATTTCCGATAAGGCCAATTATCAGTTGAACAAGTCCACAAGAGTAAAATACTCGGATGTGAAAAAGTGCAAAAGCAATTTTAGATACAGAAAATGATATTTTTAAATATTCAGTTTACGCATCAGTATATAAAGCATCGAGTTAGAATAAATGACCTGTTGATAAATTGTTTAGAATGTACTTGATCTCACTAACCTGGTTTACAGTCGATGTAGCTCCAGGCGGAGAGAGTCCCTACATCAGAGTAAAGTTTTGCACTTAAAAAACCCCACACCCCATTGTATAGGACCAACTGTTTTGTGCAATGTTGGTCTCGCAAGTGTCATAAGAGTAATTATATTGGTATGACATAAAACAACAATAAACATTTCTCCTGATCCCTTCACACTTCAAAAGAAAAATGCAAAATACGAAAGTAACTGGTGTCACATAATTATGTCATCCACAACAATCTGAAGTGGAAACGGCAGGCGACAATGCTCGTATGTTTGTTTGAAATACATTTATAACATGAAAACATTTTCATATTTCAATTGCATAAAATCAAAAGTCTGCTTAATCTGATAACATAAAAAATCCTTCCAATAACATACCTTAATGCAATACTGCTAAAAGTATTAACCGGATTCGATCAAAATCCTCAATGCAGTACTGTTACAGAGAAATCCTGGATTCCATCAGTCTTCAATGCAAACTGATAAATGTATATACAGAATTCAAAAAATCTTAAGGCACAATACTGCTACGTTGTACACTGCATACAAATGAATTTCTTATCAATTAATAATGATAAAAAGTGACCACTTCTATAACTTCTGTTATATCTTAAACATTCTCGCTGAACTACTATTATTCTCAGAACGATAATTAATGATAGGTAATCCTGAAATACATGTCATTAATATACTTTTAATAAACTCCATACTCAAAGTATCAGTATATCAGGTAATCACATGAAATATTTATATGAATCGGAAAACCATATTACTCACAAAAAGAGAATGAAATAAATTCTAAATAAACTTAAAAAAAATTAAGATACGTTCATATCAAACCTGAATAATATAGTCTGGGAGCCAGTGGGGTCTACCATGCACCCCCTCTAGACTTTTTTCATGGATATCTGGTGGTTTGGTAATGTCTACCGAGTGGGATTCAAAAATGTTCCCATGAAAAATCTCATTTGGGCAATGTTTAATTTCACTGTCCATGGTAACCCCTCATTACTAACAATGACAATGGGTATATACATGTATTCTATCATACCTTGGTTAAATTTGGTCATAAAGAACAAACTTGGTACCAAACTCTAGCTTAGACATTGGTCTTTTATTTCATTATAATTAATGCTAATTAGCTCATTTGCATAATGATGAATATTAATGAAAATAGGGTGGGAAAGGAAAAAATGCATAAAATCAAGAAATATTTACAACAAAAGCACTTATTTCTTGCTAATAAACGAAAAAATTCCCATTTTAATACAGCAGGCATAGAACTTAACTTTCCAAGGGAGAAAATAAGTGCATTTGTGCTACCATTAATTTGCATATTGTTGATGACATGTCTCCCTTATATCTTCTCTCCACAATGTCCTTCGATGGTACACATACATTCAATCAAAGATTTCATTAGAATCATCGTCAGATTGTGCTTCCTCATTATCGTAACTCTCCCCGTCTAGTGTCACCTCCAAAATGTCGACTATTCTTGGTGGAAGCAAGTCACCGACGATCCACAAAGGCTCAAAACAACCGTTTACAATGGTCCATCTATGCTTTCCGACACGACGGCGTCTCGGAATCAGCTATGTGCGCACTTTTCAAAATCTCCACCTGATAGTTTACCCTTTTGATGTGTTGAACCAGCCACTTTTTACATGGAGGAAACGTTCCCATGTCAATGTTTCTCAGTGCACCTGTAGGTTTATCCTCACACTTCTCTTTAATCTTGAAGTCTTTGTTAGTCTACTTGTCTAAACCTCATGTTCCCGAACATGGCGCAAGTAAATTTTTCAATGTTAGTCAAGATTTCTTCAGGTGCATCCCAAGAGTTGCCAATTAAAGCAAGTGACGATGTAAACCTTGGCCGCTTCTCCAGTGTCTTAATTGGCATAACAGGCCACCTCCCTTTGAACGCACTGGTTGCATCGCACCCACAGTAAGCATGGAGGCCAAGAAGGGTTGCACGATAGTCCTCTGTGTATACGCTAGATATCTCGGCCAGGTTCGGTAATTTTCTATGGTTTCCTGAGCCTTTATCAAACAGAAGACTAACACCTTCGAATCTGTCAACGTGATGGAGAAGGATGAAAAATATGTTGCTATCTGGAGATCTCACCTTGACTGTTTTGTAGCCTTGTTCCTTGGTATACATTGTGTACATAACGACTCTTGTGTCTGTTTCTTCCTCGGTAGAGTATAAACTCTCAATAGTAATTCTTACTGTCTTTTCACCATCATGTTATGTAAACTGGTAGCCTTCACCCTCACAGATAAGTGAAATCTTCCTTCAATCCAGCTTTGCGTACGAATCGTTGTTCCAGGATTTACAGAGGATCTGAACAAGCAGTTTCTTGTTTTCATTGTCAAGAATGACTTCCAGTCTGCCGGTTTCTTTGTATTTTCGCTTTGTACCAGCAGTTTTTTCACCACACCATTTTTCGTTCTTTCCATGCTCTTTATTGAGTTTTCCTTGTACATATCAGTGCTGAAAATAACATCAACTTTCTGAGGCATCATGTTAAACAGCCTCTCATGTATATGTTTGAAATTTCCAGGAACCTCTTTCATAGAATGAAATAGAGCATTTCCATCCTCAATTATTAGAAGCCCTTGGTAATGTAAAGGTGCATTTGCGAAGTCTATGCCGTCTATGAGATATTTCATTTTCTTGGATTTGTCAGTTATTGCTATATTTTACCTATATTGAATGGAACAGGAATGAGAGGATATTTCATTACAGCCCCTAAATCAACTTGCATCTCTGGCCTCTGGGACTGAACTAACAACTGAACTGCAATATTTCCCTGTTGCCGGTATTCCACCATCTTATTTTTTTAAGGAACTTACTTTTACTTTCTTTCCCATATCCTCCATTGTCATGAAATTCATTCTCTTAATAGGTTCGAAGAACCTGTCGTGTTTTTCAAGCCTGCCCGTTATAAACGTCTCCCTGGATTCCTTTCCTCAATACTTCGGCAGTGAGAATGTCAGGTTCATTTTCGGAGAGAACCCGGGCACCTGATGATACGGAATATAGATGTTCTTTGTTATCTATGGAGAATGGCTTCATAAATCCCATTACTGCGTCTACTGTTTCAGATACTCTTTGTTCACTTTTCTGGATCTCTGCAGGCAGAAGGTCCCTATGCCACCTGCCAAATTCCGCGTCTGTCAACATATCTGCCGTATACAATGTTAAACCGACATACATGGATCTTTCGTGAGTTGTCCGAACCCACCACTGATATGCATCGTAATTTCCAGCAATCCCTGTAAAACCAGACCCACTGCCAGCTGATTCACTGCGGCTTTTTGCCGCAGTGAACGTTTCCTCCATTGTTTTGTCAAGTGCACATCGGTTACCAGGAATGAATGATCGGGCAACACTCATGACACTGCTCCCGGATGAGTCTCTTCCACATTTGCAAGAAATACAAAGAAGAAAGTGAGATACCTTGCATAGTTTTGGCCATCAAAGCTGAAGAAAATATCTGACATTTGATGTAATGTAAAGATGATGGATAAATCCAAACCACAAGTCCAAAAATCATGAAACCATAGGACATACAAAATCAGTGAAAATGAAAAACAAATGGAAAATAACAAAATATGTCTACTTGAAGAGCATATGTGAACCCCTGTGATCGAGTGAGATCAGGTGCCCGGGGAGAGTGAACTATCTGCATATAGTAATATATCATTGGTTTCATTGCACTTATCAGAGTAAGCACATGCAAAATGTGATCCATATACGCCATCCAGAACTCGACAGTGTTCCCAAGTTCTCCTTCACGGGTCTTGTCTTTAAAATCAGAATATTTTCTGATATGGGCTCTTGTTTTATCGTCGTGTACAACTTCCTTAAAAAATTTATTGGAAGGACACCGAGTAAGATTCCTTATCTTCTTTTTTTATTGCTCTGGAAGGTTGTCAAAGGCGCTCTCATCGCCTTCCTGAGCCAAGAACTGTTGCAGAAGGATTCTGTCTAAACTATCTAGTACAATTTTATGACAGTATATAGCCCTTTCATAATGTTTGCCTGACAAAACTCCGTGAATTGAACCGGTTCCATCAACCCGGTCTCCAACAATATGTCTGATAATCCAGATCCGGCCATTTTTCCCCAACATCAGATATGCACAAATCCGATAAAATGTGCCAATCATGACAATGTGATCTTTATATATTTTAAGACTATTCCAGATGTTTAGGAAAGCTTTCATGCACACCCCTAGGGCAAATGTTGTGACCGTATATCTCTGTCCAACTTCGTTTGTTGCCTCCTCTGCATACCTCAAACAGTCTTGAACTGTACTGTACTCCGTAATTGGATGATTTATTACCGGGAAATAAGCTACTGTTGTCAGTTTTTTTCGGTTTAACTGCCATGACAGATATAAAACCCGCCCACCTTGCTACTTCTTGACCGAAAGCAGACCTCTCTTTTCTGAGAAATAGCCAAGTCATTTCTTTCACAACTGACAGTTCTACTGATCCTTCACTACCCGGATAAACCTTTTCATTTACTGGATAGTTTGGTTATTTATCTCCTATGGGTATATTAAGCGAGCGATCTTTACTTCTTTGTATTTCTGGTACCTCTGGAACTTCACCCCCGTGATCTTCTGCAACACCACTAAGTATTTCTTGCATCATAATTCCATGACCGATGTGAACTGACACAGTCCCTGTCAAAGAATTGACCAACTGGTCCAAACTGTCAAACTCTGAATGGAAAAGTAATGGAACAAGTGGTCCTCTTATTATCTGAGGTGTGAGGAGTGAGGAAGTCTCCTCTAATGCCCTGCTATAGCAGTTTCTAGCTCCACTGAAAATGAGTGACTTTCACAATGACCAAACCTGTTTAACAGTGTCATCAGTTGCTTGCTTCGATATAAATGACGTATAGTTATAGCAATAAGAATAACTTCCACTCTCCATTGATGACTGCTCTACAAATATCCTGCCCAACTGAATTTGTAACCTTGTCTGTTTGCTTTGACGTATTGGCCAATTTCCCCGACATAACGTGCTCTAAGAAACTATTCCGCTCATAGGGAATAAAATGTTTTACGTTATCCAAATACTCAACGGTTGGTGGCCATCGTAATTCATCTGAGTGATTGTAAGCGCTGAGAATAGCATTTCGCAAATAATGAGCAGCTTCTACCAAAATGTCCTTGCTGCCGAGCACAAATGCACTCTGAATAGCTGTTTCAAACTTTGTATTTGCACTGTAAACTAATTGGGATACATATTTTCATTTTGTCTCTAATCTGCAAAATGCTGTCTCCTTTTGAAACCTGCTTTCCAGTTTGTTCTTCAACTTTTCACTCCTATACTTGGGATTATGAAATTCAGAGCCCTCTAAAGCCTTTATGTACGTGCTTAGCAAATCAGTCAATTTGAGAACTTTTTTTTCTCGTGCATTATTTCTTTTATGATTATCTCACACACTACGCTAAAAGCAACTTAGCTTCACTATCCATACTTTTCCGATTTTGAGGATCTATTACATACTTTTTCCTACAATTCGGATGGTTGTGGGCTTCTGATGCAAATAAATCACACCCTCTGATTCTCACCAACAACTTATCATCACCCTTCATCTCTGCAATTGAGTACCGTTTTCCATGCGTCAGACTGAAAGTTTTGTGTACTTTCAGTTGTTCAAGAACCTGACTTTTTACTGCAATTGCACATTCTTTATTGCAAAATATACAGTCTTTAGCAAAAAATGCTATCTTATCAACACTGATCCTACTCTGCTTCGTATGTGAACCTCATGTCCCAGCAACAGGCTCAGATTCTCGTGACAATCGATCAACATTTTTGTGAAATGTTGATAATAATCATGGTGGTAGTCAAGGCTGTCTCCTAAATCCGATGGTATTCCTATACATACATACATCTCTTGGAAGTTAAGTTCTATGCCTGCTGTATTAAAATTAGAATTTTATTGTTAATTAGCAAAATACGAAAGTAACTGGTGTCACATGACTATGACACTAACAACAATGTACGAAGAAATAAGTGCTTTTACAGCGAGTATTTCTTGATTTTATGCATTATTCCGTCTTTTTTTCCATATTGCCATTAATATTCATCATTATGCAAATGAGCTAATTAGCACTAATTATACGGAAATGAAAGACCAATGTGTAAGGTAATCCGACTGTATATCCCTTATCAGCAGGGCTGTTGTACTTTGAAATATCAAAAGTTTTTATAATGTCCAAATACCAAGAATATTGTGTAAACTATTAGCATATGTTGTACAACTTAGAATCACATCTGAAGACTAAATGTGCTCTATAGTTCTAATGTAGGTAAAGTTAGTAATACTAGTAGGTTATTGTATTGAATATAAACACTTAGATACATGACTTAATGTTAGGCAATACACACGTAGTTGTATATTGTGACGTAGGGAATCTCTTTCCCCTTTCATCTGATTTTCAACAAAACGAAATAACCCTTACATCATCTTGCAATCTGATTAAAACCATATCTTTATTCCGCTTCTCTATTTGTCCCATTGCGGATAAAGATCTGGCGAAAACCCGTAAGCGGTCATGTTCTGGTGAAGTCTGATGACGTTTCAATCACCGAAACCGTTATTTCTTATAGCCAAACAATGACTTGGCTAGACACGTGATAGTGACGCAGTATGTTACAAACACTGTTCAAAAACTGCCTTGTGGGTCAGGCGCTATACGTATGTTGATTTCATTCATAGGAATTTGTAGCTAATTGCCTGAAAATCAGAGTTCACCAGAACATGACCCCTTACGGAGTTTCGTCAGATCTTCATCCGCATTTGGACAAATGGAGGAGAAGAATAAAGATATGGTTTTAATCAGATTGATCATCTCGGTAATGAAACTTACTGACTATTGATAGTTTCGCTTATCAATGTCGACAATGATATCACCTGTTGTTTTGCTAACATTGTGATCGAATTCTATGACAGGTCCAGATGGTTATACATACGTGTTTAGGAACAAGTTCGTATACAGATTAGACGAGAACGGTCACGTGGGCATATTACTTTCCCTCCATATCTACCCAAAAGCTTCTAAGCACCCTAGTGCTGCAATGTATATAAAGGATACAGACAAATCATTCATATTCAAAGGTAACACATATTTAGAAGTAATATTAAGATGTAAATAATACCATCGTATTGCAATACTCAAAGTTGCTATCCATGTGTTATGTAGGTTTCCTTGAGTGTACTTTGAACTCTTAAAACCAAAGAAACTTTATTACTATGGCCAAGTTGTTTACAAGAATCACCACTATTAAAGCTCACCAGAGATTTGAGTTTGATAAATAATGAGTTAAATTTGTTATGTGATGAAAGATAGAATAAGTGTCTTATTTTGTGTTTTCATGCAGGAATAAAGTACAATGGCTGATACATTTATTAGATATAATGTGTGTTAGCATTCCAGAGGGAAGTTATAAATTGAAAGAAACGGCCGATGTCCCATGACAACGTAACGTTTATACAGAATGACATACTTTAGTCGAATGTCAAGCACTTTAGCGCAAAATACGACTATATTGACGTCACGCAAGGTTGGAAATGTCGAACTTTTCATTATGACGTCCTAGGCTTAACAATCAAAGTCTGCCAAACATCTAATTCTGTGTTAAAAAGTAGGTCAAATATGGGGCGTTATGACGTCACCGATCAATGTACTTTATACAGAAATAAAATAGGTCTTGAAAGCTTTATCTCAGGCAATTGCAGTGGTTGTGCATATATATGAATTTAAAATGTATTCAAAGGTTTCACCGTACACTTCATGACGTCATGTCTAAGAAGATAATTGAGGATGTACTGACCTGGAATTTTAATCTGAAACAGACCTTGGCAGCAATACGTTTACATGTACATACTAATGAATCAACCAAGTTTTCATCATTTTACTTACTTTACAACAGAAATGTCGAAGTACTCTTGGATACCATACTGAAACCACGAAGGAGATATATGGGTGAAGACCAGCACCAGGTAGCCCTTCAAGAATAATATAAAGCTTTAACGTTAGTACACAAGGACCTGAAAGAAGCAAAAAGTAGACAAAAGGAATATTGCGATCGTAAAATTTGAAGATAGGAGATCCAATGTACATAACGAATCACAGAAGACTTAACAAACTGGACAGCAAATGGACTCCTTATTACAGGATAACAGATCGAATGGGACCTGTTAGTTTCCATGTGAGAAATCAGTTAGATGGGTCAACCACCAAGACACATGCAAGATATATGGGATTAGCCAAGATAGACGAAAGTAGGATTCCTAGGGAGTCTGAAGGAAACTTCATTATAAAAAGTACATATGTCGTACTCCCAGAAGAAACAGAAGACGAAAACTCAGACATTGAAGAAACCGCTATGGACAGAATAGTGAGATACAAGCAACAGGAAAGGGAAGACTCGTCTGATGAAGATTACATTCCGTTAATAGAACATCACAGACGAATACGAAGTCGTGACACTATACATGAACCGCTTGACTCAGGAGAAGAACAATTAAACCCGGTAATAGTTCCAGAAAGTGAAAGCCTGACTTATGCTAGAAAAACCCTTGAAGACTCCATGGTTATCCCAGAAACCCTTGAATTTGAAGAACCCATGGAGATCGATACTGTTTTTCCAAATATCAAACCCCTTGAACCATTATCTAGTAATGAGGGTGTAGGACCCAGAGAATTCAAAACAAACATATCCGAGAAAGACAAGGCTTCCATAGGCATGTCCCCACAACCCCAGGGAACCTTAGCAAAACTAGATGATGATGTAAAATGTAAACAAATTATGGACGATGCATTGCAAACATTCTTTAAACGATTATTCCTTGAATCTAAACAATAATATGTTTCTTTTATTAGGCTTTATTTAAGGGATGCACTGAGGAGATCTGTAAAGTGTGACCGGAATATAGGACAAGACATCTACAGCAAAGAAATCGATATACGACAAGAGAGCAAGAAGAACTAATCGACTTACCAGAGCACGAGCATAATACGTCCTTTTTCAACGTTTTTATAATTGTCTTGCTCAGCCTTAAATACCTATATGATGATTACAACTTACTTAAAAAAGGACAATACATATCAAAATTAAGAGAATTTCTCTGAAGTTACCATTTTGGTTCATTAACGGCCTAGAAAGACTTTCGGTACATTTTCCCCCAAAAGATCAAAATTCTGCCTAAACCTCGGGAGAATTAGGAAATTCCGATAGTTCTTTTAATAAAGAGCTTGTAGATAGTAAGGTTACTTTAGAGGAAAACCACCTTTGGACATATTTTATATACAGATTAGCAATCATAATCTTTTTGGCAACACTTTAGATATTTCGGACCAGGCTTCAAAATTATCTTTATGAATTCCAAATTTGTAAACAATTGGTCAAGGGAGGAAACAAGAGAAAGTCAGCTAAAAAGAGAAATGGAGAGACGATTGAAGTAGTTACCTTCAAGAATGACGGATCACTAGGCAAAGGAGAAATTCAGACTAAACCGAAGACCCGTAGTATCCCAGCTAAAGCGCTGACATTTGATCAAAATCAATTGACGAAATCCAAGCAGACGAAAAAAACCCTAAAACTTTAAAACTTGTTTAGTGAGCTTAAAAATGATACAATATCACTACCCTTAGCAGTAGTCAACTCCAGTAAGAAAATGAGTTAACCTAAGTCATACACGTATGTAAGCAGTCAGGATACACAAAGCAGTCAAGGTATCAAAACATCAACTCCAGAAAATAAAGTGGTGTCAAACAGTCCGGTTGACCACTGTCAGCACGTGGAGGTGGTTACTATGACTTCACCACAGATGCTGTTTAGCTCAGGGACACCGTCAAAATTGAATCAGTTTATCCGAAATTAAATAAACTTCAGTAAGAATTGCAACCCATTCCATCTCACTCAGTGAATAGTGGATATGTTCATAGCAGAGGAATCAACAAGGTGAACATTTAAGAAAGCAAGGAGAAGAAACCTAAATGGCACGTAGTACTCAATGAAAGTTATCGCGATCCAGATCCTAGTAAACCCAGGATCAAAGAAGATATTTTGTATATTCTGGGTGTACCAGTGAGGGGTGGACAGTGTAAAGGGTCAATAATAAGACCCGTCCACCCTAAGAACATCAGATATGTTCAAATTCATTTTATCATTGTTAAAATGTCTTGTTGTAATTAAGATACATATAGCATGTAGGTAAAAAGATTTTTAAAACCTGCGAAGAAACAGATCAAAGAAGAAGAATTCAGGATGTTGGTATGGAGTGGACAGTGTCGGTGTTAATACCGTGGACTCTAAGAACATCTACGATGTTCAAAGATTTATATTGCCATTTTCAATTCCTTGTTTTAATTGAAAAATTATGAAATTACATGACTTTACATAGGGTAGTTAACTGCAGACAGTTAAAGTGTTCCACAGCACGGAACATCCACTGGGTTGTAGACACAGGGAACTAACCATTTGAAAACCGCCAGGGGCCAGTTGTTCGAAACTTTAACCACTGGATAAGCTAACCAGTGGTTAAAGTTTGAGCGACAATTAATCTAATTTATAGAATTTCCGTATAAAAATTTAAATGATATTACAATGCTAGAAAAGCAGTATATATACTTTTACTGTATATCTTCTCAATTCAAAGATATAGTCAGATGAAATTTAACCAATGGTTAGCTTAACCAGTGGTTAAAGTTTTAAACAACTGGCCCCAGTTGAATACCATACAAGAAACAATTTGGTGCAAGCACCAAAGTGTGGGCCGGAATGTGATATTTCAGCAATTTGTATATACATGGGATCATTTAGAGAGTTTATAATCTTACGGATTAGCATGCATATGATATGGAAATATACTTTTAAAATTACTAGCCATTTCTTTTACTATTTGATTTAAATCGGTGGGCTCAGTGGATGAGGTGACCGAAAAGTCCCGGGTTCGACCTCCGCCGTGGGCACATCGGTATCCTGTCTTTCAGATGAGACAGTAGAAACTGAGACCCCGTTTCACGATAGGCCTGGCAGGTAAAAGATCCCCCACTTCTTCGAGAGGGTCCGCTACAAAGTTATAAATTTCTATGCAATGCATCAGGCAGATACCGTCATCATATACGTGGAGTTACGTGAAACAATAATAAAATCAATCAATCTATTATTTATTTTTCACAACAAAGCATAACCAATCTATAAGCGACTGGCTGTTTCTTGGGTAACCAACCCTTTACTGGTTAAACTTTTGGCAGTGGTGTAGCCGTGCTGGTTGGCATTCTTTTTATTCTCACGTTTTAATTCATAAACAAAAGAAAGAATTGTAGAATATAATTGGTTATGTTGGTACGTCCTTCTTAGTGTAGCATTCTATATTCTGGAAGGACTGATAGGACTTTCATCACGCTATGATTAACCAAAGGTCACTTACACAACCGAATACTAATTTTGCTTATAAAGAAAGCGCGTCAAATATTCTAAAATTGTAATATAATACCCATCCCCAGAAAATATTCCAACAAATTTAATACTCCTCTGCTGTAACGTAAATCATCGAAAGTCTCGAAGATAGTACGCTTACATAAATCTATGAAACTGGGTCAGCGAGGTGACACATGCTCTCTCCGCAGTGACTATAATCCTAATTTTATCATTGGTGTAAAATCCTAGGGGTGTGGCTTTACTGTACTACAGAAACGCATGCAACTTTCCTAAACTTATAACAATAGATGGGCCGGCTGCCGGCCCACAATAATTAATGCGGCACGGAACGCTCACTGAGTCGCCGTTGTATAGTTTTGATTATGAAAGTCAAACATGCAGTAGAATGTACCCTGGATAAATCTCCAAGTTGATATAGGTATGAAGATAAATAAAAGTATAAGAAAATAAATACTTATCTATGTATTTGAAGTATTCAAATTGTTAGATCAACTCCAGGGCAAGAGCCTAATTTAGATGGCATGTACAACCGAAATAGCAAGTACATGATATACATGTTCTCGTCTGGATGGGGTGCGACCAATTATTTCATTGTCCTTGCTACAAAACCTTATATAGAACTTTATGAGACACGTTCAGGCCACACCATGACTGTGCATAATATGTCCAAGTTATATCTTGATATGATATGGTGTATTTAAGTTAGATTACAAATGGTGTGTATGTATCCATTTTCCATTTTGTTTATTTTAATATCATCGTGATTCGATATAGCACGTTGAACCCACATTAGCACTAAGTGAACTAGCACTATATTAAGTTACATTCAGGGCACATAGTTTTTCTTGCATTGTTGAAATTCATATCATGTTGCTTACTCTTTTGATTTTCTGTGTGAATCGATTAGAGGCCCATCAGCTGGTGACAATAAATGAATATACCAGTGACTAAGCATATGTAACTGTATCACTTGGTCATTGAATACAGAGCGGACTCCATTTAATACGAAAGTGGAGAAAATATTTTTCTAATGATAGCATCATGCTGGCATTGTGGATAATTGGGTCCATGTCCCACATGAACATTGCACATATGGTTAGAAATCGAAACCCATTTATCTTTATTTCCATTCCCTTGGCTGGTAGCAGCAATCCAGTATAGATGGTTTGATATGGAATGTGCCCATTTGCCCAATATTTCGCAGCCTTTTTTCTTGCTTAAAGCAAAGGTCTTCTTGTAGATTCCTTAAAATTTGTATATATAATTTATCACAGTAACGTTACAATAAGATGTTAAATGTTTGTGCTTTATCACAGCTAAAAGATAAGTTTATATGTACATCAATTTTGCATTCTTTTTTACAAGACCTTACTAATGGTGCTATGCCTTGACCATCACCTTCATCAGTGACTTAGTTCAAGGTAAAATGTGATGTCTGTGTTGGTGACCACAATTCTCTTACTTTACATGATAAATAGATATTAGAAACCGGAAGGTTGTAAGTATCTAAGATGTCTTGATGTAGAAGCTTTGAACAAGGACAATACAAAAACAGTTCCATCTCTTTCTTTGAAATTCCATAAAATGTGCAAAAGAAGTATACCTTTGGCAATATACCATACATCAAACCAGTGCCTAATGGTAGGCTCCCCTTCTCTCATGTACTTTTTGACTTGCATGTGCCGATCTGTTGTCATGTCTGTTACTTTCCTATGTTGTGACTTTAGGAATGCTAAAGACCTTTTAAGCCTTCCAATTCCATATTGTAAGAATTCTTTACCTCAGTTACCTGTGATGTAAATAAAGGCTATGTAATTTACATATGTTCAGTATTACTCTAACATGCAATGTGTACATCAGGTATTACATATATCTACATATACCGGTTTTACTGTTTTCTTGATTTAAAGATTGTAGGTATTGAAATCCAAATTAGGCCTCTGCCTCATAATCATCTTTGTGATCATGATCATCATTCTTATCATTGTCGACATAATCTTCAATATCATCGTCACCATCATCTTCATCATACTTATAATCATCATCATCTTCTTCTTCATTATTATTATTATCATCATCATCATCATCATCATCATCATCATCAACAACAACAACAACAACAACAACAACAACAACAACATCATCATCATCATCATAATCATTAACTGCAACTCAGTCAATGCCCAAGAGTACCTTCCCCCACATTCTGAGGTAGAAAACGAGACACAAAAAGGTTGTTTGTGTATATAGGTAAATTCTTTCTCTACTTTTATTGGCCCAAACATGTCACAAAAAGATACATAGGCCTGTGCTTAAAACTATCTCCAATCATATGTGCAAAGTACTCATGTGAACGATAACAGTGCACAAGTGTGAAATATCTATTTATTCCTTTAACCTTTGACATCATTTGACCCTTGGAGAGGGCATGGGTTACTATATAGAATATTGCAAATTTTACCTTGATTTACCCCTAGATAGGGCAAGTCAAAACATGGAACATTGAAAATTTTGTCTTCTATGAACTTTAATACTTCTGGGACATTTATGTTTCACAAACTTATCTTGTTTGTATTGCATCTTAATTTTGACATGTATGAAAAACACTGAATGCATATGAAAAGGATGTTAACCTGTACAAGCTGTACATTTAGAACATTGCCAGTTAGCAGATCCATTATTGTGTAACTACCATACTTTGCAGTCCAGGAGAGCAGCATCGGGCATCTCCACCCAACTTTACATCTTTACCCTCACAGGACTCCAAGGCTCTAGACTGACAGCGTGAACACACTCGACTTACAGCTGGAATAAGGTATGAGGCCTGAATCCGCTAGTAAGTCCTCTCGGAAAAAGTAACAATACCAGATTGCTTCAGGCAATTTATGACCTTTGCTGCACTTCCACCACTAAACAAGATCCCAGCAGCCACCAACAAGTTTCCTATGGGAAGGTGTTTCATGGTCGGTTGACTTGACCATCTCCTTACATGAACATTTATACAAATGCAGTCTATTACATATTACAACCATGGTGCCATTGAATTTCTCTATGATCACCCGACAAAAACATTGAAAAAAAAGCCAATGGATAGTAAAACCTTTAAGCATGACTCAAAGACGAGGTACTTCCTTTCCTTAGATGGATGTGAAATATCCTCTGTGATGTCTCTGAAACAAGAATTAATCAATGTCAGTCTTACAGAGAAATAAAAAGACATGGCGAAAAATTGGATGTCATTAAAGCCCTGCAAACAGCGTTTGGTGGGTGGGAGTATGTAGGAATCATTGTATGTCTCTATTTGTGTCCATTATTTTAGCCCTGAGCCATGCCTTAACCGTTGTTGTATGACTAAACTTCTGCAAAAGGAATTTGTCACTTTTTACACATTTTGTGTGACATCAATAAGATCCATCGCTGCTTCTGGGGAGTCTGTGTGAAAGGTATAAAAGTGCATGTGTACAATTCCACCCATAATTGAAGATTTGGGGGTATACGGTTTTTGGTTTTTGACTCTGTTTACCTGTGGGACTGTTGGCCTGCAAAATTTGTAAACTGTGAGTGATAGCACTTTATTATTTTACATGTGCATTCCTTGTGACAAGACCTTTCTTCTGAAAGTGTGACATTGAGTTTGTGACTTTGACCTTAGATTTTAGTTTTAGGACAACAGCCTCTATCCTGACAAATCATCAGGACATTCATGTTTAACAAACACAGCTCCTACTACAATTTTCTTCAAGATTTAGAAATGAAAGGGGGCGTATAATATGTAGAGCTCAAATAGACTTCTTCAGACGTAATGTAACTCCTTTGATGAAGCTAATCGTGAATGAAGTCCTCAAGGTACCCAAAATTCTTTTTTGGGTCAGATCCTTAAAAATTATTCTAACATATCTGCATCAATGTCATTATCATCTTCATAATCTTTATTTAAACTACTATGTTTTGAGATAAACTACAATTAAAGATATTTATTTTCAGATACTGAAGATCCTTTTGTCAGATCAATGTCCTTAGCAAAAAGTCAGGTATTCATGGAGTTAAATCGTATAAAAGTACATGATATACCCTATGCATAAAGCATACAAACTAATCTATATGGGATCATTTAATCAGCAAATCTGTCGTTTCTGCTGATGTAATTTGGTCAGTTTAGAATATGAAGAAATGTCATAAGGCGACATTTCATCTATATATCTTGAAATAAGAACAATTAAAGTAATTCAAGTATCCAAAATACCACCAATATGCTATTTTATGCATTGTTTTCATAATCTGAATCCATATACCATCGATCAACATACATGTACATGTAGATTCAGTCAGTTAAAACAATCTTGATTTCTGTGCCTTATAACAAAATATATGAATAGAGAAAACGCAGGTGGATATTGCAAAAGAAGATGTTTTGCACTAAAATCTTACATATTAATTATTAATTATATATCAATGTGTATGATTTTCACAATGGTCAGTAAAGTCAACTCTCGTTACATCGACACTCGAAATACCGTTTCTCATGTCATATTTTGATGTACCATCCGAATATTTTATCTTACATATCAAAACTTTACATCTTCAATTTTTACCATACCTATACAGGTAAAAACGATAGACTATATAACTGAGCTTGGGTGTTTTATTAGCTATTGTAAAAGTATGTAATAGTGTGTTTAGGTATAATCTAATTACTAAATGACCCGTAATTCCATCATCATCGGCTCTACAGGTGTCCGACACCCTTAGGCTTTGCAACACGTGTGTGTGCACGTACATCAGTACGTATGACACGGGTTTAGCTCACCTGAGCCAAAGGCTTAAGTGAGCTATAGTCATAGTGCGCTATCCGTCGTCGGTCGTCGTCCGTCCGTCCATCCGTGGTTAACCTTTTACATTTTCGACTTTGCAGATTTGGATCAAACTTTGTATATATGATGTACTCAATGTCCCCTGCTAAAATTGTGTTCGAGATCCAGATTCCCTCAAGGGTGGATCTAGGGCGGGGCCAAAAGTGCCCAAAACGGTACCCCTCTTCAACAATCTTCTCCTCCAGAACCAGTGCATAAATGGGGAAACTAATTGCATTTCAACAATCTATAAAGATGGGTTATTAAAATTGTGTTCGGGATTAAGATCCGTCAAATAGAAATTTACGCTTTTTTGAGGTGTTTCTGGACTTAGTAATTTCAATACAGAAAAGTGTCATGTTTTTCAATTAATTGATATTTATGATTTCTTAATGACTATTTGATCATAATTATAGTAAGGATTATTATTGTGATAGACATTTTTCAATATTTTAATATTTGTTTTGTTGTTTTCGTCTAAACCTCTTTACAGGTGGCGCCACCATAGTCAAAATTAGGTCACAAAAGAGTACCCTCCTTTGACGATATTCTTCCTCATATTGGCTGTATACAGAGACAAACAGAATGCATATAAATGATCAAGAGGAATGAGAGAAGACGTATTGTCATTTTGGTTACCTTCCAAAATCAAATTTTAGAATTTTTTTTTTCGACATTTGTTTGGACTTAATTTCAATGCAAAAAAGTGTCGTATTTCCTAGTTAATTGATAATCATTATTTCTTATGGACTATTGTGATCATAATTATGTTAAGGAATTTTATCGATGTCTCAATTTGTGGATTTTCTGTGAATTTTTTAAGACTTTCAAATGAGGGTGTATTTTGAACTTCTGCTGTTATACCACATGCAAGATTTAATGAAACATGGTATACATGAAGTACTATAGGTCCCCTATCAATTTTGTATTTTTCATCCATATTGGTCAACATGTCTAAAAAGTAAGTCTCACAAGGATATATATACACTTGGTAATTAAAATATGGAGAGTAGCGGTTCAAATCCAGCTGTGGTCAATTTTATTTCATTTCTTTATACATCTAAATAAGTTTTTAGCTATTTCTCAACACTCAACATATGAAATTAGGCCATTTAAAGTTGAATGTGGACAATATTTGAAACAATTGCTGTTCATGACCAAGACTTGAAATCAGTCAACAAAAGACCCCACCTAAAGAAAATGACCAACTTGTTGCCTTGCATCACATCTTGCAGAGACAAAGTAAATCCTTCATATAAAAATCACCTGAATGGTTGTGCAAAAAAGTGTTGTTTTATATTTGGTCTGAAATTAAATTTGACATATTTTCAACATTTGTGTAATGCAAAAATAAATGAAATCTTCCTTCCTGCATAACTCATCATCTAGGTACTCAGGTGAGCGATATAGGCCCATTTAGGCCTCTTGTTTTTTCAAGATCTATAATATACTGTTTAGTGATCAGTGCGCTTACATGAAAATATTTCTTTTAATATGTTTAAGTTTTCTCGTATAAATAAAACTTATGAACTGGCAGATTTCACGGGACTGGCAGATTTCACGATCCCCGGGTGAACTTTGCCAGACTTCCGATTGACTTGCAGATATCACGGACTGGCGGATTTCACGGTACACCGGCATATTCGGATATCGGCAGAAATCTGCCGGTAACAAACGTACCTGCTCTTACTTGTGTTCTTTACACTGGCATATTCGCCTTCCGGCATCGGCAGCGCTTATTGGGAACAATTTTCACACCTCTCTTACTAATTATGCAGTAATTGGAATATATGTATTCTACATACAGTATTCTTCGTAAATATTAACATGCATGTACATTATATTACGGATTTGCATGTAAAATAAACAAAACGAAAGGGAGTTTGGTAATGACTATTATTATAGTGGTTTTCAAATCACGGTTTAATTAATTGAAATATTTTGATTTGCATATCATTTTAAATCGAGTTTTACAAGCGTATAGATCGTGAGATTTAGTAAAGAATGGCAGAATCACCTCAGAATAAGAGACGCACTCAACTAAATGTAGCAGAGAAACGTGATGTTGCCGAGTATAAGTTAAATCAAAGTACTGAGAGTACTGATGGAAGGCGATTAATGAAGCACTCTGTATAGTCAACAATAACAACGCCTAGCGTGGCATTATATGGCCGTCACTTATTTTGAAGGGATGAGTTTGAAAATATATAAACATTCCCACATTGCAAAACAAAATCTGTGAAACACTATTCAAATCCGTGCAATGGGTAAAAAGATATGGACTAGACAAAGATTTACCCATCATATACAATGTGACCTTGATCTTGCATATATAACTTTAGTTCAATGTCAAGACACATCCTTGGGTCCTGGGCAACAATTCTGTGAAATATTACGTATACTCAAATCTATGCAAGCGGTTAAAAGTTATGGCCCAGTCAAAGATTTATCCATCATATGCAGGCATAACCTTGATTCAAGGTCAAAATACACCTTTTGATCCTAGGTAACAATTCTGTGAAATATCACTCAAATCTTTACAAGGGATAGAAAGGTATAGCACAGACTGATTTACCCATCATATACATTGTGACCTTGACCTTGTAGATACATGTATGACCTTTCAGTCAAGGTCATGACACATCCTTGGGCCGAGGTCAACAGTTCTGTGAAATATTATTCAAATTCATGCATGATTGAGTAGACTGACAATTTTTTTTTCACATGTGCTCATGACACATCCTTGGGTCCAGGGCAACAGTTCTGTGAAATATTAATCAAATTCACGCATGATTGAGTAGATTGACAATTTTTTTTTCACATGTGCGGCTAGGTTGAAATATACCATTGTCACTGTTAGAGATCCTTTGTCTGAATGCATTACCCTATGTAGATTAATACCATTTTTACCGCATCTCGTGAAAATCTTAAAAATAAAAAAAGATATCGATGTACAAACTAGTGCGATATACATGTATTAGGCATTAAAATTAGCGTCTAGAAAAGAAGAAGACTTAGGAGGGATGTTCAGAGTAACAGAGGAATATTAAGGTCTTCCGTGACATCACAAAAGATCTTAAAAATAACAAAAGAAATTAGAGCTAACTAAATACATGTAGATGAAACTCGCATATTTGTTATGTATATAATAGCAATATAGCAATGTATAAAGGTGTGTTTGAACATCAATTCACGATATTCTTTTCGGAAATTCTGGTCACTCCCATAGTAATTTTCAAAGCTGTTACACTGCTCTTCAAATATTTATATATTTTGAGAATTCCAATAATTTGGCCACGAGCATCACTGAAGAGACATAAGTTGTCGAAATGCGCATATGGTGCAATAACTTATAAAGTATATATGTTCTATATTTATTTTTTATATATACATATACATGTACTAAGTGCTCAAACGCATACGACATACAAACAGTAGAAATACTGTTAAATTATTCACAGTGACTAGAAATGCAAGTTCTTTATGAATATTTTGTATATGAAATGCATTTAATCTTCTCTATATGTTTACTTTGACGATGTCACTGTGTGAAATGATCCTTTATGTTGACATACGTCATGCACTAACAAGGTTTCAGTACGATGTTTCAGTGCATATGCGTGTCAATATTATGTGTTTGTACCTTTAATTGTTCATTTTGATGCACATAGGTTTCAGTATATTCTGAGACAAATATATAAATTACAATGCTTTAACAACCACAACGACCATTTCGAAGTTCAAAATATTTTCTATTTGTACAGAAACTTCTTATTTTCGGTCAAAGTCGAGTCAAAGTCAAATGAAGGCCGTTTCAAAATCAAAGTCAAGTGAAGGTTGTTTCAAAGTCAAGGTGACCTCTGTGACCGAGACCAAGGTCATCAATATCAAAGCATTTAATCCGGTCATCTAATGTGGTCGATTCATAATTCGGTCAACTAAAGAAATTCGGAGACCTAATTAATTCGGTCAACTAAATAAATCCGGTCAAGTACTAAATTCGGTCAATCCAAGAATTCGGTCGAGTCAAAGTCGAGTCAAGGTGACCTCTTTGACGTAGACCAAGGTCATCCATGTCACATAAATAGAGAGTTTCAGATTTTCGAGTTCAGTTACGAATTCGTAGTCATCATGCCAACAGCAAAAGATTTACTGAGATCACAAAAGTTTCGTACGTTTTGAAAAGATGGGTGCGAACACAGGGCGGAATAGAACGAGCCAGAGATAGACTTCGAGGACTCCGAATCAAGAGTAAGGATCCCAAAGACTTCTTTACCATAAAGACGAATAAAGAACACCAGTCTCGAAAGTTTAAGACGACGGGCATCCGATATGACGTGAAGTTTAAAGATCTAGGTCGAAAGATGCAGGTTAGCAAGTTACCGAATTTTTTTGCCTTGCATGAAGAATTCCATGGTAGAGGAGCTGAAAACGTAATGCAACGCCAAAGAAAAAGATTATCTGAGACTCCTCATTCACCATCCTTCTTTCAAATCTGATATCTGGGTGCCTTTTACGCTGAGTCAGAATCTATCGAGGAATACGATCATGGACGAAATTCAGAAGGTGCAACAAAGTAACGAGGACTTTGAATTAGAAGACGGGCAAACCACCGTAGACATCATCCACATTCAGATGCTGTACGGATCCGGTGGAAATAAGACGAAACACTTACAAGCGGACAAAAAAGACTATAGGAAAGACAAGAGGTCCATCATACGGATTGAGAACGATGGAGATAACATGTGTCTAGCAAGAGTCATCGTGGTGGCCCGTCTACATGCTCAAACACCTACGGACACTCAACAATTGCAAGATTGGAAACGTCTATGGAAACGAATGAGACAATCCAAATTCCGAGATCAAAAGATGGCGGCTAAATCACTATGTCAGGAGGCAGGAGTGTCTACGGAACATGGATGTGGACCCATCGAATGGGAGAAGAGGCCTGGAAGATCAAACTACAATTGTTGTACAAGGGAAACGTTAGAAACAACATGCAACCCAAAATGTACTCGGAACATCATTACGATACCGTCACATCCATGCCGGGACTGATCGAACATCTACAACTACTGCGGTTATTGCGACGTCGGATACCGTAACCACGAAGACCATCGTACTCAATGTCCAGTGCGTAGTAACTCTTATCTGAGCTCCCCTCCCTGTCACAAAGACAATACCAACGTTACATGTCAGAGTTGCGAGGGACATTTCCTCGGCATGCAATGTTATTGGAACCACATCAAACCAAACAAAGCAGGAATTGGTATTTGCGAAATGATGATGTGATTTCACAAATGTGGGAACTGGATTTGTAAAAAAAGAACAAATTTCATTATTGTAAGAACAAGGAACGCATGTGTGCCATATGCAAGACCGTCGTCAGCCAGGATCACCTCTGTTACGTACAGACCAAACCGATGCAGAAGAAGAAGTAAGGTGAGAAGACCACGTACATCTTTTACGATTTCGAATGTAGCCAAGACACCGGGATTCACATTCCTAACTTTTGCGTGGCGCATGGAGCTTGCGACGAGTGCATTCACCTCCCGATCGATCGAAGAAGAGTGTACTACTTGCAGTCATTTACCCGGAGGACGAGAGGTCATTTTCGAAGGCCAAAAAACGTTGGAATCCTTCATGACCTGGTTATTTCCGACGTGTGTGACAAACGACAAGAAACAAAAGAAATCGTGTCTCGACGGATTGACAGCCATCGCCCACAACATGAGAGGATATGACGGTCATTTCATATTACACATTCTGGTCAACCGAGCATGCATCAAACCCGACATCTTGATAAGCGGAGCAAAATCATGACCATGTCTGCGAACGGGATACGTTTCATCGAATCGTGTAACTCCATGTCTTCCTCGATGAGCAAATTACCCAAAGCCTTCGGATTGACCGAACTGAAGAAAGGTTACTTTCCTCATCTTTTCAACACTCCGGTCAATCAGCAGTACTCGGGCCCATATCCGCCAATTGAAACGTATCTCCCCGACGGAATGGATAGCGATAGCCGACAGAAATTGTTGACGTGGTATGAGGAGAAGATCCAGAGTGGGGAACGATTGGACTTTGCGACCGAAATGCGAGAATATTGCAGATCGGACGTAGACATACTTCGTCGATGTTGTGGTAAGTACCGAGACACCATTTTGAATTTGGTCAACGTCTTTCCTTTCGCCGAATACGTCACCCTTGCCAGACCTTATGCAGTGGACGGATACGATACCATCGTTTAGACTATATACGAATTTCACGGATGTTTCTGGCACGGTTGTCCCGATTGCTTTCCCAACATGCAACTGGAAAATCATCCTGTGCGACAGGACGTCATCTTTGCCGACTGGTATAAAGACACGCTTCAACGACAAAAAGATTTAAACGAAGATTTAACGTAGTCAGCATTTGTGAACACGAGTTTCAACAGAAACTGTCAGAAGATTAGCCTTTTGCCGACTTCATTCGTTCGACGAACCGACAGTTAGCCGATTCGATCGAATCCCGAGATGCGCTGTTTGTAGGTCGTACCAATGCCACCTCGTCTGTATTGTGATGAAGTAGACATGTGCTACATCCACGTGTATTCGTTATACCGGTACCTTTTGAAATACGGAACTTTTCCCATCAGACAGCCGACCATCATCACAGAGAACTTTGGGGACGTGAGAGAATAAACGGGACTGTTGAAATGCTGTGTTCCTACCCCGTCGTCTGTATCATTCCATCCTACTGTATCGTACCAAACACAAATTGTTGTTTCCTTTGTGTCGATCGTGTGTAGCGACGAAGGACGAGATTGGAACGGAGTATCGTTGCCGACATACGGGTGAGGAACATGCTCTCACCAGTACGTGGACCACGCCCGAACTGAACATGGTCTTAGACCCGGATGTCGCATCGATCGAATTTACGAAGTTGGCATTTTCCAGAACAGATATATATCGGAACGAAGTGATCTCATCGAATTGATACAAAAACGTGGAACTCATCAGAAATGCTGAAGACAATTCCTTAGATATGGTATTGGCCAGTTATACCGATAGCGACGATTTCGTACCACCTTGTCCCTTCGGTAACTTCATCATAGAGTGTTTCACCACGGCGCTGGCACGACTCAAACCGTACGATGCTTTACATCGCCTAGACGAACGAGTTTTGTATTTCGATACCGACAGCATCATTTACGTGCACGACGACGACGGATGGTAACCTACCATCATAGACAGTCTGGGATGTTGGACCGACGAGTTGGAAGATCCATCAAGACCTTCGTGTACCGGGGGACTTAAGAACTACGCATACAACTTAAGCGAAGGTACGACGACGTGCAAGATCAAGGGTTTGATCTTGGATTATCGTACGAGTCAACTCGTCAATTTCGAATCGATGAAAGACATGGCATTGAGAAGACGAAAGGTCGAGGACGAAGAGGTCAAGGAGTACAAGATCACCTATCCTTTCAAGATCGTACGTGCTAAAGATCACACGCTACACACCAAGGTCACAAGCAAGGATTATTGAGTAGAGTACGATGAAGAACTTGGACATGTTGCCTTACGGATACTGAAATGAACAAGATAAGAGAGGAATTACAACAGATGATCAAATTCTTTGTATGAACATACGACTACATAAATGAAACGGTTGTCACGAGGAAGAGGAATGCGATTATCACTCCGAAAAATGGATGAACAGCGTGTTACAAGATGGGAATCTCATATCGGACGCCAGCCTGTTAGTGTTTCGTTTTCACAAGTGTTATGTGCGTCCATCTCACGTCAAACAAGAACTGTTGAACATTTTACCTTTGTGTTATGCTAAACTTCGTTCCATTTATTGTTGTCAGTAAATCTATGAAACTGTATTTTTGTATTCTTTTGTGTTTACTCTGTCCGTCGTCATAAAACGAGAATGTTTTAAGACCTTGCCCTCATTTCACGACATGTCGTCGTCCTGCGTACGTGCGTTAGATACAGACTTGGCGAACAATGCATTCGTGTTTAAACACGAATTCACGATGATGGTAGCAGGACCGAGTTCGTCAAGAAAATGGTGGCGTCGAAAGATGCAGTCATACGTCGGCCGCCACGTAAAGTGGTCTGGTGTTATCGAGAATGGCAAAAAGCTTACGAAGACATAAGAGACCACGTGAAGTTCGTCAAAGGCATTCTCGAGGACGACAAGGAATTGGTGTCCGATACTGACGTTCCCATCTCTGGGTCTTTGACGACATGATTGGAGGTAAGGCTGGAAAATACATCGTGGATTGGTTCCTAAGAAAAGCACATCACCGTAATGCCAGTGTGGTGTATATAACTCAGAACTTATTCGACCGAGGTCCCCATCATCGCACCATAAGTTTGAAAGCTCACTACCTGGTGCCCTTTAAAAATCCACGAGACAAAGCACAGGTAGATTCCTTATCTAGACAACTGAAACTTCCTTGCATGAACCATGACTACCAAGATGCCACCAGTCGTGCTCTCGTGATGGACATGTCGCCTACGACACCCGACGATTTGACACTGCGTACCGACGTATTTCATCATCCTGATGAAGATGACATCGTGGTGTACACGCCCAAGACATAAAACGAGGAGAACGACCATCATCACGAGCACATCTTCTTCCAGTAAGCTGATCCCTCTTTTGAGAAAACAACCGCACCAAAGATGTACAACGGAGACAAGAGTTATTGGAGGCCGGACGTAAAGTTGAATTGGTTCAGCATGGGTGCCAAGAACATGATCAACGGGAGATTGCCCATGACCAAATTGACCGAGACATTCGTCCAGAAACATTTCGAGACCTTGTGAGCATTGGCCGATCGCAACACGGATCCCGAAGAGAGATGATGTCTCATCTTGAAACCGGGTAGAGACGGATTTTTAGGTGGTATCATCAGACGTAATATGATGCAATGGCCAGAACGAGAAGGATCTAGAAAGAAGTTTTACGTCGTACGTAACAGTCATCCCCTAAAGAATCCTCCCCGTAGATGTACTACAAGAACCCAAAAGAAGAAGAGGGCGGCTCCAAAGAAGAAGACGCGGCTCCAAAGAAGAAGAGGGCGGCTCCAGAGAAGAAGAAGAGGGCATCTCCAAAGACCACGAAAAAGAGTTCCATGACAAGAAAAACTTACATTCAATTTAATCCCATGAATTTCAGAATGCGATCTCGCCAACCCGTGACATCGACGCCCATCTTGAGTAACGCTGCACGCACGGCCCTGGAAGCGGCAAGACGGAACTTCGGATCATTTATTAACGCTCGTTCCGAAATGGAGACTCCGTCGCAACGACCAAGATTCATCGTGGGTCTCCTTCAGTCGATGAGTATATGTCCTACGTCGTCCACGCGTCACGTCATTCAAAGGATAATGGGTAAAAAGAAATCGACGGGATTACGACCCCGTGCAAACTTCCATTCGGTTACTGGGAAACCCTTCCTACCCGAAAAAGTTTAAACAGACTCTTCTGAAAAGAACGCCCGACAGCTGCATCTGTAAATTATGTGAATGTATTCTGAACATTTTAAATGGCGTGGTACCATTGACATCTCGTCAGAAAGCCAAGTTAGCACCGACGAAACAACTATTGAGACACCTGGCAGAGCCGGGGATAAGTATTAAAGAGTGAAAGAAAGTACTCGTATGTCAGACGAGAGGTATATTTCCTTTACTTCCTCTACTTCCTGCATTATTAGGACCCGTGTTCGGAGGATTATCGGATGGACGTTAATCATGGCACAAAAGATGGTATTGGTACCTCATGTGGTATACGGAGACATGCAACGTAGTTTTAAAGATTCCATGACCTTACCTCATCCTTTACCCTACCCTCCCGAAGTTGCGGCAGCTGTTCGAACGAGACAAGAGTTAGATACCTTAGGAATGGGAAAAGGAGAAATGACGACGGAAGCACGGAACGCCATGTTTGGACCAGCGTTACATCGATATCGTACTTATTTGGATTAGACGGGACGAAGCAAACCGGTCAACTTACCCACATTGCCGAAAAAACGAGGAGACCATGCCGACGTCGTAGAAAATCCGATGGCAAAGGAATGGTTGATCGAACAGATCGTGAGAAGTGCCCCTAAACCCATGCGTGCGAAGGCCAAGATGTTGATTCAACACATTGACTTAAAATATATACTTAAAATTTGCCGTCATGAAATTATGTAAATTACTCCAGAACTAAGGAGTATCTCCCTCAGGTATAGCTCTGTCCTTAGGTTGATTCTTTGATTAACTTTTTCGGTCATTTTGGTTTCAACACTGCTCTTCAAATATTTACATGATATGGGAATTCCAACCGTTCGGCTACGAGCATCACTGAAGAGACACAAGTTGTCGAAATGCGCATCTGGTGCACAAAATTAAACTGTATATATTTTCTATATCTATTATAACCACCAGGCCGGTGTCACTGCTGGTGGACTGATAGTCCCCGAGGGCATCATAAGTCTAGTTTTCAGTGCTTTTGTACTGACTTAAAATATATATTTAAATTTGCTGTCATGGAATTATGTAAATTACTCTAAAACTAAGGAGTATCTCCCTCAGGCATAGCTCTGTCTTTAGATTGATTCTTTGGTTAACTTTTTCGGTCATTTTGGTGTCAATACTGCTCTTCAAATATTTACATGATATGAGAATTCCAACCGTTCGGCTACGAGCATCACTGAAGAGACATAAGTTGTCGAAATGCGCATCTGGTGCACAAAATTAAAATGTATATATTTTCTATATCTATTATAACCACTAGGCCGGTGTCACTGCTGGTGGACTGATAGTTTCCGAGGGCATCATACGTCTAGTTTTCAGTGCCTTTGTACTGACTTTAAATATATACTGAAAATTTGCCGTCATGAAATTATGTAAATTACTCTGAAACTAAGGAATATCTCCCTCAGGTATAGCTCTGTCCTTAGGTTGATTCTTTGGTTCACTTTTTCGGTCATTTTGGTTTCAACGCTGCTCTTCAAATATTTACATGATATGAGAATCCCAACCGTTCGGCTACGAGCATCACTGAAGAGATATAAGTTGTCGAAATGCGCATCTGGTGCACAAAATTAAAATGTATATATTTTCTATATCTATTCAACGTCAATCATAGATCTTATCCTGGGATGTACAAGTCAATTACCGAGATAAAGTCATTCCCAACAGCAACGTCATCGCCTTGATCGGAGATGCCGTCCATATGTCGGATCGTAAAGGGTTTCGACCACAGGGTCTGGAGACGTTCAGCCGAGGATTGAGCGAGATCAACGTTCCTTGCCATTACGCAAGAAATCCGAAGTTCGTCAAATTCTTGAAGACGACACCGACACCCAAGAAGACGTCGACGTTATTGTCTACGCATTTAGTGACACGAGCGGGATAATAGGTAGACTTGTTGGAAGAGGAGGACGAGATGGGATTCTTCGACGCTTTTAATATTTGGCCCTCCGATTTAAATACGACGGTAACAACGCACAAGACACAGTCGCAGATTGAAAGAAGTTGGTTGAGTTTGAGCAGTCTTAGAAGATGGTGTTCCGAGCAACAAAATGTACTTCTATCCAAACTACTACAGAAACTGTATTACGATCCCGCACATCCAGGAAGATACAGTGGAGTCGAACGCGTTTATCGGCAAGTCAAACATTTGGCACCCAAGTCTTTAAAGATGACGAAGAAGAACGCCATACGATGGTTACGAGAACAATCTATGTACACGTTACACAAACCCATTCAACGTAAATTTTCGCGCAACTGCACCGAAGTGACTTCTATGGATGTACATGGCAAGGTGACTTGTCCAACATCAAGGAATGGAACGTTTCTGTTGTGTGTCATCAACGTGTTTTCCAAATATGTGGGTGGAACCGTTGATAAATAAGAATAGAAAGGAAATGTTTCGAGGATTTCTGGCCATCTTGAAATAGCCAAGTCGTGCAGTCCCAGGTGTTTTCAGACAGATCAGGGGAAAGAGTTTTTGAACAAAGAGTTTCAAAGCATGTTAAAAGAGCGTGACATTCACTTCTTCACCACACATAACACGGACTCCAAAGCCAGCGAAATCGAACGATTCCAGAGGACCTTGAAATCGCGCATGTGGAAATATTTCACTCATCGCCGAACTCGACGTTACGTGAATGTGTTAAATCGTCTAGTGCAGAGTTACAATTGGCCTCGTTATTCGACCATAGGATGGGCACTGGCCGACGTCAATCCTTCTAACGTTGGAAAGGCTATCCGCCTAGTGTCGATTCATGGATACCCTGACCGTCGTGGCGTCGACGTCATACACAAAAATAACTGTAGTCATACTCAATCAAAACAATCTTTACGTTGGAAGTGGTGTGGAAACGTCGTTCCCAGGAGCGAAATCGTCTTCTTCGCCCAGACGATCTTTGCATTCACGGTCATCGTGGCCTTCATCTCTTGTTTGGCTCTAGGACAGAAAGATTGAGAGTTTTGGATGGCCATGTTGATCGGATGCATGGGATATATAATGCCTAGTCCAACCATGAAACGGACAGAAAGGTCTCTGGAACGCCATGAATTTTTACATTACCTTACCTAGCGACGGGTCCATGGAGACCTTTCCCAACAACACCATATCTTACTATTGCACCCATTTACCTCAGATGATGGAATTAGACGACGGGTAATGGGAAGTGGGACTGACCGAAATCGTGTTCCCAATGACGGTGAAAACATCAAGGAAGGCCAGAATTACCTGGAAATCATCGTTCCTCGTTATCATCCGGTACTTACCACCTTCCCGACACTTTCGCTGACAGGTCGTTACCAGATATCGTCAGCCACGAGAGACGAGACCGAAGTCACCGCAGAGCCATTCGCCAGTATGAGGCATGTCGAGGAAGGAATACGATTTGCTCCTTCCCACAATACAGTCGATCCTCCCCTAGATTCCATTAGTTACTAGATATCGGTAGCCATTGGTTTTTACGGTTCGATCGAGGGGCTCATAGAGGAATTGAATCATGCTTTGACATCGGCCTTCAGAGACATCATCAAAGGAGAACCGGTAGACTACGGCAATCAGATCAAGTTCTTGTTTTTGAATACGTTCAAATAAATGGCAGTGGAAACGAAAGAGGGACACCATTCAGGTGCAACACATGTATCCCATCAGATTATGTACCACCCTGTCGAACATCTTGGGGTTCACGACAGCGGAAACTCCCAAGTGGATACATATACACCAACCCTAGGGACGCATCACTCTGAATCTCTACCTAGGATTGAGTGGATTGTTCGTGTAAAACAACGTCATACAATCACAGATAGTGGGGTCTAAGAACATGCAACCTTTTTGGATTTCCTCATTCAAACATCAAGAAACACAGCGATCTAATTTGCACGTTCATCGGGAACCGCAACGCGTGAAATACTTACCTCTGGCCAAGATTTCATTCGATACCTTGGACATTCATATATACGGACTGGGCCAACAAGTATCATTTTTCAGCGGAAAAGTGACTGTGAAACTATATTTTCGTCGGAAAGAACCAATTTTATTAACGATTGTGCATCGTGGATTGCCCCGACAACGGGGTAGAGGAGTGGGTCCCTTATTAGGCCTTGGAACTAGAATGCTTCCCCATCTCTTGGTACCCGGGCTTTAGATGATCTCTTCGATTGTTCCCGGTCTCTAGAGACAACAACAGGGAGAAGGACGTCGTTCTAGACGTCGACAGCGAGGATCGGTATTTAAAGACGTTGCCTTGTCCGTTCTCAAAATGGGGGTAAAAAGGTCTTAAAGGGAGCATTGAAAGCCGGTCTTGACATCGTGGGAAACAATAGGAATTGGAAAGAGGCTTTATTTCAACGCGGAAAAGAGGATCGGATTGCCAGGCAAGCATCAGTTGGGAAAAGGTCGCGCGAGACGATCGCTGGAATTCAGAGAAAGATCAAGAAAGCCATAAAGAGAAAGATAAGATCGTAAGATGTCCTCGATTAAAGATGATGCACCGAAAGTCTTGCAAGCGTTCGACAGACGGTCTGAATTTAGATTAGATTCCTTAAGCCATGACAGCATTGGAGAGAGCCCAATGGGAAGAATGTTATCCCGTCAGTTCCATCGATAACTGTAATCCTTCGGCTCCCAAAGAATTTGAATGGGAAAACTATTACCCCGAGCACCGATACTTATCCGTATCGAGCTTATCTAGAGACTTTACTCTCGTACATGCCCAATACTTTGGACAAACAAATCAAGATTACGAATCTATGGATCAAAGATCAAGCGGGACGCATGAATGCCGTCAATCCCTTCTAAGACGAAGCGACCAATGCAGGGTACATTAAGGGATTGATCGATCGTCACAAGAAGATTGCCGAGAATAAATGTTTACAACTGTACGATCACATACATTTAGACGTTTCAACAAAAGAACTTCGTTGTCAACGGCGCTTTGAATCAGAGCCCTTTCGATCTTGAACACTTCGATCTCAAAAGGTTAGAAATAACGTTGAACGGAGACACCAAACCGTTCCAACCGGAGTTTGGAGCGCCCCCTCAGTATGTACGTTCGTACATGTCTTTTTACCAGTCCCTGGGAAGAATAGGCGACGATTGCGCTTCTGACATCACTTATGAGGAATCACAGTTTCACGATATGGTGAATAAATTTTACCATGGATCAAAACGGTCACCTGAGTGATAAATTTCACCTGATAAAGACGAGTGTGCGTTCATTTCGGAACAAATGGCGTAGCGGAATATTTCGATTCGTACGGTTTACCGCCATGGCAGTATGGAGACATAGTGCATTTCATGCATTCAAAAAGTCCAAACATCGTCTACAATGCGATTGTCTATCAAAGTTGGGACACCAAAGTGTGCGGCCATTACTGTCTATATTACCTGTATCAGAGACATCGAAAAGTTCCCAGAACGACGATGATGCGTTGGTTGATGTCGGCTCACCAACCGTTACGACCCAAGACGTGGACCCAATTACAGAACGATCGATTCGTATACCGATGCTTTCGGACGAATGTGATCCTCCGGAAACCCAAATCATTCCAGATGCAGAGAAAACAGACTAGCGCGATTACATAAACCCCACTGGGGTGAAATCTGTTTCGACTTGTTTCTTTTTAGCAATCGCGTGTATTCAATTGTTATCGAATTGTTAGCATTGATTCCATATCTATGATGTTTAAGAAGAACAACAACAAAAACAAATATCTGTCGAGAATCCGAAATGACTACACTCGGACGATGAAGACATGGATCCAAGCCGTACCGCATGGATATTCATTGTACATATTGTTTATCGTTCAAATGTTGTAAGTGATGAGCAATGGAACGGCCTTAATTATTGTTCGTCACGTTGTGTTAAAGGGGCAATAAAATGTTCGAATTATCATCACGTTATATTTTACAAAACAAGGCCGAAGAAACGAAGTCACCGTGACCTTGACTGTGTCCTCGACGAAGGTCGACGTTCACGTTATATTTTACTCTCCAAAACAAAAACCGTCTGTCTCTGTCTATTGGTGATCCGAAGTAGATTTTCTATGGAACCAGTTACAACAAATGTTGGTGTCGCGTGGAACACAGCCAATTTAGTACGTAAAGATTCTACTGATCCACCATAAATTCGAGATGTCAATACAGAATCGACGATAAAAATGAGACGGCCCAAATGTGTTCTGTGTAGTAAAATCTACAGATGATGGACAAGAGTGAATTGTATACATGGTAGCTCAGACGAGGACACTATTTGTCAAGGTTGTTGTGCCTGCGACATATGTTAACCAAGTGTTAGAAAACTAATGGACAGAAACATGCATGGGATGAAGATGTTGCAGGATTGAACGACAAATGTGTCAGTGTATGGAAATTTAAATTATGCAAGGACTATTTCTTCAAAACTTTTAACTGTTGTAAGAGACGTAGAAATGAGAATATAAAAAAAGTTCCCGAAAAATCGATGTAACATGTATTACAATATATGTGCACGCTGTGAAATAAAAAGGTCACCGTGGCCTTGACTGTGTCTTTGACGTTTTTGATCGTGTCCTCGACGAAGGTCGACGTATGGGTATAAAATTAAGAGTCGACCTAAACGTCAGACTGTAAGAAATGTGCGCTGCAGTATACACATGTGTTTTTCGTCCGACTCCGACATGTCCAAAGAATCATTGATTGCGGTGAGGAAAATGTACGGCAACATGATGTACAAACTGAATAGAAGTCTAGATGAAGAAGGCCTGGAAGAATTTTAAAAGAACTTGAAATACGTGTGGGAATTTACACAGCCGTATTTAATTAAACAATGCCGAATATGTCAGTGGCAAGTTATTTTTAACGCCGATGCAATCGGATTATCGTCTGTGATGTCCCAAGACCCGCATGATCAAAATGGCACCATGTCACCTAGGCCAACAATGGGCATATAAGCATATAACTCGGAACACAAGGCTCGGGTTCCCCGTCGTCCGGTCATCACCGCGGCCTTAAACCTGTTCGGACAACCTGTAATTTCGTACATGTAATGGAAGTTCGAATTTCCTTAAATTTGCCATGTCTCCACATAAAATTTTGGTGTGAATTTGAACCCTTCAACGCCGGTTTAAACCGGCTAATCTAATGAGCCTTCTCATATTTCCTGTTTCTATCCATTTTCAAATCAGGGTAATAACCATCTCCTAACATGATAATATCGTAGTACGATGATCATGATATAAATAAATAAAAATAAATAAAATGAAATAAAAATAAATCAGTACACTAGTAGTATTAACTGATTAAGGTTATATTTAATCAAAAGATTTTAATTCGTTCAAAGACGTTGAAGCTTGAATTTTCAGTATGCCGCCACGACGATCCAAGCGGAAATCAACAAGCTAGTACGCTTCTCCACCCTCAAGCAAATTCCCGCGAGTGACAGATGTTCCTAGCTCATCAATCTCAGATGTTGAACCATTCTGATCGCGCTATTCCCGATAGCACTATTCCTCTTGAATCCACTTGTAGCAGTCCCCCTCCTACTGGGGGCAGTCATGTTGAACCATTGTCCACTGGGGCACAGTTTCCTTCTCAAGTCAATCAAGGTAGCTATATTCATCATTTTGATACACCGAAGCAAGTACCAACTTAAAATTGGGCATCAATGTAGACCCAAATCTAAGATCAAAAATCATATCTGGGGAATACATAAACCTAGTCAGCTTATTCAAAACATATGTCCAAAATGATATCATGTTCTAGCTAAGCAATGCTAGTGAGTTGATTATTGAAGCCAAACACGGTCCCAAAATAATCAACATGGATCTATGGCTGGATGCCTTTATTCCCTTTAGTAGCATTTATATCAGTGCTCATACAGAGAAAGCTACCCAGCTACTGAAATATATGCATGACGGTCGGACGGTGGGAACTTCATTACATATGACGAGCAATTCAGACTGAAAAGGACTACCGACCGTCAATTTCTTTTGATCACATTGACACTTATTTATGCCAGGCAGGACAAAGTTCCCACCCAAAACCACAGAGGTCACCAGAAATGCTACTCGTTCAATTTCCAGGGTAAATGTACAAAACAAGCTTTCCTCCCCAAATGGACAGAAATATCTATAAAAATAGCTGGGAAAGATTTCCTTCTCTTTATGGGGTGGTTAAGATTACAAATTCACGTGAGTATTTTCAAAACCGGACAAAATCGGAACTAAACAAAGATAGCCGAGGTTATAGAGTACAAGGTCGGTGACCTAGTTTCATTGACAGAGGGTCACAAAGGTAATATATATATATATATATATATATATATATATATATATATATATATATATATATATATATATATATATATATATATATATATATATATATATATATATATATATATATATATATATATATATATATATATATATATATATACATATATATATATACACAAAACTAGCCTCATTGTGGAGGACCGAGAATTTTGACACTCGGTTTAGGATATCTCTGTCCATCACTGATGGTGGTGATAGATTCTATTAGTCCATCTGCCCGTCTATGCTTGAAACAGTCCTGCAACAAGCCACATCCAAATATTAATTGCATGGCTTATGCTTCGTAAGTACAGCAAGCACCAAGGCCACAGCAACCTCAAACAATTTTCGTAACCCAAACTTTACCTCTCGTCAAGCGGCACCCACTAACAACTATGAGGCATTTACCCCAAGGACCAATTTCTTCCGCCCTAGGGGACCTCGTCCACTCACCTATTATTGTTGAAGTAATATTTCCTGTCCTTGACTTTTATCCAAATCATACCGATTCAGCAGAATTAAGACATGGTTTAAAATATGGTTTTTCTCTTATAGAGGTCCACGGACTGGCTCTTTTTCAAAAAAATTAATTTCGGCAAAACCACATGCATCTGAATTAAAATCACGTATTCAAAAAGAAATATCAAAGGGTCGCATTTGGGGTCCATCATATTCACCTCCATTTGTCAATTTGCATGTATCCACAATTGGGGTATTGGGGGTTGGCGTATGATAACTTATCTTTCTTTCATATCGATGAACTTTTCACCAGTGTAAGTACACTTCATTTTTTGAGGTATTTCAAACTTTATTGCATTAGGTAGGGTGCCGTATTAGGCAAAATGGATATCAAAAGTGCCTTTCGCCTTCTGCGTATACAACCTCAAGATTTTCACCTCCTTGGTCTATATTTCGAAGGTAACTACTATATTGATAAGTGCCTTCCATTTGGATGCTCGACTTTTTGTCAAACTTTTGAAAAATTTGCAGCACATTTTTAGAATGGGTAATCAGCAACATGACAGCAGCAACAATTCATCATTACCTGGATGATTTAATTTATATTTCATCTTCACACATTACAACTTTGCTCATGATGAACACATTTCATGATCTGTGCAATCATCGAGTCCTTTAAATGAAAACAAAACAGAAGGTCCAGTAACCAACATCAAAGTTTTGGGCCTTACTGTAAACACTCAAAAACTATCCATCTCGACACCACTAGATAAACTAAGTGACATCCAAAGTACAATTCAGTCTATGCTGCTTAAACATAAAGTCACTCTTAAAGAAATTCAGTCACTAGCAGGCAAGCTGAACTTCGTAAGTAGAAAAAAACGAGGTAGTAGAGCATTCATTTCCCGCTTTTTTGATGCAGAAAGCGGTCTTGTCAAGCCACATCTTCATATCAGATTAGCAAATCTTTAAAACAAGATTTGTTTCTTTGCCTGTCATTTTTGCATTTTTTCACATTGAAAGCAAAAACAATACTATTGCTGATTCTATTTCTCGAATGCAGTGGCCTTGCTTTCGTCAAGCAGCACCCCAGGCAGACAGCGAACCTACCTAAGTACCACTATCATTTCAGAAATTACTCTAGACAATGAAATAGACCAATTGTGGCAATAGTCACTAACACCCAATACAATGCAAGTTTACTCAATTGGTTTGACTGCTTTTACCACCCTCTATAACTCACAACACATTCATAATCAGTGGCCTCCTTCGGTATCTATATTAGCCAAATTTATCTTTTACCTGTCGTGTACAGGCTACTCGGCTTCTACTGCCCACAATTATTTGTGTGCTATACGTTTTAAATGTAAAACTGATGGATTAACTGATAAATCTAAGTCATTTATTATTACAAAGATTCTGGAAGGTCCCGCTCTAAACCAGACGCTTGATTACCGATTACCCATGATCTATTATTACGCATACTCCACATTTTCCCCTTTTATTTGTGATACACCTTACGAATCAACTTTAATTGCAACCGCATGTACCTTAGCTTTTCATGCCTTTTTAAGGGTAGGAGAATTTACTTTAACAAAAGGCAACTACACTCAATATTATCAGTAGCAGATATTCACGTCCTGAACAAAAGCATGACGTTACACATTAGATCGTCAAAAACAGACCAACTCGGTAGGGGGGTTAGCTTGAAAATTTCTCCAACAGGTGACCTTTTGTAACCTCTTAAATTAGTCAGGGAATTTCTGGCAATTCAACCCGCTATTCCTGACACCCCCCCCCCCCTCCTTTCTTTAGTCATTTAAATGGTAAGTCCGTAACCAGGTATCAATTCGCAGTAGTGCTCTCTAAAGCTATCAAAGGGATTGGCTTAGACCCTGCATGCATATTTCAAAACACATTCATTTCGTATTGGTGCAGCCTCCACTGCTGCCAGCAACAGGGTATCTAAAATATCATTAAAACTGCTGGTAGATGAAAATCTTCTGTTTTAAAAGCTACATCCGATGTCCTTTGTTAATTAATAATATCAACCGTAAATGTTGATTATTCCCCTACTAATTCTCCCCAAGTTTTTCAGACCTGCCATTGATATGGATCTTTTGGATCCTCACTGATTAAGCACGCCTTCCTCAGCAAAAAACATGGTGACTTTAACATGAACTTTAAGGCAAAGTTGTGGTGGCAAGGGTACAGCAGCATGACACTAAAGTAAGCATTTATCCAGTCTATCAGAAGATTCGCAAGTTATTATTATACACTGTGGTGCCAATGACATCAGGCAAACTCCAATCCATCAACTTATGTTTCAACACTGCCAGTACAGTACCCGACACGCCTTCGATATCGTATTTGTCGCATGGGTAGGCATGACTTACGAGATGTAACAAACGAAAGATACTTCCCAATACACGAAATTCAAATACGGAAAGGAGGAGGAGGAAGACACGTACAAAATCAAGAAGGATTTCCTCATTGACATTTGATATGTGACGACTCGCAAGACGACCGCAGCGAAGGGAAGTACATTGCCGTTCATCCCTATTGTCTGGGAGAACTCGATCATTCCAAAATTTCAAGAAATGTTACAAATATGTCTCAAGTGTAGACGATATAACGAAGAGTTACACCAGAAGAAAGTGCTACCAAAGACGAAAGGACGACCAATGTGACATGGGCGAATAGTATATATTAATGCATGATTAAAACTCTGTATCATTTCATTATGCTATCACTATACGCTGGAGGATTTGATTTAGATGGACTATTCTCAGAAGATCCGAATGGCGGAACATGTTGGATCAAGTGACGTGTTTGAAAGACTTTCACGAAGTAATCGTCAGCATTCATGCTCTCGTTCGAAAGAGTGAAAGATAGACTCATGATATTGAAACCAGTGATGGGACTTTTGTATAGTGGTGTTACGTTTGTATATATGCAAACACATGTCGTTCTAATTAAAGTTTTAATTTAACTAAAACTTTCTTACTGTTTCTCTTTATCTAGACATGACTATGTGATGTCTAGGTAAGTTAAATCTCTCCTCGTTATCTAGACATGACTATGTGATGTCTGGTAAGTTTAATTTCAAGTGTCGTATGAGTAAAACCCCTAAACAAACACGACATTGGAGTGACCTTTCCCAAGGACGAGACCAATTTGTTTTGACATCTCAAGTACGTTGTAACGAGGTGTTTACTTAGACGTCTGCGTCGATGTCACATAAAATCTCTGCTGGAGTTCGACATTTGTCATTCGCTTTAGAATACTCAAACCTCACAGACGTGAAATCATGACCACTTCAAAGAAGTTAGACTATCAAAACTTCGGACAACGTACGGATGTCATCGTGCAGTTGTTTGACAAAACAGTCAACCCCAGACATTGGCACGTACTCCTAAATCTGTTACTAGATGTCTATCGTCGGAAGAGGAAAGAATTAACAGCTGACATAGAAGAATTTAAGGCGTACGAAGAACATCTAGAGTTACTCTTAAAGCGGTTCCTACACACGGACCAGGACGAACATTGGGACGTACTTCTGGATCTGTTGGGAGAAAACGAATGTCGGAGAAGACGTAAGGAAAACGATGTGCCACCCATAGACTTACAAAAGTGCGCCAAACGTACGGAGGTACTCACTCTCTTGTCTGGAAAAACAGATCGACAGGAGTATTTAGACACTCTATATGATCTGATCGTAGAGACCGATCGACAGAAGATGGAGCTAGAAGAAGAAATGTTAGTCGACATCAAGTCGGATATCATGGAAGAAGAAGTAAAGCCAGACATTGAAACAGAAATAAAGGTAGAGCCCACGAAAGAACAACCCGTGCAGGCATCGATGGTACCTAGGCGAAGTACGAGACCGAAGAAACCATGGACCTGCCAATTTTGTCGATGGAAACAACGAATTAAACAAGGCCCTTATAAGGGCCACCCATATCTTTAGAAAAATAGCTAATGGCTGATGCATAAAATTTGTTGTACAACCCTTTGTTTACTTTTTTGTAAAATGTGTTTGCCCCTTAACAGGGCCGTTTTGTATAAAACGATTACAACGTTTTAAACCTCGTTATTTGCTGGCACGTAACTCAACACGGGTACCACCTCTCCTTCGACGAGTGCTGATGCATCTGACTCTTGAGCGTTGCCACTTCGACCTGCAGTTCTTGAATTAATTTCGTCATGTCGTGCATACATTTCCTAGTCTTCCATACTTCCTTGATTTACACCTGTTGTTTACTCTCTAGTCTCCCCATTCTCTTTGGTTGCACGATGTGACGAGTCTGACATTCCTCCGGAAGGGGTGGTCTAGCGGGAGGGGTGGGCTTTGGCATCGTAACCACTCGACTTAGGAATGAATTCTGTTGCATCACTTTAATCTGAGAGGAATGTAGCCCAAAATTTTGTTAGTTCCAAATTTGGTGCACTTCTACAGCTTTTGACATTATTGTTTGAGGAAAACGATACTTCATAAAAAGAAATCTTGGAGTTTGTCTCTTTGCATCGAAATTAAAAATAAAACGATACTAAAAAGATTATATTCAAAACATATTTGTATTTTTGTTGATTAACAATTTCTGCGCATAGACCTGAATTGTACATAGTGAAAAAATATTCAGTGGACAATTATCTTGAAAAATTGTAAAGGTATATGCAAATCTTCAGAAAAAAGTTTTGTCTTTAATGTGATGCAAATACATTTTTATCAGTTTGATTACGCTTTGATATTTAGGATGAACGATATCAAATATATACCAAGAAAATACAATTGAAATTCGAGTGGTGTTATCTTTCTAGCATTTTTTTAAACCAGAAGAACGCGTTAAAAATCTGTGGTGATTACTTCAATATGAATTTAGGGACCATAACAAGAATGACCTGCGTCTGTGTAAACTATGGTACTATCGGTGTAAGTAAGACTTGTTGTACTTCGTTCGACTCCGACTCCGACTTCTTGGCGGGATTATTCTCCTCTGACATCAACAACTATAATAGATGTCCAAATTTCGATGTTTCCATCATGGTGTCTTCGTTCAAACTGATGCATTAGACGTAAAAGTCGCGGATGATACACTAAGTGCTTTCTTACACGTCCGCCAAATGGTTTGTTAACGTTCCGAAAGAATTATGGAGAATGTTTACTTGCACGTCCACCAAAAGGTTTGTTTATATTTGGCAAGAATTAGTGGGATGTTTACTACTATGTCCGCGAATCCTACTATATAAACCCTTGTCCAGACTTCATTTTCCTCGTTCGATTTCGAATTTTAAATTCCACTAGAACAACTATGAAAAGAGAGAAGCTGGGAGCCTTGAGGGAAGTTGCAGAGACAGAGATGGAGGGCACTTGCATTTCTCAATTTGGCACAGGACCTTGAGGAACTGGTGGCGGAGGTAGAAGCTTCGTCGGAGGAAAAAGAAAAAGACGAAAAACTGAGAAAACAGATAGAGGCAATGTTGATCATACCAAGAAGAGAAGATGGAGGAGACAACAATGACAGAGAGACCGCTTGCGGTCGTTAAACCGTTTAGATGGAGGCTCATACATCATCGAGGGCCTCCAAACTACCCACCTCCACCATCACCAGCACAACTAACAGAAGACTGGGAGGAGTAGATTGAGGCTGAACCTCAACCTCCGTTCCAACCTTACTACCCACTTACCCGTCCTCTAGCAACACTTTCGCGTGATGAAGGGCATGTTCAAGCCCTGTCTGTTGCTCCCGCAATTGGGGAGTTTACTAAGTGTTTTTAGAACTGAAAAACGGCCCTTTTTAGGACCATCCAATCTTTAGAAAAGTAGCTATTAGCTGATGCAGAACCAATAAAAAAATAGATCCCCTTCATTACATCTAATTCACACGATTAAAGATATTTTCGATCCGATTTTGATTCGTACATAGGTCATCACATTACACCATACGACGAAAAATATTTTCGATCCGATTTTGATTCTTCTGAAACAGAGGGATGTTTATTTACAGGTCCGTCAAAGAATTTGTTTATATTAAACATAATCTAGGGGGATGTTTACTACTACGTCCGTCAATCCTACTATATAAACCCCTGTCCAGACCTCATTTTCCTCGTTCGCTTACAGAAATTTATTTTCTTAGAACAACAAACTATTATTGTTATCGTTAAGATTTACACCCAAAGAGGATTGTTCTTCATCCTGAGGGAGCCGGCGATGATCAGAAGAAGACGCAAAACGACGGGGCTGATGGTGCAACGTCAGACACAAAGCCAAAGCGGAGTAAAACAAAGAGAAGACAAAGGCACTGTCTTTACTGCAAGTAAGGGCTGTGACCAAAAAACGGCCCTTTTATGGGCCATCCAGATCTTTAGAAAAGTAACCATTTTGCTGTTGTTTTTTATTTCTTGGTAAGTCAATGTCAATGCAAGGTAACAAATATACACCACGTACTTGTGCACATCAGTCAATGTCAAACCAAGATCAACAATGTCCTACTATAGTACGATTATTTCTTTCTTCTACACTAATTTAACTTGGTGCACTTATGTCAATCTCAATTCAAGGTCAACTTTTACCTATTGTAGAGCGTCCTCAAGGGCATTCCACAGGGGTCAAATGAGTGCAAAATGGGCTATCGAGACGTGTAATACTACTTATTTCCATATTTTATAGATTAGAATCCTAATTGCCTAATTGAAATGCTGATTTTGGTAGGGAAACGTTAGAGCCTGAATTTCTAATGACAGTTCCTAATTATAGAGAGTAAAAAGATATAAACAGTAACACTCCTTTTATAGAATTAAACCGTAGAACAATTGACATTTATTTACATCAACAAGGAAAAAAATAGACAATAGCACAGAATACCTATATCAAAACAGATTCCTGAAATATATAAGAATTGCAAAAGAAACAACATTTATATGAAATGTGAATTCAAGGCTCAAATGAAAAGAAATGTTTTATACAATACTGATGTGTCTATAGATATGAACGGCACTATTTTGGAGAGTCAGTGCTGTAGGGATGGGGCCACATGCACACTGTAAACATGTTTGTATCTTCTAGCAGTTTAAGTTTTCTTTAACAAAAGAGATAAAAGCTGAAGAAACATGCACTCAGAAATTGCAAACATTTCATCAAGCTTAACGATTTCATGGTAATCCGATCAAAGCTGCCGAGTTACCCCTGGCAAATACAACAACTGTGAGCAGGTTTTATTTTTGTATTTTTGGTATGATACTATCCTTATGCAGTTGACGAAATCGTTCTCCTTTTTTAACAATTTTGACGTTACCCTTTTATTCTCGTGTTTTAGGTATCAATGGCCTGAGGCTGAGTGCACTCTCTCAATAGGTGAGCCATAAAGTGGGATGAACAGTCATTGAGGCTTCCGGACTTTGAAGACTATATAAATAAAGAGTACTAATTCTCGCTAAAACATAACAAATAGAGCTTGCTAGATACACAGCAACACTACAAAGCTTTACCGAGATGATTGATAAAGCGATCATTATATGCACAGTGGCAGTTTACTGCGTCCAGTCACGTGTGATAGACCACGCAAAGGAGGGAGAATCAATCCCTTATATAGATGTAAGTTCATTTTATGATAAAATAAAAGAAAATATCGAAGTAACTTGAGATTTATTATAAAAAATACATATATCTCAGGAAATTTTTGAATAATAATTTTGTAATAAAGAGAAAAAAAAGTATGAAAACAAAATATTATTTATGTTTGAATAGTTTAATACCAGAAATAGGTTAAAGGAATTTTAAATATTTGTAATTTGAATTAAATATTATCGATAATCGATTAATGAAAAAAAAAAAAATAAAAATGAAAAAAAAACAAAAGAAAACAGAAAAGAAAGAGAAGAAAAAGAAAAATACTCCTTTATATAATATGGAGGGTTTAGGTGTGACATCAGCGATGTTTGGATCGTATAACTACCTTTATTATAGACTGTTTGTATTTCATTTTATTATACTTTTAACTCCAGGATTATTTAGAGCGATATGGATACTTGGAAAAAAAAACTTTTGAGGAGAGCTTAGCCAATAGTGATGCTGATAGACGGGCTGCAATAAGGTATGTCAATGCCCAAGAAAAATAGATCGCAAACAAAATTTTACGAAGGTGAAACTGTAAGAATAATATACATTTTATCATTACTCAAAATTATCTGTTCCTTTTCCGATATTTTCGTTATTAAAATCTTAATAACTTTAATATACTATTTCGGTTTTCCATGTCTATTGTATTTTCAAAATCTATCAATACTATAGTTTTGTAATATTACAGTATGATAGAAATGCTCGGAGGAGTTTGTCACAATATGTTTACATAAGTAATTCATACGGGTAGATTATTTTCTTTCTGCTCATAATACTTAATTATCGTGAACATTTTGAGAAGTCTTGTTGGATGTTCTCCCTTTTCTATAAGAACATAAATCCGTCCTTTATTGGTACAAAATATTGGATGTCTTTCATAATTTAACTTTTTGTTGATTCTACATGCATACATTTCTCATCTCTATAGGTCGTTTCAAAAGTTCAATGGTCTCGATGCGACAGGAGACATAGACGAAGCCACATTGATGAAAATGAAGCAGCCTCGTTGTGGTGTAAAGGATAAAGTAAATGGGCGCGCGTCCGGGAAAGAAAGTCAGGGAACACTCAATTTCTTCGCACTAAGTAGGAGATTTATCTTCTCTCAGTACGATAAAATTTATAACCAACAATTAGGATACTTTTTGATAAACTGCAATAAAACCATTATCTGCGATACTCAACGCCACATTTTTATCAATAACAAAAAGGGCAGATAAACAAATATATACATACATGATATATATAAGAGTAATCTGCAAGGTCTGTAATATTACTCTAATAGTTAAGATTCAATAATCCCACTTCTCTTGTGATACAGGATACCGCTGGCCACAAAACACTATTACATGGAAATTGAGCCGACCTACAAACCAACTCACGGAGTCTACACAAAGGTTCGTAAGCAAATGTCATTCAGTTAAAACTCAGTTGTAGTAATGATCTACTGAGATCATACGATGTCCATCATGTTCTCATTTTATAAGATTTCGTTGCTTTTATTTGGTGTTGCATAAAAAAGTGTATATACGAGTTTGCGTTTGATATTGAGTTTGTATAGTGATGTATGTGTTTGTTCTATAGACATGCGTTTGAGAATGCGTTTAAATACTGGTCTGACGTCACGCCTCTGAAGTTTGAATACACCAATGGTGAGCCGGACATCGACATTCAGTTTGCCACCGCAGATGATAACTACGACATATTTAACATAATGTTCGGTGGCGAAGGTAACTTCAGTTAATTAACACAAAAGCCGACATCGTCGTAAATTTATATACAACAGTTAACTAGCAAAGTGTGCCTATTGTCATTGCTGAAGTACTTAAAGAGTGTTTTCTGTTTTATATCTTACGTGTGCAAGATATGGCTATTCCATCTAATCCAAATCAAGCATTGTGTTGTTATACGAAAGAATCATAAAATCAGCTGCATGTGCAATCATTACTAAATCCTAAAATCAATCACTCTGTTTAGACGGATCCCATACATTACATGTACCGCAGAAATGTTTGCAGCCTTCAAATGTTTTGAAATCTTGACTTATTTGTGGAGATATAACTACAAAGTACCCTCCTCTTTGTTATCAAATTTCCATTTACTAACCTATGCATGTATTCAATGTCAGGTGGCGTACTTGCTTATGCATATTTCCCCACCGAAGGTGACACATATTTTGATGATAATGAGCGTTGGGTTTTCCGCAGCAACAGTGGTAAAGATCTGGAGACGGTTGCCATCCATGAGTTTGGTCACGCTCTAGGACTGTATCATTCTAGTGTGTTCGATGCCGTGATGGCGCCTTGGTACAAAGGGTTCGATCCTAACTTCAGGCTTCATGAAGACGATATCAAGGCCATTCAGTCATTGTATGGTAGGTACAATATCCAAATTATCGAAGTTTTTTACTATGAAAATTACTAACCATTCCACTCAATTCTTAAAACTTGGTATTCCAAGTTAAATATCAGAATAAACATTTTCCGCATAACATGACAATTTCATGTTTTGTACAGATTATGCTTAAATTTGTCAAATCTTAAATTCATCAAGATTAAGATCAATATGGTGAATTCATGTTTTATACTAATTAATGGCAGTCATTAGGATGCGGTATATGAGATAATGAAATATTCATTCCCAAGAACAAAATCATAATGAACTATACCTTTAAGAGAAATCTGACAGAGCTGTATGACACAAATAAACAAAGACAAGCACACAAGACATGATAATAGTAGAATTTATACAGAAAAACGACATTACAAAAATATCCAATTGCGCTGCGGTAACGATACCGACTAAGGATGGTCAGTTGAAGTAACAAACGTCATTCAATTGGTGTGGTTAACCGTTTTACGGGCGCTCACCTTCCCACTCACCGCAAAAGCAGCAACACTCATTTAAAAGGTTTCAGAATTGCATCAAGGGCAGGCTTGGTTTAGTGGCTAAGTGCTTTGATTGCGGCGCAGACGATCTGGGTTCGATTGTCCCACGGTGTTTAAAAGGTTTGTTATCTCCTGCTTCCATGTCGCGATATAACTGAAAAATTGTTGAAAGCGACGTAAAGCACCAATCAATCAACCAATCAACTGGATCAAAACTTTATTCTGTAAGCACTGTAAAAAGATTAAAACACATCGAAAATGGTACGAAGCTTCTTACCTTTATAATGAATAAAATAAGGTTAGTTGTATTTGCAGGCAAAAAAGATATATAGTACAACAACAACAATTACAGCGCCATCAGTCATACCTTCATCTAACTTCCCTCCCTGTAACAAGTAACAAGTCAAAGAACAGTAATTAACGAGAGTCGTGATTGGCTGGTGTGATGTAGGGAGAGAGGGACTACTATTTCAATGTATCAGGAGCTGTGATTGGATTAAATTATTTGATCAATCTATAAATAAAGATTAATTCTGCTGCAAAATCATGAATTTTTATCTCATTTCGTTATAACCTAAAGAGGAGTGGTTGTTTACATTTGAATATTGCCAAGTTTTGGGGGTGACCCCCTTCCAGCATGATTTTCTGGAAATTAAGGTAAACAACCTATTGTAAACTGTTAAAATTCTAATAGAGGAGGGTGTGACCAACATTTTGATATATGAGTTGTATATAGCTAAAATGCAGGATGTTGTGTAAATCTTGCTGGAAGTTTGGTAATTTGACATGGGACTCTATAGGCCACATACTAAATTTTTCAAAAATGCCGTTTGACCTCATTTTCTTATTCATGCAGAACATTTAACCTAAAAACATATCAAATTTGCCCAAAATTTTGATAAAAAGTGCCTAGATTTATCAATATTGAAATTTCAAGAAAAAAGGGGGTGGTTTAAATTTGCAAAATTTTAACAAATTAATTTTGTGTATATTGCATGGATGACTGATTTGTTTTCATTGTATTGGATATCTAAGTCATTTGAAACAGTATTTATACAGAACTTTATCCAAATTTTTGGATTTTGTGCAATTTTTACATTGTGGACTGTGACACCTAAATTTGTACACAATTCGATGTGATTTTTTCTTGATTTTCGATGAAAATTATCATATGATCTTCCCCGTACCAGTCAAAAACACACCGAATTAAGCCGAAATGTGTATAACATCATTTACTTCCAAAGATCCACATGAAACAATAACATCAGGGAATGTCTGCATTTTTGTGCAGATAATGGCATATTTAGCTTTCAAAAGTATTAATCAAAAATCAATATAACTCACAAATTGATTAAAATTTGACTTGAACATGTTTATTCAATGTATAATGAACAAAACTGAAAGGCTAAACAAGATAAAAGTCATAATGTGTTAGCAATTTACAGGCCCCTAAGACATGACCCCTAATCCAGATTAGTGCCCATTTTCAGCGTACTCCAGATGGGGGTAGGCATCTTTGAAGTAGCACTGCTTATGAAATACTGCATGGATTTTCATGAAATTTGTGTCATTTTATTCCGAAATCAACACACTTTTGTTTCATAGGACTGTATTAGTTTGATAAAGTAGTTAAATGCCTCTATACGTCAAAACAGTAATTAACGAGAGCCGTGATTGGCTGGTGTGATGTATAGAGAGAGGGACTACTATTTCAGTGTATCAGGAGCTGTGATTGGATAAAATTATTTAATCTATGTATAAATAAAGATTGATTCTGCTGTAAAATCATGAATTTTTATCTTATTTCGCTAATGTAAAAATGTTATAACCTAAAAAGTGGGTGGTTGTTTACATTTGAATTTTGGCCAGTTTTGGGGGCTGACCCCCTTCCAGCATGATTTTCTGGAAATTAAGGTGGACAACCTATGGTAAACTGTTAAAATTCTAATAGAGGAGGGTCTGACAAACATTTTGATATATGGATTTTATATAGTTAAAATGTAGGATGTTGTATAAATCTTGCTGGAATTTTGGTAATTTGACATGGGACTCTATGGGAAATGGAATTACTATGCTTTTACCTGTACATGTAGTATGAAATTCGATACTATTACACTAGTTATGACATAAAGATATAATATGAAATGTTCATCCACGCACTGCATAATCAAATAAGACGTGATATAAATTAAATATCAGCACAATGTACTCTATACGTGTTCCGACTGTATATCCCGTATCAGCAGGGCTGTTGGTTCAACTACTTTGAAATATTAAAAGTTTTAATAATGTCCAAATACATATAATTCAATTCGTTTGAACTTGGTGAATTAGAATTGAATTAATTTCTCCTGATTTGAGATACTGTAGAGGGCTCTTTTGGCGGGTTTTTAGGGAATCGTGGGTAATTCACGAGTGTTCGGTCATTCGACGTGTTAGCGCTCAAACTGACCACACGTAAATTTTTTGTGCTTGTAAATGGAGACCCAGACTGAGTCAGATGATATATCTTTGCGACAAATTCTTGAGACCGTGCAGTCGCAGGCATTATCCATTAACGAGTTAAAGGTAAAAGTTTCAGCAGAACTTACTGATCTTAAGCAAGAAATTCATGGTTCAAAGGCACAGGTGAAAAAGTTCAAATCTGACGCTTTGGTTAAATGGAAATCTGAGGGAGACAGGATACAATTTGTATTTAATTCAGAGTTTGTAGAGGAGTTAACTCAAGTGGTTTGGGCAATTGAGAACCATAAATCTGATTATGCTATAGACTTCGTCAGTGTCAGAAAAAGTAAAGAGAAGAAATAAGTTGATAAAAATAGCAGACACAAGTGAAGCAGGTTGGGATACCGTCCGCCAGTACGAGGCTAATCCTGTGGCAAGCGATTCAGACGACGAAAGTCGAATTAGCAGAGCGGAAAATAGAGCGTTAAAGAAAAGAAAATTAGCGAAACAAAAGACAATCAAGACTTCTCATGGGTTTGTTAATTCTAATCCTGGTGTGCAGCTTTTTTGTGGCCCCAACATTATTCCAACAACCCAGTTTCCAAGCATCCAAGCAACGTCTCGTCCGGTCGGGCGAAAAGGAGGAATTGGAGCATGTTTCGCCAGTGGTTCCTTCCGTCATTGGAGAAACGTGTGCCCCGTCATCAATTATGGGAGATCGACAAACACATCAGCACCAGCAACCAAAACAAAAGCCGACTGATTTTGTAAAAGATGAGTATTTTATTCATTCTGTGCATGATTTAAAGGATCAATGTTTGACAGAAAATTTTTATGAATATGAACAAGGTCAAGCTGATATAATTGTTAAAGACAGACTTAAAAATCATTTTGAGTTTTGGGAAAATATAGGAGCATATCCAAATATTCTTGATTTGATTAAAAATGGATATAAAATACCATTCTATTCTACTCCACCGCCCATTTGTTTACGAAATAACAAGTCTGCACCGATGCATGACGAGTTTGTCCAGGTAGCTATACATGATCTGCTGATCAGAGGTCTCGTCGAGGAGTGTTCGATTAGGCCTGTGGTAGTGAACCCGTTAACCGTGTCTATTCAGAATAGCGGTAAAAAGCGCTTAATCCTTGATTTGAGGCATGTAAACAAACATTTGTGGAATTCGTCAGTGAAATTTGAAGACATTCGTACAGCAATGCATTTTTTGAAAAAGGGTGATTTTTGTTATAAATTTGATTTACATTCAGCATATCATCATATAAATATTTTTGAACCCCATACAGATTTTTTAGGATTTTCATGGCAATTTGGAGACACTGTTAAATACTTCCGGTTCAGAGTCCTTCCTTTTGGACTCAGTTCAGCTTGTTATATATTTACTAAAATTACTCGTCCACTTATCAAGAAATGGAGATCAGAAGGGAAATTGGTACTGATGTATTTAGATGACGGTTTTGGTTGTCATCAAGATTTTGATAAATGTCGTCAAATTGCCATGGAGATAAAGCATGATATAATTGCAAGTGGTTTTGTACCAAAGGCTGAAAAATCCATGTGGGATCCCAGTAGAGAAACGATATTTTTAGGTTATTTTTTTAATTTAGAAGAAGGTTTGATTAGTATCCCAGAGAATAGAGTCAATAAAATAAAATATGTTCTTGTAGATATTTTCAGTTCAATGAAGAAAAATGGTAAAGTACATGTTAGATTAGTTGCTCGTTTTGTTTGTCAAATTATTTCTATGTCGTATGTTACAGGTAATATAGTTTACCTTATGACTGAGAGTTTAAGTTTTGATGTTCAACAAGCTTCCTCATGGAATCAGTTCATATCTTTGTCTATAAATAGCATCAATCAATTACATTTTTGGGAGAAAAATCTTCACAACGTAATCGAACGTAAATTTAAAGTAGATTACTCAGTAAATGCTATTGTATATAGTGATGCTAGCAGTACTGGATATGGGAGATTTACTGTTAATAATCCCATTAATATCTCTCATGGTATGTGGACTGATTATGAACAAGGTAAAAGTTCAACATGGAGAGAACTTGTTGCTGTTAAAAGAATGTTTGTCTCTCTGTTACATTTTCTTGAATAAAAATCTATCAAGTGGTTTTCTGACAATACAAATGTTGTCAGTATTATAGAAAGAGGAAGTATGAAAACTGAATTACAAGATATAGCTCTATGTATATTTGACCTATGTTTGAAGCATTCTGTTACTTTGCATGCAGAATGGGTACCCCGTACACAGAATGTGTATGCTGATCAGATCAGTAAGCTAATAGATTATGATGATTGGTCTGTAGCTGATTGTTTATTTACCTACATAGATTCTATTTGGGGATCACATGAAATTGATTTCTTTGCATCAGATTATAATAGAAAATTAGCAGTATTTTATTCCAGGTATTGGACGCCTGGAGCCATAGGTGTTGATGCCTTTGCCGTCAGTTGGCACGGTGTAAATGGGTGGTTTGTGCCACCAATATGTATTTTAGCTAGAGTTATTTTGTATTTAAAGCAGTGCACCGCTTATGGAACTGTAGTTGTGCCATATTGGCCATCGGCCAGCTTCTGGCCATTGATATGTGATGAGCATGGATTTATTAATGCCGTTTTAGCTCAGGTAGAGCTGCCAAGAGGGAAAGAATTTTACATGCCTGGAAAGACTGGGAGCCTATTTGGCAAAATATATCTTCCATTTAGGCATTGAGAATTGATTTTTCATCATAAACGATATCATTTTTTTTTAAAAATGTGTTTCATGTACCATATTAATGAAATATTTTTATTATACATTTATTTATGCAGGTGTATCAAGATGACATATCTGAGCTTTCTGACGATTTAGCCGGCAAGATGGTATTAGTTGCTAGCCTAGTTTCTGAATGTCGATCCTCATCAACTGTGAAAAGTTATTATGCAGCTTTTATGCGATGGAAATCTTGGGCAAAACAAAATCGTATAGAAGAATTTTTGCAGGCTAAATCTATTCATGTTGCCCTGTATTTATCGTGTCTTACACAACAGTCCAAGTCACCCAGTTCTATCAACCACGCTTTATACGGTATAAAGTGGGCGCATTCTATGGCAAGTTTGCCATCTCCGACAGATTCTACTCTCGTCAAGAATGTTTTCGAAGGCGCTAAGAAGAGATTGTCTCATTCTGTTTACAAAAAGGAGCCGATAACTCTAGATCTGATTGAGAAAGTATACGACGCTATATTCGAAGAAGGAAATCTGTGTTCGCAACGTATTATTTGTGCATGTTTGTTATCATATTCAGGTTTTCTTCGTGTATCGGAGTTATTGAATCTTAAAATCAGTGATATATCTTTTTATACATCTTATATGTCATTGTTTATTGAGAAAAGTAAAACAGATATTTATAGAGATGGTAATCATGTAGTTATTGCTAGAACTGGTACTAAGCTCTGTCCAGTTGTTAATTTGGAGAAAATGTATTTATATGGCTGTATAGATTTTTCTGATAAATACTTGTTTAGAAATATTTTGAAATGTGGTAGCTCTTACAAATTTAGAGATGAAAATAAACCCATGTCTTATACACGAATGAGGGAAATATTTATTTCTGCTTTTTCTCCATTTGTTGAAAATATTTCATCTTATGGTTTGCACAGCTTGAGATCTGGTGGTGCTACTGCTGCAGCCAACTCAGGTATTCCAGATAGGTTATTTAAACGACATGGCCGCTGGAAGTCGGAGACTGCCAAAGATGGATATGTCAAAGACAGTTTGTTAGAACGTTTATCTGTAAGCCAAAAATTAGGTTTTTGATAAATTATTTTTCATTTTTTTCTGACAATTCTAGTTCAAATTTCCCGTTCTTTGTTTTTTCGATATGAGCGCTAACCGCGTCACATTCACTTTATATAATGTTTTGTTATCATTTGTCTACAGTGTCTCAGGGTGTTCAGGAGAAATATAATTCAATTCGTTTGAACTTGGTGAATTAGAATTGAATTAATTTCTCCTGATTTGAGATACTGTAGAGGGCTCTTTTTGGCGGGTTTTTAGGGAATCGTGGGTAATTCACGAGTGTTCGGTCATTCGACGTGTTAGCGCTCAAACTGACCACACGTAAATTTTTGTACTTTTCTGATTTAGTAAGATTTTGTTAGTATTTATTTTTCTGTTTATATATTTTCATAGTTTATAGGAAAGTTGTTTCTTTCATTAAATTAAAAAGAAATCATTACTAGTAATTTGTCAGTTTGGAATTGGGTGAATGGATTGCTGTTTTTGTCATGTATATTAATTAATATGTGTTACTTTAGTACAGAATTGTTATTATGAATATTGTTGAATGGTTGATGAATGGTTTCATATCTCCATGGACACTATTGAAAGTACGGTAATTGAATGAAATTGTTTATAAAGAATAGTAATAGAATAGTAATACTTCATGTGATGATGATGTGTAATATGATTAAAATGAGCGCTAACCGCGTCACATTCACTTTATATAATGTTTTGTTATCATTTGTCTACAGTGTCTCAGGGTGTTCAGGAGAATAAGAAGATTGTGTAAACTATTAGCATATGTTCTACAACTTAGACTCAAATTTGAGGACTAAATGTGCTCTATAGTTCTGATGTAGGTAAAGTTAGTAATACTAGTAGGTTTAACAATGACATGTATTGTAATGAATATAAGCACTTAGACACATGACTTAATGTTACGCAATACACACGTACTGTCCGCGCCACTCACTTTGTAAACCGAAGAATCTGATTTTTCACTTATTTATCTTTAAAATAGTTTTACAAAATAAATATCAATCGACAGATCTTGTTTAGTCGTAACTTTTGGTGTATGTTATATGTTTTTACGAAGAAGCATTCGTATTTTATAGCTGAAAATCATTTTAGATAAGGCGTTTTCTATGTTCGTTTTGACGTGACGTCGCCGATGTTTAACATTGAGTCAATGGAAAACTTGGCGACGTCACGTCAAAATTTAACATGGAAATCGCCCTATCTAAAATTGATTTTTTTTCTGTAAAATATGAACGCTTCTTCATACAAACGTATAGCATACACCAAAAGTTACGACTTAACAAGATCTATCGAATGGTTTTGCCTTTTTGAAATTATTCTGAAGATGAAAAACTGAAAATCCAGATTTTCCAATTTCAAGAGTGAGTGGCGCGGACAGTTGCATATTGTGATGCAAAAACCGTCGTGGCCTAGTGGTATCGCGCTCGACTCCTGATCGGGAGGCCGGGGTTCGAGCCCCGCTCTGGTCATGCCGGTGTCCTGTCTTTCGAATGAGACAGTAAAAACCGAGGCCCCGTGTCGTGGTATGCATGGCACTTTAAAGATCCCTCACTGCTTCATGTGGGTCCGTTGCAAAGGTCAAAATTTGTATGCCCCGTATCAGGCAGATGCCGTCACCATATACGTGAAATATTCGTAGTGTGACGTTAACAAAAATCAATCAATAAATCAATCAACATGTATTGTAATGAATATAAGCACTTAGATACATCCTTAATGCTTTGTAAACATAGCTAGGCAATACCCACGTAGTTGTATATTGTGACGTAGGAGCATGTCATTAACATCCGGGATGTCACGCATTACGAATCTCTTTTCCCTTTCATCAGATTTTCAACAAAACGAAATAACTTTACATTATCTTGGTAATAACACTCACTGACTATTGATAGTTCCGCTTATCAATATTGACAATAATATTGTTCTGCTAACATTGAGTTCGCATTCTACGACAGGTCTACATGGTTATACATACGTGTTCAGGAAAAAGTTTGTAAAGAGATTAGACAGAACGGTCACGCGGGCACATTCCTTTCCCGCCATATTTACCCAAAGATTCCTATACACCCCAGTGCTGCGGTGTATATAGAGGATACAGACAAAACATTCATATTCAAAGATAACACATATTTAGAAGTAATATTAAGATGTAAATAATACCATCGTTTTGCGGGACTCACAGTTGCTATCCTTTTGTTGTGTAATTTTTCTTGATTGTAATTTGAACTCTTAAAACCAAAGAATCTTTACTACTATGGCCCAGTTGTTTATAACAATCACCACTGTTAAAGCTCACCAGAGATTTGAGTTTGATAGACTGTGAGTTAAATTTGTTATGCAATCAAATGAATTTAAAGTGTATTGGCTTAATCTTTACATTGTGTTTCCAATAACTTACTCATTGCATAGTGTTTCCAATATGTTGTTCAGTGTCATATATATATGTTATGTTTGGTAACAATAGGTAATGGCGTATTGACTTAGATTACGTCACACTATTTACAACAAAGACATCTACCTGTACAGGTAGCAAAACCTGGAGATATAGTGGATTCCCTAGATTCAGGTTATCCCATCACTTTCGACACTTCTGAATTTCCCGTCACAATACATGCTGGGATAGCATTCAAAATCTCTTCCTGTCAGCGACAAGTGTATGTGTTCGGGGTTAGTCACTATCCGCAAGGCCAATAGTGTTACATTATATACATTGTATCTTGTAATTTTGAATATTTCTGCGGTGCTTAATTCTAGACCTGCATTTTGTATCTCTTTACTTGGTTTTGCTGATACAAAAAAAAATCGGCATCTTTCTTTACAAGTGTTGAATGAATCACTGAAAGTTGCACTAGCTGTCGTTTTCCGTATTAAAAACAAAGGCTGTAATTTTTAACCCTGGACTCTCTCCTGAAGTTAGCCCTTTATACGAAATTACATTGTTATATTCGTTCGATAAGTATTGGAAAAATAATTAAAATGCAATTAAATACTTACGACCTACCCGCACAAAGTCGGTAATTTTTTCTTCATTTGGCATGCCCAGTGTATCAATGACCTAACCAACTAACGCGAGATCAGGATACTTTCAATAATAACAACAACAATGGTGACGTACATAGAGCTATCGAAGATGAGACGTCCCCCATTAAAGAAAGAATTCGAGAGCATCTGGGATGAAAAAGACTGGGACGAAACATTGTTTAGAACAAGGATAACATAAGAGTTGCATTGGAGCGATGGGAAGCTGTGAGAGTTGTCAAATTGCAGAAAATACTTGGTGAGTCTTTACATTTTTCCACACCACGTGGAAATGTCTTTACATTGATTACTTACGTCTTTGCATTATGAAAACTGTTCCATAATTACTGTCATTATATAAGGTAGTCTCTGTTATCTAATTGTTCATGATAATGTGCAAAGTGGACGACATAATGAAAATATATGCATCTTGTAAGTTGTATATATAGGGAAAATTCAAGTTGGGGCTCCAAAAAGGGACCATGTAACTATTTTATAGAAAGTATTTCGTTTATTTATACTTCTTTTAATAATGAAAAATGACAGAATAACCTTGAAAAGAATCGTTCTATAATCTCTATTTAGATTAAAATCATTCGTATTGTATTTATAGATATTATCTTTGCTCACATGTATATAATATATATATATGTACTCTTAGCCAAGACACTTCAAGCTCAGCAGTTGAGCATGCTTAAAACATTAATCATGTAGCCTTTTTTTAATTCCATTATCTTTAAAATAAATTTTGCACACCTAACAGCTAGGGCCTGTTGGGTTTGTACATGAATAATGTAGATCTATATATTTATAGATGCATAATATATCATTGTATGTTACACTGTTGCATGCATGTTTCTGTCATCATATCCTTCAAATTTGATAATGATTTATCATGGTGAACATTAATGACTGTGTGGGAATTTGAACTGCAACAATGAACAATTATCTTTGATAGATCTATATATATCTGTATCGACATGTATTTTTCCCATGCCAATAATTAATTGAAAACCTCACATACTGGGGCAGACTTGGTGTAGTGGTTAAGCGCTTGGCTTGCGGCGCTGATGATCCGGGTTCGATTCCCGGGTTGCGCCACTATGTTTAAGAGGTTGGTAACCTCCTACTTCTATGTTGCGATATAACTGAAATATTAATTGTTAAAAGCGACATAAAAAAATCAACCAACCAACCAACCTCACATATACTCAAATCCACCTCAAAACAAAGATATATTTTTTACTTATGAGAGATGGCTGAACTTCAGTTAATAGGCAAGGTCAAATGTAATAGACATTCTTGGATTCAAACTTAGGTCCCATGGCTACAATGTACCTGGGATTGACTCTATCAATTGTATACAGTTCAATATTTATAATGTAAAACATTCAATCTGTTAGGTAAATGAAACTAATTTGATGGTGAATTGTATAAAGGGTGTATACTACATAAAAAATTAAAAATAATATCTTGTAGAATTGTGGTATGATTGAGCCAAGGAGGATTCTTGGGGTTTTCTCGTCACATATACACATGTATTTGTTATTTTAGGGCACCATGAATAACATCATCAATGTTAATATCCAAAAGAACTTAAAGAAGATGAGCCATTCAGGCGGCCATCTCTATGATTCATTGTTTGTTAAAAGGAATGGAAAGCATCATGCATCGTTCAGGTAATTTAAACAATTTGCTTTCAAAAATATTATGTATGGTATTTTATTACATTTTATATTGTAAAAGGTGCCTTTTTGAAATACATGTATGTATAGGTAAGATATCTAGTAGTGTTTCTTATTATACCCCCCACAAATAAAGTTTGGGGGGGGGGGTTATATAGGAATCACCTTGTCTGTCTGTCCATCTGTCCAGAAAACTTTAATCTTGACCATAACTTTTGAACCAAATTAGAGACTGCATGGGTATTCATACTACACATGTATATTCCTTGTGGCAAGACCTTTCTTTTGGTGCCAAAATTTTTGACCTTGTGACATTGGCCTTGACATTTGACTTGCTTTTTAAAAACTTTAACCTTAGCATAACTTTTGAAAGAAAAGAGATGGGACCTTCATACTACACATGTGTAATCCTTGTGACAAGACCTTTCTGTTGATATCAACATTTTACAGTACTGTAAATCTGCAACTATTCATGAGACTTTATCTTCGCGAGATTGCTGCCCCTGATATATTTGTGAATTGAAACTTTACCATGTATCTGATGTTTCTGCTTTGAATTGTAAATAGTAGATCTTTTATATTGCACATGACATTCCTAATGAACAGATGTTTCATTTGAAACCATTACTTTTGTCCTTGGTCTATGCCCTATTTTGAATTTTGGTGCCGTGGGGGGTATTTGTCCCGTTAGGACAGTTGTAGTTTTCATAGTAATTAAATATAGAAATACTACTTACAGTAACTAGAAAATTTCAAATTCAAGTTTTGAAAAGCATGGTCCAGCCCTCATGGGTTAACTCCCTTGTAAGCTTGTTCATATCAAATATGATTTCTTTAATTATGTGCAAATTGGTATTTTATTTTGAAGGAATATAATACTATGTGTGTTGAATTGTATCAATAACTTTCCCATAGGAATGTGATTGAATAATCTTATAGAAAGTTTTTCTATTTTTAAGCAGATCTGACGAAGTCTATAATATCAAGCATCATTGAAACAACTCAGTTCTTGACATAGCACAGATGATGATACAGTCTGACATTAAACCTAGTGAGTATTAATGATAATTAATTACAGTTCCAACTAACAGAATTTTGTACATGTATATAGGAATCATTCTATCCTTATCTCGGTCTGTCCATCCAAGTTTGCCCAGATCATAAAATCTCTATGCTTTTGATGTGGTTGATACTTCATACAAGTGTTACACGTGATACAATGGTGTGCTCGGACTTGAACCAAGGTCATATTACTCCAAAGTTCGGGTACACTGACACACTAAGACATAACATAATTTTAAATCCGTTTCATATTTCTGTCAATTGTTACCTGTGACACAAGGGTGTGTTATGACCTAGAACAAAGGTTATATTTGCAAGGTCAAATTCCCAGTAAGCCTATAACCATATGCATGTGTAATTTTGTTTTCTACAAGAACGTTTCTAGTTCTACTTATACATAAAACAGTTCCCATACTGGTCTAGCATACACTAAATTAAATTAAGTACTAGTAATATACATGTGGAAATCGGTCATTATAGTGCCAAGTTTTGCTTTCACTGACCACTTTTAGTTAATTAGTTACACAGTTAGCAATTTATTAATAGAAATTTAACATGTATAATTTAGATACCACTAATGATAGCAGATGGAATGAAATGAATTACATGTATACATTTCATATTTAATTTTATAATTATCTGACTTTCAGAAACCTCCAGCTTTATAAAACAAAGATTAGGCTAAAAGTGGATAGTAGGCAAGAAAAAAGGAGTTCCATTACATGCCAAAATGGATAAAGTACACATTCTCGGTGTATTTGGAAGACAGCTTCAGTGCATATATTATATAGAGAGAAACTAGCTTCTATGCTTTGGTATCCATACTACTGAGCTAAATAAGGACCTGAAAAGTCACAGTGCATAACCAAAACTTTAGCCTCTTCAGATGTTCTGTCAATTTGTCAAATACCAGCATTATTAAGAAAAAGCAACATGTGTTGAAAAAGTGTAATTTTAATTTTTACTTCTTATAAAAGAACACAGGTCATTGTGAAAATTGAAGCATTTCAATGCAAATTTCATTTCAAAGTAGATATATATATATAAATGATATGAGTAGATGTACAATTCTGTATATGAATTAAAATGATGAAATCTGACTCTATGATAGCTGTAAATATTTCAGTTATGATCATGAATACAATCACTTGAACACATACACATTTGTATTAACAAAATATTTCTTAATTGTATAAAGGCATCTATGTATGAATATATATATATATCATTTAAACACTAAAGATATAATTTTTTCTTTTATATTCACATATGGGACCATGGATACATATGTTAATGATTTAGCTTGCAATTAATGTGGGTAATACCAGCTTCAGCCTAGACACTGCCATTATGTTCGAGGTTAAAGGGGTAACCTTCTGTTACCATATTTCAGTATGACTTGTATTGGGTGAAATTAAAACACAGAGAAGCCATGACTTCAGATTTCTGTTAATATTACTTTGGAAAGATTAATCTATTAACCAAATAAGTTCTAAACATCTTAAATGTCAGGTAGAGCAAGGCGTTCCGAAGAGGTATCCGAAGAAGGGTACAATATTGCCCTTTATTACTTCTACAGCTCATCGCATTAAAGGTTGGTCTGTCAAAACAAAATTTAGTGTATGGGATCATATGTACTTTCTCTTTACCCAATGCCTTCAAAATCCAACCTTTTATTATGTGTATAACTTGCATAACACAATAGATTTACTTATGCGACAAAGATGAAACATTATGAAATAACATATATACAATGGGTATGAAAGTTTTAGAACAATTCTGACAGCTAGCAGTTTCTGCCTGGCAGACTAATAAATTTCTGGACATGGGTGTAGGTCTCCATCATGACCTTTATGTGCTTGGTATGTTAATATTTGATACATCTTTCATAAGGGCTATAGAAACTTCCTTTTTTCATCTGTTGTCATTTCTGCAAAATTATCAATACATTAATATGCAATTACAAGAAGACATGCAGTTAACGAAACAAACATGATAAGTAATTTTTAAAGGCTTTCATTATTAATGTTTTATAATCTTTTGTAACAATTGATAGTAAATAACATATATAATATGCTAGTAAATAACTTTTCAAAATGTGATGCCCTTCACCTTTTCTACCATAATACTTTTTTTAAATTCTGTAGAGTAGCATATTAGTGGTCAAGGTCATATATATCATATTACCTGTTGTACCTCTAATCTTGCATTCCTTTCTTTTAGCAGCTTTGAAGACATTCCTATAGTTCTTGTATTCCTTCTCATTCCGTGGCCTCTAGATTAATTAATTTATGCCATTATTCTAACATTTTCTTGGCTTGCTAAATGACCTGAACCACTTTGTTTCCATGTTTTACTATGACTGTTCAGTATCTTTTATCTTCAATAGGTACAATTGCTATCCTATAATGGAAATTTATATTACATTATAAATAAGCTTAAGTATCTTCATTCCTAGCTGCCTTGATCTGGAATCAAACCTGGATTTGATAAAGTTAAAAGCTATAGTGTGTTTCAAGCAGGACTGTAGCCTATTTTGTCACTGAGGTTACATGTGTATTTATAAATACTATGATAATATAGATATTATCAAATAGAAATACAATACACATTCACAAGTAAAGTATAATACTGACACTTGTAACATGTTTTAAGTCTATAGTAATAAACACAGTGAAGTGATGCTAAGCAAATGCAGTCCTTAGCTTCAATGGAAGAAGAACTCACTGGAACACATTGTCGCATCTCGGATATTTTCTAAACTGGATAGGGGCCAGTTTTAAAAGTTCTCCATCAATTTGCCTATGACCCACTTTTATCGTACAGAAAGACTCTTTTCGTAAAAGACAGTATTATGAAAGGCTGCATTCAAATTTTACTTTCACATAACTTCATGTAGATCTACAGAAATGATATATGAGATGAGAGATGAGAGAAATGAGATATTTTCCAATAGAAATGATATTCTCTCATAATAAAATAATATGGAGGTTGAAATGGTGTTTTTCCAAGAAATATCAGAAAACATCATATTTCCTTCAGCATTATATATTCAAAACAGTATGAAATGTATGGATAAGAATAATGAAATTGTTGGAGAAAGAAAAAAAAAGGGGGGGGGGTATTGAATTGGACATTTGGAGATATGAGTAAATGTCATCAAGTTGTCTTCAGGCAAATAAATTTGTGAATCAGAATCTACTACAATGTACTATAAATAACTATAACTGTTACAAATAAAATGCTTATAAGTGAAGACAACAAACGGGAACAGAAGTGTGTGTGTGTGTGTGTGTGTGTGTGTGTGTGTGTGTGTGTGTGTGTGTGTGTGTGTGTGTGTGTGTGTGTGTGTGTGTGTGTGTGTGTGTGTGCCGGGGGTGGCTAACTCCCAAAACACTATTCCTTTTTTTCTTATTCCTTCAATGGGAAAATTACAATTAATTATAGCTTTAACTAGGCTGTTATATATACATGTACTCCACTTTGTTGTGGTAACGTTATGATAAAAATATAATATTGTCACAGTACTGTAAAAAAATTCTTTATGAGCCCCTTTTGGGGGGCCCCTCGATCAAACCACATTGGACAACTACTGTGACATAAATCTTTAAAATATTCATTGCATAAAGTCAAATTACTTATGACAGTATTACTTATCATCTTTTTCTGTGCCTTTGTGTAATTAGTGTGTACTTACACATCTAAAAGTGTTTATAAAGTTTGATAAAACACGTTTTACGAAGTTATACTCACCGTTACACTCGAGTCCTTTGTTTTTGTCACGTGATATGCTGACCCGATCTACATGCATGTCAAATGTTGAGTAAATAGTGAGGGTAACGGACATTTCTCAATTTTTCCGGTTCTTATAAACGCGTTAATGTCGTCAACAGAGCCGACTTTCGATTTAGTGTAACTGTATTTTGTAGTTTTATCGTATTTAGTTTCAGATAAGTAAATGATACATAACATTTATGAAATACCAATTCCGACAGCTAGTGCAACTTTAATAATGTTTCAATTGCATTGCGACATGAGAGCTCCAGAAAACGCGTCTGTCTATTTCGAACGGCTACTCACTACTAGGCCTACGTGTTTAGTGGGTATTTCGATTTGTTAGTCACGTGATGTGATTAATTACTCAGGGTAAGTTGAGAGGTGCTTGTTATGTTCATTCGAAGGATCGTTTTCTAGAGGTCATGACACAAGACATTTACAATATTCAAATTTGATTGTATGGAATTTACACTCGATTTTACCACGCCTCTACGTACAGTAAATTCTATACTATCAAATTTATATACTGTAAATGTAACTTAGAGCAAAAGGATCACATGTAAACAAGCCAATTTGAAAACTGATATCTACTCAGTACTTAAAAAAATTTGTACTTCGATTTGTACTGATTGAAATTCTATAATAGAAACGCCAATATTTGTCCGTAGTATGTCCTTTTTCTTGTAATATTTAAGAATGTAAAATTGGAATTCTAAACGTAGGAAAGTTTACAGACCTGAATAATATAAGGGTATTTCTTATTATTAGATTTTGAAAATTATGTATCATGTTTATAGTTAAATATTGGTGAATGTGTGTTGCATTTACCATTTTGAAAGAAAACAATGTAAATGAGAAAGTGGAGTGATAAATATACGTTGACTTAAATACAAAATACATTTTCTAAATGTAAAATGGCACAACATAAATAATTCTATAAAATTAAACAAAGCACTAATTGGCACCTTTGGGAATTATAAAGACATAAAACTAAATATATAAATAAATAAATATATAAATAAATTGTAAAGCTAGATGATTACATAACGTGAATGAAAAATTAAAAATGTAAAAAAAAATTTAAATGTTTGGAATAAATTGAATAGTTTGTCTCACTTTTTATAATTTATAACACATATGAACGACACAAAACAAACATATGCCGGAGCTTTGTCCTTTGAATATCCGAGTTTTACAGAGCGGTATCTTGGATCAAATGGTCTGTATCTGGAAGTAATGAGATTCAATTAATTTCGTAAAATAGAGAACACAGTGAAGAAGAAGAAGAAGAAGAAGAAGAAGAAGAAGAAGAAGAAGAAGAAGAAGAAGAAGAAGAAGAAGAAGAAGAAGAAAGAAAGAAAGAAAAGAAAGCTGATTAAACGTCATCATCTTTACAATTTTTGTCAAAATTCTTGCATCTTGTCATTGCTTACATTGAGCGAATGCCATAAAACCATACTGAGAGGGAAAGCTGCGATTGGGATCTTTAATGCGTAGCTTGAAGTGACTTTTGTCACATGCTAAGACGTTGATGTTACCTCCATATCAGAACTACCCTACACTGCTCGCAAACTCTTTCATATGTGATTTAATTTGAGCAGAGCTTATATACATTGCATAAACGATACTCGGTAGACAATCACTTGTTTCCCTTGAAGAAATAAATATCGTTGTCCTTCCACTGCACTGCAGCCTCGATTCCCTCAATTCCTCGCCAAAATCTGGAGATCAACAGAGGTTTACCCGGAAATAATTCATTGGTATTGACATTAAATTCTTGAAAATATCTACCCTAGAACAAAATATACATCTACATATATTTAAAGCTGCACTAGCTGTCGGAATTGGTATTTCATAAATGTTATGTATCATTTACTTATCTGAAACTAAATACGATAAAACTACAAAATACAGTTACACTAAATCGAAAGTCGGCTCTGTTGACGACATTAACGCGTTTATAAGAACCGGGAAAATTGAGAAATGTCCGTTACCCTCACTATTTACTCAACATTTGACATGCATGTAGATCGGGTCAGCATATCACGTGACAAAAACAAAGGACTCGAGTGTAACGGTGAGTATAACTTCGTAAAACGTGTTTTATCACACTTTATAAACACTTTTAGATGTGTAAGTACACACTAATTACACAAAGGCACAGAAAAAGATGATAAGTAATACTGTCATAAGTAATTTGACTTTATGCAATGAATATTTTAAAGATTTATGTCACAGTAGTTGTCCAATGTGGTTTGATCGAGGGACCCCCAAAAAGGGGCTCATAAAGAATTTTTTTACAGTACTGTGACAATATTATATTTTTATCATAACGTTACCAAAACAAAGTGGAGTACATGTATATATAACAGCCTAGTTAAAACTATAATTAATTGTAATTTACCCATTGAAGGAATAAGAAAAAAAGGAATAGTGTTTTGGGAGTTAGCCACCCCCGGCACACACACACACACACACACACACACACACACACACACACACACACACACACACTTCTGTTCCCGTTTGTTGTCTTCACTTATAAGCATTTTATTTGTAACAGTTATAGTTATTTATAGTACATTGTAGTAGATTCTGATTCACAAATTTATTTGCCTGAAGACAACTTGATGACATTTACTCATATCTCCAAATGTCCAATTCAATACCCCCCCCCCCCTTTTTTTTTCTTTCTCCAACAATTTCATTATTCTTATCCATACATTTCATACTGTTTTGAATATATAATGCTGAAGGAAATATGATGTTTTCTGATATTTCTTGGAAAAACACCATTTCAACCTCCATATTATTTTATTATGAGAGAATATCATTTCTATTGGAAAATATCTCATTTCTCTCATCTCTCATCTCATATATCATTTCTGTAGATCTACATGAAGTTATGTGAAAGTAAAATTTGAATGCAGCCTTTCATAATACTGTCTTTTACGAAAAGAGTCTTTCTGTACGATAAAAGTGGGTCATAGGCAAATTGATGGAGAACTTTCAAAACTGGCCCCTATCCATTTTAGAAAATATCCGAGATGTGACAATGTGTTCCAGTGAGTTCTTCTTCCATTGAAGCTAAGGACTGCATTTGCTAAGCATCACCTCACTGTGTTTATTACTAAAGACTTAAAACATGTAACAAGTGTCAGTATTATACTTAACTTGTGAATGTGTATTGTATTTCTATTTGATAATATCTATATTATCATAGTATTTATAAATACACATGTAACCTCAGTGACAAAATAGGCTACAGTCCTGCTTGAAACACACTATAGCTTTTAACTTTATCAAATCCAGGTTTGATTCCAGATCAAGGCAGCTAGGAATGAAGATACTTAAGCTTATTTATAATGTAATATAAATTTCCATTATAGGATAGCAATTGTACCTATTGAAGATAAAAGATACTGAACAGTCATAGTAAAACATGGAAAAACAGTGGTTCAGGTCATTTAGCGAGCCAAGAAAATGTTAGAATAATGGCATAAATTAATTAATCTAGAGGCCACGGAATGAGAAGGAATACAAGAACTATAGGAATGTCTTCAAAGCTGCTAAAAGAAAGGAATGCAAGATTAAAGGTACAACAGGTAATATGATATATATGACCTTGACCTCTAATATGCTACTCCACAGAATTTAAAAGTATTATGGTAGAAAAGGTCAAGGGCATCACAGTTTGAAAAGTTATTTACATTGCATATTATATATGTTATTTACTATCAATTGTTACAAAAGATTATAAAACATTAATAATGAAAGCCTTTAAAAATTACTTATCATGTTTGTTTCGTTAACTGCATGTCTTCTTGTAATTGCATATTAATGTATTGATAATTTTGCAGAAATGACAACAGATGAAAAAAGGAAGTTTCTATAGCCCTTATGAAAGATGTATCAAATATTAACATACCAAGCACATAAAGGTCAAGATGGAGACCTACAGCCATGTCCAGAAATTTATTAGTCTGCCAGGCAGAAACTGCTAGCTGTCAGAATTGTTCTAAAACTTTCATAGCCATTGTATATATGTTATTTCATAATGTTTCATCTTTGTCGCATAAGTAAATCTATTGTGTTATGCAAGTTATACACATGTAACAGGGGTATATACGTAGCTCTGGCAGTTACATTGAAATAATGAAACTGGTCCTGCTTCACATTTTATTTACAGGCAGAAAGGTCCAATACAAAGACCCTGTAGTACAATAATATAAAACAATTGTACACACGATATCATGACACAATTACGTTTCAATGAAAAACATAGTTACTTCCCGCATATAAAAAAATAAAGATGAACTTTACTATTTAAATACGTTAAATCCAAAAATGCTTTATCAAACACTCATGAAATAAATACAATATAAAGTATCATTATAAGATATTTGCTTCTCTGAATATCAGTGAAAACATAACCACGAAAAATACAAATACACTCAAAAATACATAAAAACAATAGACAAACAAATATATACCTGTTTATTAAACAGGGTCCACATAAACCTTTCCTTGCTATGATAAGAGTCAGTAGATAGAATTATCTAAATACAGAAATATGTAAATATAAGTAAATATACTTTGAACATGTACTCAAACTATGGAACGGCACAAAACGATAATAATTGAATATAACTCAATATGAAAATACGATATAGCGCGGATTTATGAGATACATACTAAACGTAAACTGTTTGAATTATTGAAGTCAAAGATAACCAAAATGCACAATCATGAAAATGTACATAGTCAACTTTTAGAATTTACAAAAATACTGATAAGATCATATAAATGTATTTGAATATAATATACAATATACTTACATCATTATTTTGTAGTTAGCGACGTAAAATCTCAAAAATTCTCAAATTTACAAATGGATGACAACTTTGACTGACACGTCTAGATTAATATTTCTATGCACGCTTTTTTACGCGGTAAAATGTAACACAATAGACTGACCAATAGTTAAATAGCCAATTAAATAAAGTGTTATGAAATGACCATAGAAAAGTTTAACGCGCGAAATTTAAATGCGAAAAAACGTAATTTAGAATTACAATAAAATAAGGTTTAAATAAATTGCAAACAAAAATATAATAAACTGTCGCTACTACACTTCCCCTCGCCGAAAAATGACGTCCACGTCATTCCAAACATATTACAAACAATAATTAACACATGCATAATGATACCACATACAATCTGACTTCCAAGATGTTAAAACACATAGGACTAAGTCAAAAATAAAATATTTAAGTGTTCGATACAAGATTCAAAATTGCACTCGCGACAGAGGAATCGTCTAAAGTGTTAAATACACCCGTTTGCAACAAATATTTTAAGTATTCCGCCCTGGCTTTCCAATCTGAGTGTTGTGTAGTCTGTTGCTGCATAACAAAATCTCCGGATCGCATCCACAAAGGTGTCTTCGTAGTTCTCCGGGATCTGCGTAAATTAGTTGATTCATCGTCGTCATCTTCAGTTGTCCGAGACTCCGTGACGTCATCCCGCTTACTGTCATATATTGGATGGTCAGAGTCAATGGATTCGTCATTTTCTCTGTCCCGTAAGAGAGCGTCCTCTCTGTCGATTTCTTTATCAACTTCTTCTTCTTCTTCACTTTCAGATACTCTTTCATCAATCACCTCAGTAGCCGGCTTCAGGTCATTATATATTATGGCCTCAACTGAGTAATTGCTCTCCGATATATCATCGGCTGAAGAATATACTCTTGGTCTTGCATTTTCTTGTTTGCTTGACGACGATGTCCTTTTCTTAAGTCTTGGTTTTGGTACCGGTGTCATGTTCACATTCCCAAGCGGTAATAATAGATTTCTGTGTAACGTCCGGTCTTTTCCTACTCCGTCCTCCCTTTTCACTACATATACAGGTATTTCATTATTTGGTTGGGCTATTACGGCGTACGGTGTTTCTTCCCACTTGTCTGCTATTTTATGTTTACCATCGTAAGAAACAATTTTGACTAGAACTCTATCCCCAGGCTGGATTACTGCTCCTCTCATCTTCAAATTGTAATACTGCTTTTGTTTTTCTTTTGCTCTTTCAGATGCTGCTATGGCAATTTCATAGGATTTTTGCATACGCTGTTTCATGTCGTCAACATATTTAGTTTTTGGTTTGTTGTCATTGATGTTATCAATTCCAAACGCTAAATCAACGGGTAGGCGTGGTTCACGGCCGAATAGTAAAAAAATACGGAGAAAACCCAGTACTATCCTGTGGCATACAATTGTAAGAATGAACCAGGGTTGAAATAGAATTTTTCCAATCGGCCTTCTGTACAATTTCCAGAGTACCTAGCATTTTGAGTGGCGTACGGTTCAATCTTTCGGTGATTCCGTTACCCATGGGGTGATAAGGTGTCGTTCTGGATTTTTTAACGTTCATCATTTCACATAATTCACGGATGACATTGCCTTCAAATTGAGCTCCTTGGTCGCTATGCAAACTTGCAGGTATACCATAGTGTACTATAAAGTTCTTGAAAATAGCATCTGCCGTAGTCTTAGCGGTCTGGTTTTTAGTTGGTACAGCTACAGCGTATCTGGTAAAATGATCCGTTATTACTAGGATATCCTGAATTCCCCCTTTGCACGGTTCCAAATTTAGATAATCTATACAGACTAACTCTAGAGGTTGAGTGGTATGGATACTGACTAACGGAGCTCTCACGTTGGTAGGGGTTTTCCTAAGTATACATCGCTTACAGGTCTTGACGAATTTGTCTACATCTGTTGCCATCCTAGGCCAATAGAATCGATCGCTGACAAGTCGAAGGGTCTTATCTCTACCAGGGTGACTCATGTTGGTATGTAGATACTGTAGAACGTCACTGGTACAAGATGCTGGTACAATAACTTGATTACGTTCCTCCTCGTTGATCACTGCAGTTCTGACGAGTACATTGTTAACAATTCTAAGTCTAGCATAGTTTTTCAGTAAATGAGAATGTATTTGTTGGTCCTGTTGAGGTAGATTACTTTTAGTTGGTTTGTATCCATCTCCCACACAATTAAACCAAAAGCGAATACACGGATCCTCCAACTGCTTCCTTTTGATATCCAATTTCGAATTGTCATCCACTGGTTGCATATAAGTGTCATTCATCACTGAAGCATCCAGACATAAACACTCCACATATGGCATAGAAACAACATTACAAATCGTCTTCACGGAACTGACATCGATGACATTCTCTCCCTGATGCTGTTTTAAACCTGGCAACCGAATTAATGCATCGGCATCAGTGTTGGCTTTCCCCGAACGATAGATGATGGTAAAATCAAAAGAAGAGAGTGCGGAAATCCAACGTTGTCCTGTGGCATCCAATTTGGCCGATGTTAGAACATAAGTAAGCGGATTGTTGTCCGTAAACACTACAAATTTGTTGCCATATAAATAATCATAGAATTTTTCAGTCACTGACCATTTTAATGCAAGGAATTCTAATTTATGAATCGGGTAATTCCGTTCCGATTTCGTCAATCCTCGGCTGGCATAAGAGATAACACGTTTATTCCCTCCTGTTCTTGGTACAATATAGCTCCAAGTCCATGTGTTGAGGCATCTGTATGCAATTCAAAAGGTTGATCATATCGAGGGATTCCCAAGATTGGATACGAGATAAGATGCTGTTTTAAAATGTCGAATGCATTTTGTTGATCTTCAGACCATTCCCATTCTGATGTTAAGTTGTTATGTGATTTACGTCGGGCCTTCTTCGTTGGATCAGGAATTAAATCAAGTAGTGGTCTTGCTATTTTTGAGAAATTCTGGATAAATCGACGATAATATCCGACGAACCAAATAAATTGTCGCACTTCGTCTGGATTGGTAGGGATTGGCCATTCGGCGACTTTCTTCACTTTGGTAGGATCAAGTTCAATACCATTTTCGGAAACAACATGCCCCACATATCGGACTTTTCTCTTGAAAAATTCGCACTTTTTGGGTGATAATTTCAAATTCACTTCACGCAGACGTCTAAAGATTTTTTCTAGTCGTTGGAGATGTTCTTCAAATGTTCGGGAAAATATTACAAGATCGTTTAAATATATATAGCAGATGTCAAGGTGTAATCCTTCAAAACATTCCTCCATCATGCGCTGGTATGTGGCGGGCGCATTTACCAGTCCAAATGGCATATTCTGTTGAATTCGTAAAATCTCAATGGCCCCACAGTTAAGGCGGTTCTATCTTTGTGATTTTCATACATCTCTATCTGATGATATCCGCTCTTCATGTCCAAAATGGTAAAGTATCTATTGTCTGATAACGCGTTCAAGATATCTTCAATTCGGGGTAGCGAGTACGAATCTTTCTTGGTAATTCTGTTAAGTTGACGAAAATCAACACACATTCGGAGCTCATTATTTTTTTTCTGCAGAGAACTACATTGGATGACCATGGCGACTTTGATTTCCTAATAATATCTCCATCCACCAGTTGTTGTAGGTGTTCTCGCACTTCAGAAAACATCGAGGGTGGAATTGGTCGACATCTCTGTTTGAATGGTGTTTCGTCAATAAGTTCTATGTAATGTACGGCTCTGTTTGTATGTCCTATATCGGTGTCTGATTTAGAAAATACATCACTATACTGTTGTAGAAGATGATATCCCTGCTCTAATTGACCTGTTGTTAAGTTATCTTTGTCAATGATTACCAAATTAAATACATTAGTTGTTTTCACTGCTTGATTTTCTGTTGATGTAGCTTTTCCTTCTACAGACACTGGTTGTAATTCGCAAATAGTTGCTATGGGTGGTATTCGTACTGTTCGTGTTGTAATGTTATCCACACATACTTCTACATTATCTTTGACGGGAAAATTGTAAGTAATAAGTCCAGGTGTGATGTCCAAATCAGATGGTATTATAGACTCTGTAGTTGGAAGAAAGATGGCTGGTGTTTCAACATAAGGTAATGGCTTATCAATGTAGCATTCGAGTTTAACGCTGGTATTTGGTGGAATTATAACTGATTTTGATGTAGCTGACTTCAGTATCCCTAATCTGTAACCATGGCGACTAAGCTCCCTCTCTCTCAAAGTTATACATCTAAAGGCAAGATACCAAGATGTTTGTAACTCTGCCTGTTGTAGAAATCTTTGCCCATGTTGATGTTTAATTTCATTAATGAAATAGTGTAGAACATTGGTTCCCAACAACACTGGTACTTGTTGATTATAGTTACTGTCAGATACTACTAATAAAGGAAAACAAGATGGTTCCTGGATGGGTAGTCCTTGTCCACCAATTTTGACCTCTATGTACCCATGATATGGCAAAAGTTGTCCGTCTGCACATTCTATGTTGACAATTTCATTGATAGAATGCATGGGAATCTGTTGTAAATTCTCTTTATAAAAACTAAGGCTGATTGTAGATACTGTAGACCCAGAATCTAGTAATGCTCGAGCTGTAAGTCCCTCTATAAAACATTAACTTCGGAAGCTTGTCCAATTAATTCAATTGTTGATTGCTTGGGGCTATCCCTTCTCGGCTCTAGTGTCCGCCCCCTGACCCAGGCCTGTCGGAGTTTAACCCTCTTTTAAAATGATCCAATATCACACGGCATCCTGTGGCAAGATGGCCAGATTGCCCACATCGATAGCATTCAGGCTCCTGTGTTGCAAATCGCTGTTGCTGCAGTTGCTGATACTGTGGTTGCTGCAGTTGCTGATACTGTGGTTGCTGCAGTTGCTGATAGTGTTGTTGTGATTGCTGATACTGTTGTTGTTGTGGTTGTTGACACTGTTGTTGTGGTTGCTGATAATAAGGTTGGTTGTTATTCTGATATTGTTGATGCTTATTTCGCCAACGGCGCCCTCTGCCTCCCCTTCGGAATGGTGGTCTTCCACGAAAAGAATTCTGATATTGCTGCTGGAAATTACATTGAGCCTGTGTTTGAATTTGATTACTGTTCTGTTCTGTAGCTTGTTGTAAGGAGTCAACTTTAGTGGTTAGCTGCTGAATCATGCCTCTAAGCTCTTTAATTTCACTATTGTCATTCTCTGTGTTGACTATTGCCATACTCGGTGTTGTTTTAGAATTCCTATCATGATCCTTCTCTATCAAGCGGATCTCTCGTCTTAGTGTGTCGAAGTCTTGAATCTGATCGTATTTGTATCCAGTAATGTCTTTAAGCCAATGTTGCAAACCCTTCCAATACCTAGATCTCAACTTCTCATCTGCTTCGTCCTTCTTTACTAGTCCCTTGATGATAGCCCTTCGTAATAATTCCTCCAGTCTGCAGCTCCATTTCATGGAATCCTCATCTTTCTTTTGTGACACACTATAGAATTGTTCCATTATCGTCTCTCCTCTTTCAATCTTTCCAAATATCCCTTCTAATCTCTGAACCACATCTTTGACTTTGGCTTCAGGTCCCAGTCTCATTGCTGCCTCACCAGCATCCCCTCGAAGTGATCGTCTGATGGCCAGAGCTATGACAGATTCTTTATAGTTGTCTTTCAAAAGGCATTCTACCTCATACTTCCACAACTCAAAAGGGGCGTTGTTGGTACCACCGTCACCTGAGAATACTGATAGGCGAGGAATGTAGTTGCTGGTTGAGTTAACTTCCTTCGTCACGGCTGATGTACTGGCAGTTTCTTTATCACCACCCTCTGCTTTGTTCTTAACATACTGGACCATCCCATCCTTAAAATCGGTTGTCGAACCAAGATTTGGTTTCACATCTAGCTCCTTAAAGGCAGTAATCAATGTCTTTGTTTCATCACTGGTGAACTCCATTGTTGTGATATAACACAGTAATATTACAAGTGTGATCATAAAAATTCAACAGATGTTATAACTTTCACTTAATCACAACATAAATACAATGTCTTTAACTCAAATGTAACACTAAGGATTTGCACTAGAATAAATTGACTTTAAAAAATGAATAATTAACTTTGCAGTATGAAATTAATTTACAGTATAATAAATTGAATTTACATTGTAAATTTGCTTTGAGGTATAATATATTTCTATTAAAGATGTATTAATGAAAAGTAGGTAAATAATATGTATTACACTAATCAATTACCCGCAAAAAAATTTTAAAGTAAACTATTTGCAAAATGTAGTAAAGTTTTCACATAATAATGCAGGAATTTAAGTAATAATTCTAAACTTTGATGTGAAAATAGGAAATTAAATTCAAATGATGTTACTTAAATGTCAACATATAATTCAAAACCACAAAACCCTAATATCAGAAGTTAAATGTCAACAGTTAATCAAATGATCTTAACCTTAGGTGTGTTCACGTGACATCAGGTATACACAGGTAAGTAAGATTATAAAACACACAATATGCAAACAAAGTAATCAAAACATATATGCAATAAATGTCAAAATGCAATGGCATATAAGTATAAATCAAAATCAAATATTTGTGAAAATTCTAAAGTAAATTCAAGTGAAAAACTATGTATAAATAGCAATATAAACAAAGTGTCACTGTCACAGTAGAAAGTTCTGTACTGCACTGCAAATGTTCTGGTATTGTAAAGTTGTAATTGTTTACAAAGGCATGACAACCTCACTGCGAATCAAATAACAAAATAAGAATGTTTATCTAACCTTTTATCAGCTGTAGCAATGTCCAAATGTTCACGAATATACTACAACTCGCGATTTCAACAATGTTTTTACGTGTTTGGGTTCTACTACTTACCGGATTGACTGCGGAATTACCGGATTGACTACGGAATTACCGGATTGACCAAAAAAGTTACCGGATTGACCAGTTTTTTTCAAATTTTTTTTCAGATATGGATCGAGTGATGTTAGTTACAGGTATTACACGACTTTTTATGCAAAAAACGCATTCCGGGAAGTTGTAGTAATAGTTGGAATTTCCTCCGTTTGCGCCGCGGCGTAAAGAGAGATAACTCTAGTTTCTTAGTGGTATGAATCGGGAATATATGACTATAGACCACAGTTTCAACACTTGTAATAGAACTCTATAGTATACATGTAGTGGAAAATGATAGAAAGTGAAGGTTTTGCAACTTTTAGGGAGTTTTGTTGGGGAAAAAATATAAATAAGATACTTATTTGTCTTAAATGTCATGTATTGCATGACATAATCTTATTATGAATATAGTTAATCATAAGATGAGATTGATTTTGTTTGTTTGATTATTGTTTTACGTCACTCCACGATTATTTCACGTATATGGTGACGGCATCTGCCTGATGCATTGCATACAAATTTAGACCTTTGCAACGGACCCACCCGAAGCAGTGAGGGATCTTTTACGTGCCACGCCTACCGTGACACGGGACCTCGGTTTTTACTGTCTCATCCGAAAGACAGAACACCGGTGTGCCCCGGGCGGGAGTCGAACCCGCGACCTCTCGATCACGAGCCGAGCACCTTATCCACTAGGCCACACCGGCTTTAAGATGAGATTGATCAACAGGCAAGTAGTTAATATTTATATGTATAATGATCAAACTGAAACGCCTCTATTACCCATTTCTCTTCAATACCACAAAAATCCTTGTAAAAAATAAAAAAAAAAAGGGGGGGGCATGTTAAGGCCATGCTAATAAAGCATGTTGAGTAAAGCTAGGGAATATATTGATGGGAGGAGAATGTCTTGGCTATTTTTGTTCTTTTCCTAGGTATATATCCTTCATTTCTAATGTAATCTAAACTTACAATGCATTTATATCACTACATAAGAGAGATTATTGACATTAGTAGGAAAGGGGGCGGGAACACTGTATAGCTTAAGTGAGACTTGATTGTTGATATTCAGTTCTCTTATTTATGAAAATAATTTACTGTTATTATATTTACAGATTTGAAATAGAAGTCAAGATGAAGATAATAAAAATTGAAGATGCAGTCATACATACAGTCATACATACAATACAATATTATCATGTTTTTATTTTATATACCCATGTATGGCTATGTTTAATGCATATAAAGTATATTTTTAGTATTATAGGGAGTATAACATATCATTCATTACAAATTCAAATTCAAATTCATTTATTGGCATTAAACAAATGTTCATAACCATCAATACAAAAGATAAATGCAAATAATTTACAACATATTGCCAGATGGCATATATATGTATATATAGACTATAAAGAAATATTCAATAATGATGCTCTATGTTTCAACGCTGTGTTAATAAATCGAATTAGTTTTAATTGCTTTCCTTTAGTAGATATATTTAACAAAGATTTTAATTTAGTTACATTAGGCCAATGACAATAATATTTTGGTTGGTTGGTTGATTGGTGTTTTACGTCGCTTTCAACAATATTTCAGTTATATTGCGACATGGAAGCAGGAGGTTACCAACCTCTTAAACATAGTGGCGCAACCCGGGAATCGAACCCGGATCGTCGGCGCCGCAAGCCAAGCGCTTAACCACTACACCACGCCTGCCCCTAATATTTTGGTAAAAACGCTCTTCGTATATCATTATATACAGGACACACAAGCAAAAAGTGGTATTCATTTTCAATAACATTTAAATTACAGCAGTTACATTTTCTATTTTCTCTATCTATATTGAAATACCTTCCTCTTTCGATGTTAAGATCATGTGCACTTATCCTAATTTTCGTGAGAACACAACGCAAATTCTTATTCAGAATATTATTCAAATAAGAAGAGCACAAAAAATTATCTTTAATTTGAGAAAGACTTGTAGTTTTGGTGACATTCTAATTTCATGACTCCAGTTTTGTATAAAAATATCCAAAATTCGTCCTATTACAAGTAATATATAGATAGCCGAGAATAAAGAATTATCATTATCAAATTTGTGTTTGTTGTTTAATAAATAACTTAATAATAAATTGAAGAAGAAAACAAAACAAAACAAATTAAGAGGTTGTTCGCTTCTGTTTCTAAAATAGACACAATTAATGACATTTAAAGTGGAATATTCTACATGTTCATAACCGATTATGTATCGATTATTATTATTATTATATTGGCAGTAGTAAAATCATAATGTTTTTGATGTAAATTTGACAATAACAGTATTATACATGTAATTGTGTCTGTTTTAATGACAGCGTAATATCATTGGTTCAGTGGTTAAACATTGGTAACAAAGTAATTAAGAAATATATATAAATCGATCAATATGCAGGAAATTTATCATACGAGCTAAATCATCCTTTATTTATCTTTCACCACGTAGACAACATCAAAGATCGAGTGACCATGTCTTCCCAAGTAAGTTTAATTTAGTATTTGATGCTCTAATTTAATTCTTGATATTATTATGATATTAAACATGGTCATGCGCGGATTCAGGTTATTACACATACAAATATAATGGCACTCGGTACTTCTCTGTCAAAGTATGCTTCTATTTATCTGATATCATTCATTGTATATTATAACTATATATACCTTTGCTTGTTCCTGGGGTGTTCTCTCTCTCTCTCTCTCTCTCTCTCTCTCCCTCTCTGTCTCTCTCTCTCTCTCTCTTCTGTTTTCAATGTGGTCTAATTTGTATTTTTCTTAGTAATATTTACCAATTTCATTTATTAACAGTGTGCATTTTCGCTATGATCAACTGAGGGACGTATCTTACTGATAGGTTTCTTATATTCATCATATATAGGTTTTGTTAAATATGATTGTAGCGTGACTTTATCAATTAGTTGTTTATACAAAACAACTTTTGATGATGCATTAATTTCTGACATTAGTGATTGTTTATGAATATCAATTAATCTTTCTTTTACAGTAGATAAAATGTAGCTGTCCTCAAGTGTTTCATGATTCATCCAAATATCTAAATATTCTTAGCAATATTTTTTAATACCCCGACCGTCGGAAGTGTCGCTAATTAATACCTTTAAATGACACAAGGTGTGATAATTCATCCATTCAATTAACCCGTGGTCGTAATATTACGCAATACTATAGACAAGTACTTGGTCGATAATCTACTCTCAACCATTCAGTTTCAGTTTGTTTCATTTATTTCTTTATGTCATTTGGTACATCAGATATTACAAATATAAAGTAATAATTTAACTTCAAGATGAACACAATATATATCATACATTAATTGACATATATTTATCTGAATTTTAGAACTTCACCCAGAACGTATATGGACCCTCCTTATTTTGTAAATATAACCAACTACTACAAAATAATACGCTTTCTATGTTTTAAATCCAAATTCAAATTTAAATTCAAAATGACACAACTTTTGAGCAGCAATAACATTCGCGAATTGTGTAACTTTGGTAAATATATCCGTGAGGCATTCAAAGTACGTGATAGTTTTCAAGTTGTTTAGTAAATGTACTTGTTCTTATTTTCTATACTCTGTATTTATATATATTAAATTTATTTTATATATATATATATATATATTTTATTGAGCTTTAAGCAAATACATGCTTTTAGCATAACATTAATATAATTATAGTTATATCGTAATATTGAAACGTCAATTTGTAATATTTATATCTTCATCCAGTTGTAATATTTTCAACTTGACTTGTATTGACTTGATATATTTGAAACCTGCAAATAAAATGACATTAAATAATTAAATTCATATTCATGTAATTTGGTCAATGTGAATGAAGCTATGTACACAAATTCATATTCCCGATTCATACCACTAAGAAACTAGAGTTATCTCTCTTTACGCCGCGGCGCAAACGGAGGAAATTCCAACTATTACTACAACTTCCTGGAATGCGTTTTTTGCCTAAAAAGTCGCGTAATACCTGTAACTAACATCACTCGATCCATATCTGCAAAAAAAATTGAAAAAAACTGGTCAATCCGGTAACTTTTTTGGTCAATCCGGTAATTCCGTAGTCAATCCGGTAATTCCGCAGTCAATCCGGTAAGTAGTAGGACCGTGTTTTTACACGAACACATGTACTTTCACTTTCTGGTATCAGCTGTTTCCGGTTATCTCAGGTCATCTCGCGTAATTTCCGAAACAATACTGAAACAGGTAAGAGTATATTTCCGGAACGAACACAAACGAATGTCACGGATTAATAATTCATCAATCCTTACACTGTGAGTTGCACGTAACCCTCGCGATTCTCACGCTGAATGGATTCTTCTGTCGTCTACTGGATTTCCATGTGTTTGTAAGCCAGGTCCCTACGTGGGCTCTGGCAGTTACATTGAAATAATGAAACTGGTCCTGGTTCACATTTTATTTACAGGCAGAAAGGTCCAATACAAAGACCCTGTAATACAATAATATAAAACAATTGTACACACGATATCATGACACAATCATGAAATAAATACAATATAAAGTATCATTATAAGATATTTGCTTCTCTGAATATCAGTGAAAACATAACCACGAAAAATACAAATACACTCAAAAATACATAAAAACAATAGACAAACAAATATATACCTGTTTATTAAACAGGGTCCACATAAACCTTTCCTTGCTATGATAAGAGTCAGTAGATGAAATTATCTAAATACAGAAATATGTAAATATAAGTAAATATACTTTGAACATGTACTCAAACTATGGAACGGCGCAAAACGATAATAATTGAATATAACTCAATATGAAAATACGATATAGCGCGGATTTATGAGATACATACTAAACGTAAACTGTTTGAATTATTGAAGTCAAAGATAACCAAAATGCACAATCATGAAAATGTACATAGTCAACTTTTAGAATTTACAAAAATAATGATAAGATCATATAAATCTATTTGAATAAAATATACAATATACTTACATCATTATTTTGTAGTTAGCGACGTAAAATCTCAAAAAGTCTCAAATTTACAAATGGCTGACAACTTTGACTGACACGTCTAGAATAATATTTCTATGCACGCTTTTTTACGCGGTAAAATGTAACACAATAGACTGACCAATAGTTAAATAGCCAATTAAATAAAGTGTTATGAAATGACCATAGAAAAGTTTAACACGCGAAATTTAAATGCGAAAAAACGTAATTTAGAATTACAATAAAATAAGGTTTAAATAAATTGCAAACAAAAATATAATAAACTGTCGCTACTACACACATAATAAAAGGTTGGAGTTTGAAGGCATTGGGTAAAGAGAAAGTACATATGATCCCATACACTAAAGTTGTTTTGACTGACCAACTTTTAATGCGATGAGCTGTAGAAGTAATAGAGGGCAATATTGTACCCTTCTTCGGAAACCTCTTCAGAACGCCTTGCTCTACCTGACATTTAAGATGTTTAGAACTTATTTGGTTAATAGATTAATCTTTCCAAAGTAATATTAACAGAAATCTGAAGTCATGGCTTCTCTGTGTTTTAATTTCACCCTATACAAGTCATACTGAAATATGGTAACAGAAGGTTACCCCTTTAACCTCGAACATAATGGCAGTGTCTAGGCTGAAGCTGGTATTACCCACATTAATTGCAAGCTAAATCATTAACATATGTATCCATGGTCCCATATGTAAATATAAAAGAAAAAATTATATCTTTAGTGTTTAAATGATGTAATACTTGTATTCATTTATATATATATTCATATATAGATGCCTTTATACAATTAAGAAATATTTTGTTAATACAAATGTGTATGTGTTCAAGTGATTGTATTCATGATCATAACTGAAATATTTACAGCTATCATAGAGTCAGATTTCATCATTTTAATTCATATACAGAATTGTACATCGACTCATATCATTTATATATATATATCTATTTATTGAAATGCTTCAATTTTCACAATGACCTGTGTTCTTTTATAAGAAGTAAAAAATTAAAATTACACTTTTACAACACATGTTGCTTTTTCTTAATAATGCTGGTATTTGACAAATTGACAGAACATCTGAAGAGGCTAAAGTTTTGGTTATGCACTGTGACTTTTCAGGTCCTTATTTAGCTCAGTAGTATGGATACCAAAGCAAAGAAGCTAGTTTCTCTCTATATATTATATGCACTGAAGCTGTCTTCCAAATACACCTAGAATGTGTACTTTATCCATTTGGGCATGTAATGGAACTCCTTTTTTCTTGTGTTACTATCCACTTTTGGCCTAATCTTTGTTTTATAAAGGCCCTCTTTTCTTTCAAAAGTTATGCTAAGGTTAAAGTTTTTAAAAAGCAAGTCAAATGTCAAGGCCAAGGTCACAAGGTCAAAAATTTTGGCACCAAAAGAAAGGTCTTGCCACAAGGAATATACATGTGTAGTATGAATACCCATGCAGTCTCTAATTTGGTTCAAAAGTTATGGTCAAGGTTAAAGTTTTCTGGACAGACGGACAGACAGACAAGGTGATTCCTATATACCCCCCCCCCCCAACTTTATTTGTGGGGGGTATAATAAGAAACACTACTAGATATCTTACCTATACATACATGTATTTCAAAAAGGCACCTTTTACAATATAAAATGTAATAAAATACCATACGTAATTTTTTTGAAAGCAAATTGTTTAAAATACCTGAACGATGCATGTTGCTTTCGATTCCTTTTAACAAACAATGAATCATAGAGAAGGCCGCCTGAATGGCTCATCTTCTTTAAGTTCTTTTGGATATTAACATTGATGATGTTATTCATGGTGCCCTAAAATAACAAATACATGTGTATATGTGACAAGAAAACCCCAAGAATCCTCCTTAGCTCAATCATACCACAATTCTACAAGATATTATTTTTAATTTTTTTATGTAGTATACACCCTTTATACAATTCATCATCAAATTAGTTTCATTTACCTAACAGATTGAATGTTTTACATTATAAATATTAAACTGTATACAATTGATAGAGTCAACCCCAGGTACATTGTAGCCATGGGACCTAAGTTTGAATCCAAGAATGTCTATTACATTTGACCTTGCCTATTAACTGAAGTTCAGCCATCTCTCATAAGTAAAAAATATATCTTTGTTTTGAGGTGGATTTGAGTATATGTGAGGTTGGTTGGTTGGTTGATTTTTTTATGTCGCTTTCAACAATTAATATTTCAGTTATATCGCGACAAAGAAGCAGGAGGTTACCAACCTCTTAAACATAGTGGCGCAACCCGGGAATCAAACCCGGATCATCGGCGCAGCAAGCCAAGCGCTTAACCACTACACCAAGTCTGCCCCAGTGTGTGAGGTTTTCAATTAATTATCGGCATGGGAAAAATACATGTCGATACAGATATATATAGATCTATCAAAGATCATTGTTCATTGTTGCAGTTCAAATTCCCACACAGCCATTAATGTTCACCATAAATCATTATCAAATTTGAAGGATATGATGACAGAAACATGCATGCAACAGTGTAACATACAATGATACATAATGCATCTATAAATATATAGATCTACATTATTCATGTACAAAACCAACAGGCCCTAGCTGTTAGGTGTGCAAAATTTCTTTTTAAAGATAATGGAATTTAAAAAAAGGCTACATGATTAATGTTTTAAGCATGCTCAACTGCTGAGCTTGAAGTGTCTTGGCTAAGAGTACATATATATATAATATATACATGTGAGCAAAGATAATATCTATAAATACAATACGAATGATTTTAATCTAAATAGAGATTATAGAACGATTCTTTTCAAGGTTATTTTGTCATTTTTCATTATTAAAAGAAGTATAAATAAACGAAATACTTTCTATAAAATAGTTACATGGTTCCTTTTTGGAGCCCCAACTTGAATTTTCCCTATATATACAACTTACAAGATGCATATATTTTCATTATGTCGTCCACTTTGCACATTATCATGAACAATTAGATAACAGAGACTACCTTATATAATGACAGTATTTATTGAACAGTTTTCATAATGCAAAGACGTAAGTAATCAATGTAAAGACATTTCCACGTGGTGTGGAAAAATGTAAACACTCACCAAGTATTTTCTGCAATTTGACAACTCTCACAGCTTCCCATCGCTCCAATGCAACTCTTATGCTATCCTTGTTCTTGACAATGTTTCGTCCCAGTCTTTTTCAACCCAGATGCTCTCGAATTCTGTCTTTAATGGGGGACGTCTCATCTTCGATAGCTCTATGTACGTCACCATTGTTGTTGTTATTATTGAAAGTATCCTGATCTCGCGTTAGTTGGCTAGGTCATTGATACACTGGGCATGCCAAATGAAGAAAAAATTACCGACTTTGTGCGGGTAAGTCGTAAGTATTTAATTGCATTTTAATTATTTTTTCCAATACTTATCGAACGAATATAACAATGTAATTTCGTATAAAGGGCTAGCTTCAGGAGAGAGTCCAGGGTTAAAAATTACAGCCTTTGTTTTTAATACGGAAAACGACAGCTAGTGCAACTTTAAAGGTACCGTAAAATTTGTTTCTTGTTTTTTCTTATATTGTTTTACGTCACATCACGATTTTTCACTTAATTGGTGACGGCATCTGCCTGGTGCAAGGCAGTGGCGGATCCAGGGAAAGGGAGGGGGTGTCGGGAAATCACCTTTGGTAATAAATTAATATACGATTAGCACAGATTCTTTAAAAAAAAAAAAGTAGGACAAATTAACCCCCTCAGACTATAATAAAAACCTTCATTAGTCTGCCTTCTGGATCCGCCACTGCAAGACTAAACTAAAAATAAAAATCGAAAATTTAAAATCAATTTAAAATTAAATTATAAATATTTTAAGATCTGGAATTTAAGGAAGTGGTATCGAATGTATAATAACATCAATTTCAATACCATAGACATATATAAATTATTTAATGCTACTTTTAAAAAATTGCACCCCTTTCTCCTCGCTTCGAATGCGAAATAAAGAATAGCGAAGAAACTCAATAATCAGTTTGTTAGAAATGCAATAAGCCAATAATGCTGCAGATGGTACCAAGTGCTTATTTAAGAATATCAGTCCTTTAATTCTTTTATCGAAATCAACATTTTCATTGCCGGCTCCAAAGGGCTATATATAAGATTTATCTGCCAAATGGGACCCTTGTTTGGGACTTCCAAGACCCGGCACGGCTTTTATTATTTGTCTGTATAAAAAAATGGACCGAGTTTTACTAAAGGTCGTAAGCCCAAACGTAGACGTAGACGTAAACGTAATTTACGAGTATTTTGCGTTTTACTAAACATCGTAACTTACAATTATGCGGAGATTTACGTGTAAACTTACATGTACGTGTGCCTAGTAGCAGACGTAGCTTCGCACGTAAGTGCAATAGAGGCTGTTTTATTGTTAATTTAAAACAGAAATGTGTCCTTAGAAAGGTGTCTTAAGAACAAAGGGTGTTTCTCGAGACCGGGGGTCGTCATTAGACACACAAGACAACAAACCACATAAGAGAGTTAGAAGAGATCGTTTTAAAATGAACCCTTAGAGTGACATCCCACGGAAAATATCTATCTAACTTACAGTATATCTGACAACAAAGGAAATGTGGCCACACCATGACACAACTAATCTTAAAGAATATTGTTCAGAATCACGCGCTGACGGACACACAATTCCACTTAGAGTTAAGATTGTATAATAAAAGAACGAAATTTGGAAATGGCATATTGTTATCTGATGTGTATTTCACATATTATTAATTGTTCTGGTCATAATGTCCAGTGTCTACCTCCTGTGTAATTTAAAGAACCGAAATGTCATATATTTGATACTGAATCTGTTATTACCTCTAATCCCACCGTTCAATACCATATCAAAGACATGAGGATTCGTCCAATATGTTTACCTGATTTGAATTCATGGTTTTGTAAATCTTGTAAATAAAACTGCAGTGTGCATAACTTGGAGTCAATGATTGGAATATTTTTTCCCCTTCTTCTTCTTCTTCTTCGTCGTCGTTCAGGGACATTCTGAGACTTTATGTCCTTCAAACGTGAAAAAGTTAAATGCAAGTTTCGTCTACATGCATTAACTTTGAAATTAGTGCAAGTGACATTGATAATCTAATTTTGAAAAGTGATCCGAGGAGAAGGTCAGTCCAGTGGTACCGCATTGGACTTCACATTAGACAACCCTGGGGTCATTCCAGTCGTTGGTTCGGGTCATTTTAAGGGGATTTATCATCACCTGCCTCCTTATCTGACCTTCGGATGAGACAAAATAAATCGAGACCCCGTGTAACGGTATAAACGGAGGCTCGGTGTAACGGTATAAACCGAGACCCCACGTAACGGTGTAAACCGAGACCCCGTGTAACGGTACAAACCGAGGCCCCGTGTAACGGAATACGTTGGCACGATAAAAATTCCCCACTGTTTTGGTTTGGTTTGTTGCACAGGACAAAATTGTAAAGCCATGCTCCAGCCAAGTGCCGCCTTCACACAAATGAAAGTACTATTTATTTGTTATTTTTGCAGTTGAACATAGAGTTATCTTTCTTTGATGGAGTTAAAATCTTGTCTGCTGGTTTGTTGGTTTTGTCCTCGTGATAGTTTGGTTATATGAGTACGATATTTATAAATTGTTTGGACATTTGTTTGGTTGATATCAAGTAAACAACACGACAACCATGTCGATGTTTGAGTAAACTAAGAGAATGAACTCGTAATTAAAGTACTAACTCGCCATACACGTTCTTCTTTGAAGGTCTTATTTTCACATAGATGTAGAAACGAGAGAGTTAGAGAGACATATACTCCTTTACTTCAATTTATTTGTTTACTTTCTTTATTTCTTTATTTACTTTTTTATTTTATTGGTTAAGGGGAAGTGAAGCTAACAAGCTCCCTTCTGGAAACATCACAGGTATTGAATGCTTATGTGTGCTTAGATGTAGAATCCGTCTGCAAACCGTCCATGTATTACATCTGAAGTGGATATGGATTTATTGAAATTGTCAAGATTTCGTATTTAACAACAGAGAAGTAAACGCGAATATAACTTCAAAGTTCCGATAAAGCCGATTATCAGTTGAACATGTCCACAAGGGTAAAATACTAAGATTTGAGAAAGTGCAAAAGCAATGTTTTAGATGCAGAAAATGATAATTTAGAAATTCAGTTTCCTCATCAAAATATAAGCATCGAGTTAGAATCGATGACTTATTGACCAATTCCTCAGAATGGACTTGATCTCACTACCCTGGTTTACAGTCGATGTAGCTCCAAGCGGAGAGAGTTCCTATGTCAGACAGTGTGGAGTTTGGCACAAAAGAACCCCCCTCCCCATGCCCCCCCCCCACCTCCCAACTATATAGGACCAACATTTTTGTGCAATGCATCTCGCAGATGTCATCAGTGTAATTATGTTGGTATGACATAAAACAACAAAATAAAATTCACCTAATCCCTTAACACTTCGCAATAAGACAAACACAATCATAACGTGGAAACGACACGCCACAATGCTCAAAACATTTATAACATGAAAGCATTTTCACATTTCAATTGCATCAAATCAAAAGTCTGCTTAATCTGATAACATAAAAAATCCTTCCAATAGCATCCCTTAATGCAATACTGCTAAAAGTATTAACCGGATTCAATCAGAAATATACATGAACTGGATTCAGTCAGAAATCTCAGTGCAATACTGCTACAGAGATGAACCGGATTCAGTCAGAACCAGCAAAACCTTATTGCTTTAAGAATATAATGGATTCAATCAATACAAACAATGCAATACTGTTACAGAGAAATCCTGGATTCCATCAGTCTTCAATGCAAACTGATAGATGTATATACCTAATTCAAAAATCTTAAGGCGCAATTCTGCTATGTTGTACACTGCATACAAATGAATTTCTTATCAATTGATAATGATAATAAAAATGACCACTTCTATATTTTATGTTATATCCTAACACATTCTCGCTGAACTACTGTTATTCTAAGAACGATAAATACTAGTAATAGATAATTCTCAAATAAATATACTTCTAATAAACTCAATACACACGATATCAGTATTTCATTTATCCCATAGAAATAATTACAATGTATATGAATCGGAAAACCATATTACATCACAAAAAAAAAGGAATTATATTAATTCTAAATAAACTTTAAAAGAAATTTAGGTGCGTTCAGCACGAGCAATGCTATGCCGAATGACTAGCAATGACCACTATTGTTACACCTCAATGCACAGTTCGTATCAAACCCGAATAATACAAAGTGTTTAAATAGGAGGAAATAACTTAATTTCAATTCCCTCTTGGTCAAACAAATTAAATTTTATTTCACTGCACTTCGTGAGTGAATAATAATCACAGTGATCGCTAGCATTTGGCTTGATTTGAACGTGCATGTTTCCGTTTTCTCTTACTTTTTTTTTAATTACTTGCACTACTTGAGTGGTTGATGCAATGAAATGTTACTTTTTAAATTTTATCACTCTCTCTCTCTCTCTCTCTCTCTCTCTCTCTCTCTCTCAGCTTTAAATCTTTATTTTTTGTATCTACCACTCTTCGATTAGATTTTTGAGTCATTCGTAAAGTTTGATACAATAACAAGTATATTAATTTCGTCGATTAATCCTACATTCTGATATGTATATGCTGAGTCGAAGTTGAATAATGATTCGAAGGGACAAACTTTCCATGTTTTTGTTATCTTAGCATAGAGTTGACATGATGGTATGTCAAATGCTAATCTTGAGCGGTTATTCAAATTGAATCATTTACCGGTTTCAACACAACACGATGTATATATTTACAAACTTTCATCAAAATCCGATTAATTAACCGCATGAGATGTACACGGCAAGTGAAATCAAAATTAGCCATATCGTTCGAGGAGATTATGGATTAACTTTTGAATTTGCATATCAATAGTAACTTAAGTTCAAAATAATGAAATTTAAATGCCAGAGATGAAATTTGTCGATTGATAATGCCACTGTACAGAAGATTTTGTAAAGTCCCTTTAACCGGAATGAAAACAAACATTACACGCGGGCAATAAGCGTCCTTAGATACGAAGGGGAAACGAGGCTCCGAGATAAATGAATGGAAGGTATGGGGATTCAAAAGAAAATGGAGCAACGAATATAAGTGTCTGAGTTAGAATTCAGGATTATATTTCAAATTTAGGAAGTATTTGGTGAGTAAAAATTTTGAAAATGACTGGATTTAATTTAGAAAATACATGTTCAGATATGCTTGAACATGAATTCATATATATATATATACACACACTTGACTGTACAGAAGCATAAGGAATTTTAAATTTTAAAATTGATGTATTTGTAAGGTGAATGGAACAGGCAGAATGGATATATATGTCATTATTTATACGGCACTTTTGCTACACATTTATGGGTTACAATGCTCGAACTGTCTTTATAAAAGATTGATGTAGTGGCCATTACTTTATACATGTTTGGCAATCATACTGAAGTATGCACCTGAATGATATGTGGGACGGTATAGCGGAGAAAAACAAGAAAAGTACAGTATGTCTGAACTTGTATAGGGTGCATTTAACTTGAATTAGTTTACTTACCTATAGAAAAAAACTTTAAGATATAAATCTAACAGATATGCATATCGTGGAATATATACACTCAAGTACAAACTGCATCTAATATTTCAAGCTCTATCTCCTAGAGTCAAATAGCTTTGCGGGTTGTCACAAAGTACCAATACAATGTAGTATCTAGATATTGTATTGTCGACTTCATAAACAGCTTGCTTGAGGTTTACCATAGTATGCTCATTTGTCTTGCAACATATACGTTGGAGGTTATTCCCCCTTTATCACAACGATGCAATATACCGGATGGTGATGGTAGGTGCGTTGGTGGGGGGTTCGATTCTGAATCAACTACACAGCAAGCAGAGTCACGATACCACCGTTAACTCTTGCTCTTTTGATAACCAGCCACTGTCCGCAAGATATTTTCTAGATTCTTCACGCCTAATTTATCAGTATATATATACATTAAATGGTTCCTTTCCCTCTGTATGTAATGAGTAAATATATCTACACTACAATCTAGTTATTATAACAATTGTCGACCTTCTAATGTACAGTAGTCCTTGGAAACGGCCATTAAACTAAAGATCGGTTATTTAAGGCTGATCATTTAGAATTCCATGCATTTTATAGATATAGTCACTGTAATCAAAGTATTTTAGGAAGTAATTACCTCACAAACATAATAATGCAGATGTCACATTAACGGCCATTTGAATAATTTTTTAAAGAAATGATAAGAAGTCCTCCAAAGGAATGTTTGAACTAAATAAATAGCAAGAAATACTGCTTGCTACGAGCTCGTTCTTGTTATTATGTTATTTTATTTCATTTTATTAATTTTTTTTCATTTATTATTATTTCCTATTTTTAGTTTTAGTTGCGAAATTGATTGGACCTAGTGGGAGGGACCTAGACCCCTTTTGTGGCCACATTTTATCACTGTATAGTCCAAAACAATCTTCCCTTGGTTTTTAACTTTAATTCTTGTACTTTTCTTTCTTACCCTTACAGATCGGTCAATGATTTTTTTTCAATTACGTCAGAAGCAGTACACAAAGGTACTGAAGATAAAAGTATCGGCTAAAATTAATACAATACATAATTAATGAACTCTGTATTTCATAAGATATATATTTACATTAATCACAAGAAAGCCTTCTTTATAATATTGGATGGTTTTATCTCTGCGTTAAATCAGATATAAACATAAAAGAGATACAGGTAAAAAGATATCTCCTTCAATCCGTGAACACACATTCACGCCTTAACGACAATGTGAATACATTTCAAATGCATGTACCATTACATAATCCTTTTACTTTACTAACGGGTTCATTATTTGTCACGATGGGGGAGGGAGGGGGTCCTAGATACAAAATCGGTATTTGATAAATCCCTTTGATATATATTGTAAAGCATGTTTTGTGAGTTGTCGTCAGAGCACGAACACCGTCTGTAGGTAATCCTTAGCACGTTCTCCTTACCAGAGTAGTATGTGGGATATACAACAGTAAATATATGCTTATACAAAATATACACTGAAATGAGATTATGAATTAAGATAACAGTGATCTGTTTCGCAATACTTATCGACTGGTATTAATAACAGAGAATGCACGTGTGCGGGTGGTGGCATTCTGTGTTTGTAAGAGAGAGATTCGATTTTCTTTTCTAATTTCCAAACATAAGTATATACTTTATGTGTGTAGCTTTCTATTACATTCAGAATGAAGAATTTGATTTTCTTATTTTCATACATAAGCATTATCCTTTATAGCATTATTGACATGGTTTAATGAAGAGCTTTTCCTTAAAGTGAATATTTGCATAGTTGGATAATCCGATTAAAGCGGAGATTTAAGTTTCCTCAATACTAATTTTGATTTTCTTGTGTTTGAATCCGTGTCTCCCTTCTCTAGGCACAGTCGACCTTTATATAGAGTTTAAAGGATTTCATGGGTGATTTTTATTCCATGTTCGCTGTAATCCGGACAGTGCCTTTGCAATCGCCTGGTATTTTTAATTTTGAATCCGATGTGGCGAGTCATGCCAGGCGTGGATCCAGAAATTGGTTAAGAAAGGGTCCTTCACGAAACAAAATTCATAGAGGAGGTCACGCAATGTCGTGGGATGTTTTTTTACAAGAAAAATATACTATCATTTCCTTTTAACTGTGAATAAGAATGAACAGTGAGTTCATGCCTATCATATTTTGTTTTCCACAATTAAAAGTCAGTAAATGAAAATACCAAGAAGAGAGTAATTTTGTCGAATCTCAGTATGGGTCAAGACCCCCTGGTTCCCACGCCTAGATCTGCCCGTTCATGAACACTATCTGGTTTTTGGGGAGAGTGGTGGTATTGGTTGATCTAAGCTGTATTTTTGTAGACTTTCATCGGAGAGCATATTTTATTCCACTATAATGTTTTCCTGTCATAATTCTCTGTTCAAGTAATTAGAAATTTTGTATGTCAGTCTATAGTAATTTAGTAAATCAACGTCTTTAACATCTTTGATAAATACGAGTTTATATCTTAACTTAAACATTTATACAACAAAAGTTCCACCGTCAGGGGTTAACGGGGTGTTGCTTTCATTACCCTTTCTACTGATCCCAATGTCCCCTCTAAATTCACCAGCCAGTAATTGAAAATCGAACTTTTCAAAAGATTCATAAACACGTATATAAATATAGCCGCAAGTAGTGGCCCTATCATTCATATAGGGCCACTACTTGCGGCTAATATAAATACTAAACAGTGACACAAGTGTACTTTATTTCATCCTATAGTTGTCAGAATCCGTTTCTTTAAACTCTGACTGATATAACACTGATTGATTCGACACTTCCCTGACAAATGGTCCTGACAAATGATCCTGACAAGAGGTCCTGACAAGTGGTCCTGACAAATTATCCTGACAAGTGGTCCAATAAGCAAATAAGCAAACCCAATAACAAAATAAGCATCATTATAACTTGGAGGACTTCAATAGCAAAATGTTTTATCGTTTGTTTACATTGTATGTTTTGTTTACTTTCCAAATTAGATTGAAAATAGGGAACATTAGCCATTTGAGACAAATAATCCTTCGTGCAAATGTCTATGGTTATCTACTGATATACCAAGCTCTAATTAGATTTATTAAATTCTGGCCGTAAACAGTAGAAATGAATCAGATAATATGCTTTCATTGAATGGTAAGAATGGAGTACTTCCCTTTAGACATGAGCCTGTCATGAAGCAAGATGAATAATCTTCACTAGCTGGCACGCTATTCAAATACCGTCTATCATTATCAAAAACTTGTAGGACAAAGTTATTTGTTGACACCCTCAAAGTGTATCAGGCTTCCAATAAAGGAATTTGTAGGATTAACACACAAGCAACGGCCAATACAGGGAATGTGAATGACATTTTGCAGAATGGCTACACACATATAGTTATTTTGCTTTGTATTCTTTTCATTCGAAATATGCATCATTCAAACATTCAAGACTGATTAACTTATTTCCAACGAAGTTTAAAGATAATAACAATGAAATTCTAAAATTCTATGCCATGTAAGCCCACCAAAGATCGTTCACCATTAAAACTATAAAAACAAATATCCTTCTTAATGTTCGACAAAGAAAGCTTTAATCCCGTCAGCTGCAGTGTTTAAGATGTCGACGTATTAGATCTTATGATGGATGTGTATGTCGACTTGTCAGATATTATGATGACTTCTCAGAAAATCCGACGTAAGGCTGTGACAAATTGACATAATAATCAGGCAAGCAGGTGGCAGGAAGATGCCACCTGAGTAATGAAAAATAAAAAGACGGTATTTTTTTTTTTTTTTTTTTTTTTTTTTTTTTAGAAAAACATAAGTTAAGTAATCCATTAGGCTGAAGACATAACATCTGGAGATAGCAAGTCTATAACTTAGTGACGAAAACGCGCCACCTTTTTGATCTGAAAGTGTTATCTTACACGATTACTCTATTGGTTTTCGGAGATTAGGACAGTATTTTACCGATAAATCTTTATCCCGAACATTTATTCATTTTTTATCAGAACATTTTGACAGATATCAATAATAGAAGTTCCTTCGAGCAAACACATGTCGATATATACGATAAATGGTACCTCCATAGATATATGAAAATATCGCCTACTATGAAGAATAAACATATGTAAAATGCAAGGGAGATTATGTGACCCATAAACATAAGACCCCGTATGTAAATGTATTTAATTGAGCTAATGGAGTAAACAGAATATCCAAATACAGGATAACTCCACGAACAATCTGATATGTTATCCACGATGTAACTTACAATGTAGGTAAATATATATAAGAGGTAAAAGTTGTCGTATGCAGGGAAACATTACAATCCTTATTTACAAAATACAAATTTGTATATCGAGAATTTATGTCGCCTTATTGCTGAATAAAGCAATTTATGTCGCCTTATTGCTGAATAAAGCAATTTATGTCGCCTTATTGCTGAATAAAGCAATTTATGTCGCCTTATTGCTGAATAAAGCAATTTATGTCGCCTTAATGCTGAATAAAGCAATTTATGTCGGCTTATTGCTGAATAAAGCAATTTATGTCGCCTTATTGCTGAATAAAGCAATTTATGTCGCCTTAATGCTGAATAAAGCAATTTATGTCGCCTTATTGCTGAATAAAGCTATTTATGTCGCCTTATTGCTGAATAAAGCAATTTATGTCGCCTTATTGCTGAATAAAGCAATTTCGAGTAAATCATTCGAGCCATCGCATCGATTTACCATCATATACATGTATATATATATATATATATATATATATATATATATATATATATATATATATATATATATATATATATATATATAGGTCGACCAATCAGCATGATGAACTGTGTACTAATATTGTGTAAATATTCTTCATCAGTAATGCCGATAAGGAATATAAAGGCATTCACGAAATCAAGAAAAGAGTTAACAGAATACCCTAAACGTCGAATAAGCAAACGTAATGATATATATCAGGGGGAAAAACTCTTAAGTATTCAATACAGAATAAAAATAGACATGAAACTTTTCAGATTGTCATTTTAAAATATTTCTAAAGCAACAATTAGCTAAATCGTTACTGAAATCATCTTTAAAATGAAGATCCATTATATGTGCCATAGAGCTATACTGTAGATGTCACCGCTGTTGAAACTATGTCAAAATATTTAAGTTTGGAAATGATTCAAAATGTGTGATGAATACCGAGATAGACATCGCACGGTGTTAGCAGTTTATATGTTTTGTCCATAATTAATATACGCTGATTAATATCTTCCCAATTAATGACAGTTACGTCATATCCGCGCCAGATCTATCTCTGCAAGTACGCAAGTGCATACTGAGTCAATATTCAAAACCCTGCAGGGATTTTTATTTACTACTATACGTTTGTTTTCTCGTACAGTTGTTCCCTCTCATTTCAACCGATGACTCTCTCTCTCTCTCTCTCTCTCTCTCTCTCTCTCTCTCTCTCTCTCTGTGTGTGTGTGTGTGTGTGTGTGTAGGTGTGTGTGTGTATGTGCATGTGTGTGTACCACTACACAGGGATACATATCCCTACAGAATATATCACCCACTACTCCCCCCCCCCAAAAAAAAAAAGATTCATCAGACTTCTTACGAACAAGACTATCAAAACATTCCTTGAGATTAGTTTTTGCCCTGTTATTACAAACCTGGCGTATGGGTGAAAAAGTACTTGGTGTAAACGAAAATATGGACATAGAAGTGCAAACCAAATCTTTTAAAAGTTAAAACAAAATAAAGCAGTTCGTAAAATCCTTGTTTAGCTGGATTTCGTGAGAGCCCATATAAGCCACATCTGTTGCAAAGTTAGATCTGTGTAACATACCTTCTCTCTGTGGTGAACGATTTTATGCAAAGATAAAAATATTTTGTATAACCTTTGACAGAATATATGATTGTTATTTTCAGTAAACGACAGTTCTTGCTTCAGATATAAACACTCATTATTTTTATTTAAAACTCACCCGGCAGAGCTGTTAATTTTTATCAAATTACAGTACATATCAAGTCGCCATTTTCCGTTATATAGATTGCAATATAACTACCACAGAAACCTATCAAAAAGCTCCCGTTTCCAATGTGGGCAATTGACAGGAAATTAAAAGCTCTTCCAATCTGAAATCAATTGATATTGGAAGCGAGAAGTGCAATAAAACCCTACTCTGATCTGACTAGCGACGTGCAGAGGAAATTCATGAAATATCCGTGGTTCTGTCTGTGGGGATGATAAGGAAATAGATTTATGGCTGATACACGTTACGCGTTGATACACATAGAAAGATAAATGCAGAAAATAATGCTTAGGATATGAAAAATAAAGTAGGAAAGGTCCAAGTGGATTTACAGCTTTAATGAAGTGACGTAGCAACTCCAGAAGTCTGGATGCTTTTTAAATGTATCCATAAATGTAATATTATAAAACATATTTGTTCTATAGATAAAATGCTAATGGCATCGTTGGGTATTTTACGAATGATAAAACAAACATTTCCTGGTTACAATTGTCGGTACCCGCTGTGGTAAATACAGACAATCCATGCATTCCTTATGGATTTTTGTGCTACTTGAACCCGATGCTATGGGTTGCTAGCGACGCCAAAGCGCCTTGAGATAATAGGAAGTTGTCGAGTGTCTGTCGACTTGTGGTATTAATTGTTGACACAATAAGGACAGATAATGACACCTCAGGATAAAATGTAACCAAAGGTAGGATAAATACTTCTATTGTTTTAGAATCGATCGTAACAGACGCTTTTTTATTCTTTGTTTATTGTGTTAAATGAGGAAATCGTTTTATTTTCTGACTATAGTTCTACTCCGCTTTTAGCCAACACGACTGTTGTCACCGTATATTTCACGTGTTGGAAGAGAAATGGTTCTTTATTGACCACTAAGGCCAATGGCGTAGCGCCCCTAAACCAAAACCCCCAATAAACACACATTATTTGTAGAGCATGCTGTAGGTCTTTATTGTCTTATCAATATATATTAGAGTGTATACAATTCATGTAATTAATATTTTGAAGTATGGGTTGTATTAGAGATATAATTTCCACTTTCTACAGACCCCCTGTCTTTTTTAAAAATCTGAATACACAAAATTTAAACCAGCTACGCCACTGAAGGTCCGTTCGAGTCCAGATACACATTCGTATATTGTAGACCATGCCATAACAATACTGAAAATATTTAAGCTTGCAGTTTAAGTTTTGTACATAGAATGTAACAGAACAATGCTGACTATATACAAAATCCTTTTAACACATGTTCGAGAAAAACGGGATTTTATTCATATAAATCCTTATCTAAATTAAATCTGCTTTCTATTTAGTTTTCGTATGGTCGTAAACAGTTTTTCCATGGTATATATCACAGAGCGTGCATTGAGCTCGAATTTATGACTGTATTAAACTTACAAAACCTTGAATGTATGTAGAATAAATATCTGCAATAAAACAATTAAAGTTTGTTTAATTCCTTGTACATTCACATTTAACGATGCATTGCTAAACACAGTTCTAAATAAGAGGGGAAATGGAGGGGGAAGGCAGAATCTTAAAAAGGATTGCTTCAAGTCTGTAAAAAAGCGAAGTCTGGAGAGTCGAAAAGATGCATGAATCGGACTGGTGTCCAAAGGGCCATACGTTCGGATCTTACTAGATACTTGTTACTTTGAAAGTGTTTAATACTGTTTGATGACCATGGCCAGACTGTGATAACGATTGTAAACAACGCAAGTTATTCTTCAAGCATTATACAAGAATGTGAGTTGACTACCAATTACTGAGATTTAAAAAAAAAACACACACACACACAAAACTCCGATCGTGGCTAAACATTTTATATCATATCAGTGTTACCAATTACTGTTACAGCCCTGGTGAGAATCGTCGTGTATATTACCTGTGGGGTTCTACATGTCTTCCTGTTTCTTTATCATTATTTACAGCTGTGATATAACCGGTCTGGATTGTGTTTTGCCGTTTTCTAGCTATTTCTGACGGTTAGAAACAGTAATACACGGTAAAAGTAATAACAGCAGGACGACCTCACGTGACATGTGATACCGAGATTTGATAATTATAAATATTGAGACATTGACTTGATTTTTTTTTCGCTGTTTATACTCAGAGAAGGACTGAAGAATAGAATATATATGTTGTACGATGTAAATCCCTATTCCTGTAGCAGAATAATTGGTGATGTCATGTTTCAAATCTAAAACATGACAGGCGACATCGATTTTTGATCAGAAAGTCAAAGGTTCTCACTGGGTCACGTCTGACAAATTAAAAGTCCTGGCAAGTAGGGTACGTCGGGGCAAGTGGGGTATGGCCAGGCAAGTGGAGTATGGCTAGGCAAGTGGGGTATGGCGAGGCTAGTGTGTACGTCGCATAAAGCGAGATGGTTTGTCATTGTACCTGCTGAAGATTCGTGGTTGTCTCGTGGTGCTCGGTTATTTGCCAACATAGGGTAAAAATCTTGGTGTGGTGCTATCCTTCACCACGAAACACTTGCAGCCACCATATACGAGAAATTATACTTGCGTAGTACTATTCTCTACCTCTAAACAATAGTCGCCATAATAAAGGTCAAATAATCCTTGTGTGGTGCTATCGACACCATTAAACACTTGCAGCCACCATAAAGTAGAAATAATCCTGGTATGGTATTTTTCTCCACCAGTAAACCGTTGCCGCCACTATAAAGGATAAATAATAATCCTGGTGTGGTGCTGTCTACCACCATTTGACCCTAGCCGCCACCATAAAAGGTAAATAATCCTGACTTGGTGATACATTCCACACAATTAGCCCTAGCCGCCATTATAAAGGAGAAATAGGCCTATTCTTGATAAACAATTCCCAATGTAATTAACGTAAATCGTCAACATTTTAAAGCAAGTTGCGTTTCTCGGAGAGAGGGCGGGGGTTGTTTATATTACCCTGTTCCCTAGTATTGTTGGACTATTTACAACTGGCAAATATTTGCGATCTGGAAAAAATGGATCACCTACCGATTATTGACTTGTTCGGATTATTTATTTTGGATTTCTTACTAGAAATATTTGAGCAAGGCAATGGCTATCTATTTCAGTATGTATAGGAATAGCTGCATTAATAATTAAACCCCCTGCTTCTTGCCATGTGTTACCTATGGTGCCACTGAATCGATCAATTCTTGATATCAATATGATCAATGCATATTTCATTCTGTGACTTGGAGATATATTTGGCCAGGTACCTAAAGGTCAGTGGACTTGAAACACAATGATCATTTTAGACCGAAGAACAGAAACAGAATAACCTTATGTGTGTTATTAATGATGCTTTTATTCTTTGTCACTAACAAAACCATGAAGCTGAAATCCGTTCAATGAAAATATTCTTATTTAGAGTTATGCACTTAAAATCCATGCATGACCTCAACATTTTGACATTTTGCGACCGACATACGTAAAGGCAGGACGGACCTGTCAACATTTTCCGAGATATGAGAATTCCATTTCTATCTCTCTTCTTCCTTCCTGTCTGATAGCCGGGATAAATCGTCAGCTTTTAATCCAGTGGGATGTCTTATTCCACTGATCAACCCGTAAGAAATCTATTATCAATTAAATAGATATAACATAATAAAAATTCAAAGGATTTGTACCTTTTAAACTATACAGAGTATGATCATGCTGCTTGATTCCTTGATACTCATTGCACGTAAGAAATTGAGATAAAAGGATGTTCGATTTTTACCTGTTGCCATGGAGATTTATAAATACCATCGATCATGTATGTCAAACATATGCATGAGTAAGCTAAAATGATTGCTGAAGTAATTATTCAAAATGTACCACAATTATACACACACGACTTTACACTTAGATAATTGACAAGTACTGAGCATTATAGAGAATAAAATGCGGACCGATTGAAAACTAGACGGGGAACCGAACAATCTGTATCATACCTATCTCAATGAATATATTCCCAAGAGGATGTAAGTACGTGTGCACCCGGACCCCATGATCTTTAGAGATCTAGACCCCAGAACACGACTTACTGAGGGACTCCTTTCATTTTATGTATCCCTACATATTACTATGCCCAGCTGGGCGTGTATAAGATCAGGATCAACAATAACTTGAGAAGTCCGAGATTTTGATCCGTTGCTTATTCCTACTCGAAATGGAGTGTCATTAAACCATACTATATAAAGCTACATCTCCCATAGGTCTTACATAGGTTCCAAGGCAAACCCCACAGTCCTAAGCTACATCTCCCACAGGTCTTACATAGGTTCCGAAGCAAACCCTACAGTCCCAAGCTACATCTCCCACAGGTCTTACATAGGTTCCGAAGCAAACCCTACAGTCCCAAGCTACATCTCCCACAGGTCTTACATAGGTTCCGAAGCAAACCCTACAGTACCAAGCTACATCACCCACAGATCTTACATAGGTTCCGAGGCAAACCCTACAGTCCCAAGCTACATCTCCCACAGGTCTTACATAGGTTCCGAGGCAAACCCTACAGTACCAAGCTACATCTCCCACAGGTCTTACATAGGTTCCGAGGCAAACCCTACAGTCCCAAGCTACATCTCCCACAGGTCTTACATAGGTTCCGAGGCAAACTCTACAGTCCCAAGCTACATCTCCCACAGATCTTACATAGGTTCCGAGGCAAACCCTACAGTCCCAAGCTACATCTCCCACAGATCTTACATAGGTTCCAAGGCAACACTACAGTACCAAGCTACATCTCCCACAGGTCTTACATAGGTTCCAAGGCAAACCCTACAGTCCCAAACTACATCTCCCACAGGTCTTACATAGGTTCCAAGGCAAACCCTACAGTCCCAAGCTACATCTCCCACAGGTCTTACATAGGTTCCGAGGCAAACCCCACAGTCCCAAGCTACATCTCCCACAGGTCTTACATAGGTTCCGAGGCAAACCTCACAGTCCCAAGCTAAGGGTTTACAAAGGTCTTAAGTACGTCCTTCTATTCACTTGACCTGGGGTACCGGATAAACCCAGCAGTCATGAGTTTATATACAGTACCCGAATCCCAGATCTTGGAGACAATCCATTGTCATGAAAAGGTTTAAAAATTATCAAGAGGGGACACAATCCTTGTTGTAAGGTGTAAAATTAAAGCGCTGATGAGATCCTGTACGGGGTATAAAGTTGCTATCTACCCTGTTCTTGTGTATAGACTTGCTGGTTGTGTATTGTTCGTCAATAGGTTAAATGACGCGGGTAATAGACTTCTGTAATCTCTATCAGACAGAGAACAATAACACCACTAAATATATGTTATTCGTCACATACCCGCACATAGTTTGTCTATTCTCACCATACTTGAATTACATGTACCTCCTTTTGTGTATCCTCAGAATTGTATGTCTCACAGCAGATAGATCTCTTCGTTTCTATGGTAACCAATAAAACTAAGACTTTTATCGTCAGGAGATTTTTGCATACACGGTTAAATGTAGACTACAGTGTGTATCGACCGTTTGTGATACACGTGTCACGAAGGAAAAAGTTTTACTTTTTCAATATAATTTTTCTATGACGTAATTTTAAATAACTTTATATTTTGGGGTAATTTAGGTTTTATTTCACTAAAAATCTCAAGTTCACTCCTAAATTTTGATTCTCCGTTGATAATCGCTCTAAATTCTTGTTTACAATTAAGTTTATTTTAGTCAACTTTAATCTTTGGCATTTCACACATATCAACTATGACAGGAAATTTAAGTTTATTTTGTTACCTACATTCTATTCTACTTTTCCCATAAAAATGCTAGTTGGTGTCATTTAGTATGTTCATTATTTACTCAGGTGTTTTAGTATAATTGTTATCTATACTGCCTATTACTGGTCAAGCTAATCCGCCGGTCAATCTTAATTGATCTATTGTTCTGAGATTGACTCGGGACATTTTAATTGTTCATTGGGTATACTCGCTGTCCGGTGATATCACACCCGGCGATGTGTCGATCATGTACTTTTCACATGTTTTGAACTTAAGAAACAAAAAGGAATAAGTTTCAGACTGTTATGAACCATACTCAATCCCCAATTATTGGGTATTGGAATCTCTTTTTTGTTTGTTTGTTTGTTTGTTTTTGGGGAGTTGTTGGTTTTTTTTTTTTTTTTTTTTTTGGGGGGGGGGGTTAGTCCCCTCCTTACCCTTACATGTATCGTATCTTATTTTATTATTATTATTATTATTATTTTTTGTCCTAAGTATAAACGATGGTTTTTAGGATATAGAACCACCTTGGTAAGAGAACATATAATACTAATCACTATTTCATAGTTTAATGTTCATGTCATTGTCTAGCTCTCTATACACACCAACGTACCAGCTAAACCTGGTGTAGTAGTAAAGCGTATGACATACAATACGCGGGATCGGTGTTTGATTCTTAGATTATACTTCTATGTTTATAATGTTGTTATAATGTTGATTATAACGTTGTTTATGATATCGTTTATAATATTGTTGTTTATAATGTTATAAACCACCGGTTTCTATGTCGAGATATAACTGAACATTAATGAAAACGACGTAAAACCTGCACCAGTTAACATACACTATGTATCACTCTAAGATTCCTCAGTTGTCTCCCCTATCACCAGGTAGCATTGTCTTAATCACTTCGCTTCTCATGGTAACAGTGTTATATACATACTATATTATTGTTCTTCCAGATACCACCTCCCAGACACGATGAAGGAGCATACGTACGGATGGTATCCATCCGCCAAAGACATCTACAAAGACAGACGGATGGGGGCCCCTAACGCTTATCGTAAGTTCATAACTTTGCCTGTCAGATTTTAAATTGCATTTTGGAGAGTATTATATATTTTTTGTGTCTCCTCTGAGACAAAGTGACGTAAAGGATTTTTATTTGTAATAGGTAATGTGATAAATTGTATATAAAATAAGAAATATGTAAATGATTTGTAGGTGGTATCCATTACAATGCATACATCTATGCATTGATACACTATTAAGATACTTTATTTGACAAAGATTTTTATTGAATAATACGTATTCATTTACAATACATATATACTTATTAATTCAAAAACAATGCAGACGCATTCATTTAAATTAATGTCTATTTTCAGAGATAGAAGCTATGTACAAATTTCAGAAGAGTAAGTACTATGATCCACCTCACCCGCCGACGCCACGAGCGCCAAATGCTTTCCATCCTACACCAACACCTCCAAAGCGTCCAATGACCGTGTGCTCCAAAAGTAGAAGTAACAGCCGTAAGGATTCTGCCTTTCTTGTACGCGCTAAAAGTGCCCAAATTTATGATTTTAAGCCAGTGCCTAAATTGCAAGTTCCGACACCTCAACAGTGTTGGGCAATGGTGGCAGAGGAAAATCAAAATAGAGACTTTGTAGAAGCACCTACCCCGGTTCCTCCTGCGTGGCCAACGCCGGAACCACCATTCGCATCACCCACGCCGTCCGTCTCCAAATCTGTAGATTTAGGTCCCGACACACGAAGGGATCGCATACAAAGTGCTGTTATACGCAGAGAGAAACCCACACCTCCACCAAGGTCTGTAAAATCTGCCGGAAGTAGTCGAAAACTTCCACCGGATACAGAGAGATCGGTTCCAAGTCGCCTAATACGTCCAGAAAATCCGATTCCTTATATGTCACGTGAGATGACACCAGAGGATGTTGTTACGCGCTCTGCCACACAGGATGTTTATGAAGATACCATAAAGAAGTTTGGTTGGAGGATGGAAGTTCATGGTGATCCTTATAAAGTGAAGTAAGTCATACTAAAACAATTCTTTAATATGACCCTACCTAATGCGTTACGTGTTCTTACTTGGCAATGACACATTCTTCACAGTGTTGGTTCACATTCATTTATATATACATGTACACTGCTGATTTATATTTGTTTCGTCTGTATATAAGGGCATTCGTGGTGGGTGTGGCTAGCCATTCAGGAAACGCGTACCCCTCCCGGGCACCTGGTCTCACCTCTGAATTTCAGGGGTCCGAGAATGTCCGCTGTGGTACATTGTCCTTAGTGTCATAGTCACTGTTAATGTCGTATTTTACTTACTCGTTTTTTAATAAATCTTAAGTACCATGATATTACACATTATAATCGTGCATTTAGCAGTGGTAGTAGTCCTTTCTTGCACCAGTTGGACTTGACATGGACTGGACCATTGGTATTGGAGATGAAATAAACTAATGCTTTAATTGATTCCATTTCGCAGACATCAACATACTGGAATTCATGAATACACACAATGTTGTCATTATATGAAATATGTAGAATAAACATTGTAGCCGTTATTGATAGTAAATAGCGTAAGGAAAGGAAATATGATAGTTACTGGTAGAGTTTGATATTCTTATATAAACTGTACGATTTTAATACCATTATTAATCTGTTGTTCAAAATAATCATCCTGTGGGAAATGCTATTAATTAATAAAAGAAAAAAGAGGAGTTACTGGCTCAGTTATGTGGCAGAAGTCACCATGGAGCTATACAATACATGAATATCAATAATATACTAGCACATATAACACATTACAAAAATATTTGATTGTAGTGCAATTACGATACCAACTTAAGACGGTCATTTAATTTGACAAAAACTAAACAAATTGTGTGGTTAAGCGGTTTACGGGCCCACCTTCCCACTCACCGTAACATCAGAACTGTGATATAGCTTGTGATATACATGAACTTTAGTTTCAAATTTTGGACGTGGTCTTTACCAAAAGATAACTTTTGTCTTTGTCAGTTTCTTGATATATACCAAAATCTGAAACGATAGTTTATATATTAACAACAATTTAGCTCACCAGATGCGTTTATTGACATATGGTCTTTTCAGAAATCCTCATTGTCAAAACCGTGGGATAGTGATGTGATAAATCATAATATGACAGTAGCGATTCAACTTTAAATATATTGCTCTAATTTTTCATTTAATAGTTTTAAATACTTTAAATGTATTTTATTTTATCTACAGACCTATCACAAAGCGACTTCCATATTATGTTCAGTGTGCCGATCCAGTCATCGAGTCAGATGGCCCGAAAGTCCATATGGAGAACAACGAAACGTTTTTCTATAACACCATCCCCCGTCGGCCTGCCACATTCGCCATCCACAAAGAATGGATCTCTGAAACTATCCACGCCAAACGTATGGAATTACAAAAACGGGAAGGAATTAAACACAGATGGAAGAACTTTGCATTTATATATTAATATATATATATATATATATATATATATATATATATATATATATATATATATATATATATAATATATATATATATATATATATATATATATATATAAACATAGATATATTTTACCTCAGATCATGATTTGGTTTTTATTATATTTCGGCAATATAATTTTCAGGTAATTTTAAGAAGCCCCAGATCTGATTATTAAACACCACTGATATGTTTTTGTAATACTGGCCATTTTTGTTATTTTTTTCACTGACATTGATATGAAATCACGCTGTTGAATTTTTGTTTCAAATTTTGTCTTATGCCATTAAGTAACAAAGATGTTTAAGAAAATATTTTTCTCTCTCTTTCTCCTTTCAAAACAAGACCTTCAGCAATGTTTTTGCATATTTTTTTCAGATTAGATGCGATTTATTCAGATCTATCCAGAAACATGTCGCGAGTTCATTGTGTACAATGACACCTTAACATACTGTGATACGCCAACATTTTGTGCATATATTATAAATAAGTATAAGTGTCTTTCATTTCCAATTTACACAGGTACAGTGCTAACATAACATTACGTACGCTAAGTAAAGGTGCGTTTGGCAGAAACATGATTCTTCTGTACAGTGTTTAAAACCTGTTGTCAAATTCATTTGTGTAAAACTATTAATTGTTGCCTTGGTTCATATGTCATTCTGTTCCTGATTTTATTTCATGTGGCAACAGCCACTGTATGGCAAAACTCCTGAAATGGATGATTATGTTTAACCAACACATTAACTGGTATGTGTACCAGTGTGCTATGTTAGGACTGTACTTTGATAAATGTATCTGTATATATCACATGCTGTTGTGTTTAAATGTATAAAGCACTGCCTGTCTACTATATTTTCTCAACTATTTACTCTTTACATTAAGTTTATCATTCAATATACACTAGAGACATGAGATAATGTAGAAGGGATAACTTTTACCACAGACTACGCATTTATTCGAATGAATGTGTTTTACGAATCCTGCATATAGACAAATTTGTCTATTTCTCCATTTTAGAGTTTTAGAGTTTTAAAGGTAATTGCTGCCTATGAGGCTTCTATTATCTTAGCAATAGATATTTTATCTGTTTTATAATGTTAATGTAATTAATCTATAAAAGGTGTATAGCCAACTAATTTGTAGTCATTATGTTATACAAAAACTAATAATCTCTTTTCTGAATAATATCGAAAGTTTACTACTACCCATAAATATTGCTTGCTGTTTTGTCATTTGCGGGGGGGGGGGTTGATTTTTTTTAAATTACTACTTGAAAATAAGTTTATTTTGCGGAAACCACGATAAGTTCGATTATAAATTGCGAATAGGATGTACAGTGAATACAACAAATTCCATGATGTAAAAATATATTTATAATACATAAATACATATGAATAAGTATATAATGACTGCCTGTGTATATACTTAAATTGCTCTTTGAATTAAGTGTGATGCATATTGTCAATATGTACTCGTTACAGATTTTGAATATCTGTTTCAAGACCAGCCTAGTATTGTATTGACAAATGATTCCATATATTATGGATACTATTGTTATTAGGTAAAATATAACATTTCAACATCAGACAACGGCAACGCCCATATGACACACGTCATTTTACACATACACACAATCATATAGATAAGCTAGAATGGTGCCTCATTCTGGAGATTCTTTACAGACATATATGATCAAGTAAAGACTTTCAACAAATCAAAAATGAGAACAGGTTCTCAAAAGATTTTCCTGCTGGTACTCAATCACCGCTATTCTGATGTATGCTTGAGTTGATTCTCACAAAACTTACTTGCTGTGACTTAAAAAGACTCATATTGACACACTTTGAGACAAAGAAAAGTGCATCATAAATGATTTGAAACAATGACATACATTCACACATAATACAATAACTCACCTCATCTGGATGATGGTGTAAGACTACACTGGCTTTTATGTTTGTACGAGAAGATGGGTCTGACTGTGTTGGTAATTTTTATTAGATTGAGCCACTGTAGTAGTAAATATTTTGTGTTATTGATGTAGAATTTAAGCAATTGTATAATGATATAAGTTCTGACTCTAGATCAACTCACCAGATCTATGAATTAAACGCCTTTTATATCGTGTGTACAGTGTTATACGAACTTGTTGCTCATGTTGTAAAATTTGTTTTCCCGACTTTGTTTTGATAGAATATTAATAAATTATTAGCGATTATGCCACTGTGTCAGCTTTATGAGAAAATTCGAAAAAATTAGGTCTATTTTGGATACTGTTTACAGACTCCTTAGTTCAGAGATGTATCGACAAAACATATATCTGATAACATGATAAAGGTTATGGAGAATCTTGCACAGGTTCAAACTATCTCAGCATTTTTGAACGAGACATTCGAACCAAACCTCATATGGAGATAGAGATTTTATTACACGACTATTTTATACATTCATGAAAACGTAATGATAGGTCCCTTAATATGCGAATAGATTCTCGTTCCCCGCATATGTTTGATTGAAAACTTTTGACTAATTGAATGGGGTCAATGTTGTCAATGTTATCTGTGATTAAATATATCAAGGATGCCGAATGAACATGAGGGGAAGCGAAAAAGACATTGACTCCACTGCAAGACAGTATCCGCCACGGACATCCGGAACATGAATAAACACATGTCAAAGCTCATAAAATAATTCTGGGTTCTTTGGCTTTAACCAGAAAGAGAATGTCGACTACACGTGTCATGTTCTAATTTTTGAATTTACTTGGGGGTGGTAAATACAAAAATTAGAACTTTTTGTATTTAAAAACCCCAAGTAAATTCAAAAATTAGAACATGACACATGTATTAATCAAATACCCACCTAGATCTGAACTCAAAGCTTGATAGGAAGACAACAAAATAAGCAAGTTATTAATTTCCTCTACCATCTACCATAGCAGAATCCAGTTTAGTCCAAGATTCCTTGGCCCCAAACATACCCTTCTCATCGCCGTTGTTGCTGCCACAATGAAACGCTTGCAAAGCGATTCTCCTTTACTTCCCTCTCTTGCACATCTGCTTTGGGCATGCCGTCAAACATTATTCATACTGCGAAAACTGTGTTATTAAAGGGAGACACTTTCTAAAATTTGAATTATTGTTTTTTTTTTAATAAAGCGCAATATCTAGTATAAATTCAGAGCATTATTTAATATATAGAAGTAACATAGTTTATCTTCGTTATCAATACATAAAGCATGTGCAGATGTTTAAAGATATACCATTGTAACTTGTAAATACGTGTATGATGTTTAGATAGTTGTTTTTACTATAAGTATAGTGTATTTACATGTTTTACTATCAATTTTTTGTCTGCTTAGATTTATTCCATTTTTATCAATTATTGAAATTAAGAACTACACCGAAAATAAGAAATTTAGGCAAAGATATCATTTCAAAACCTGCGATTTGTTGTCGTTTTGCAAAATATAATGAGAAAACAATTGGAAAGAACAAAAACAGTTTAATATTGGTTGAATAAGAACATTTCGTGTAAGTGGTATTGGAAATTGATAATAGATGTATTGTTATAAGGTAACGCACTTACCTTAATTTTGCACTAATTCGAACGCGCAGAAATATTAATTAAAGCAAATTGACTTCAACAAAGAGCGTGATTTCGAAGTCGCAAAGTCAGAAGTTCACAGCTGAGATCGTCAAAGTATGTAGACGAGCTTAGTCAATAATGACATTATAATAGGCAATGCAGCATTCAGACGAGTTTTGTTTTTCTACTAATATTCAATTATGTGATGTTTTCATTCAAAGATTCATCTTGCCCATGCTTTTCGAACTTTATAAATGCTATATGCTTCTATTTGTCGTGTTCTGTTTCATTAATTAGCACGACGTACATATAGTATACAAACTGACGAGTGGTATAATCATAGCTACATGTATGATTTTGATGAGTATTTCATGTATATATGACATGTTTATTATATGTTATGAGAGGCTATACAAAGTAAACGATAAATAAATGAAAGCAGACAGAACAAGAGAATATAAGAATGTAAGATAATGGAATATGAATTGTATAAGTGCATAGAACATCTCAGTATAAGTTAAAAAATGTGTTAGCGAAGATGAAGAAGCATGATGAAATTGTCACATGTGAAATAATTTGTATTGTATGGTATTATATATTATAAATAAAATATACTATTCATGGTTACGAAAACATTTTCTATAGATAATATGTATTCACTATTATCTAACTTATGAAAATAAATGTCGATATTAAAATATGATTTATAACAAATAGTTGAATACCAACGTAAGTGCCTCGTACATTAATTTGTGACTTGTCAATCATACCCTTAATTTGTGACTTGTCAATCGTACCCTTAAATTGTGACTTAACAATCGTACCCTTAAATTGTGACTTGTCAATCGTACCCTTAAATTGTGACTTGTCAATCGTACCCTTAATTTGAATGCGTGGAAGTAATAAATATAACCCGTTATACATGTATAACGATTCATATTATATTCAGGGGCGAATACAACATATTTTTTAAAAGCAGATTCCTCCTTAATTAGTAGTTTTATAGACAAAAGCAGTTTCCACCAATTTGGTTTTGGAGATAAAATTTACGAGAAAATGAGCGATCCATTTCGAACATTAGCAATTTGGGGTAAAATTTAAAAAACGGTTCCAGCACGCGAATCCGCCCCCTCCCTCGCTGGATCTGCTTATGTATCATTTCCCAGATCAATTGTAGTAAGGCACATACCTATGACCTTCAATCTCATGCTGCCTGACTGTGATCCTAACTGACATCTATATTCTCCTTTATCAGCTACAGTAACATCTACAACATATATACTGATATGTACAACATAAACAATAACATCTACAATATTACATTTACCATAGAATCACTTATATCTATAACATCTGCATTGACATCTGGCACATATACACATATACACTACACTACATCTACAACACTAATATATACAACATATATACTAGCATCTACAACATATACACTGATATCTACAGCATAAACACTAAGGTCTACAACATATACACTAACCTTACAATTTATACAATGTCATCTGACACATATTCACTGCCATCTACATAACATAAACATTAACACCTATAACATATACATTAACATCTACTGCACTTATGCCATTATAGCACTAACAACAGCCTAACAGGCTGCAGGGAGGCCTCACACATGTGGAGAGTACAAACAGCCGGCTGTGATACCCTGAACAGGAGAAGAGTACAAACAGCCTGATGTCATACCCTACACAGGAGGAGGGGTACAAACAGCCTGCTGTAATACCCTACACCGGAGGAGAGTACAAACAGCCTGCTGTCATATCCTACAGAGGAGGAGGAGTACAAACAGCCTGCTGTCATACCCTACACAGGAGGAGGAGTACAAACAACCTGCTGTCATACCCTACACAGGAGGAGGAGTACAAACAGCCTGCTGTGATACCCTACACAGGAGGAGAGTACTAACAGCCTGCTGTCATACCCTACACAGGAGGAGGAGTACAAACAGCCTGCTATCATACCCTACACAGGAGGGGAGTACAGACAGCCTGCTGTGATACCCTACACAGGAGGAGAGTACAAACAGCCTGCTGTCATACCCTACACAGGAGGAGAGTACAAACAGCCTGCTGTCATACCCTACACAGGAGGAGAGTACAAACTGCCTGCTGTCATACCCTACACAGGAGAGTACAAACAGCCTGCTATCACACCCTACACAGGAGGGGAGTACAAACAGCCTGATGTCATACCCTACACAGGAGGAGAGTACAAACAACCTGCTGTCATACCCTACACAGGAGGAGAGTAAAAACAGCCTGCTGTCATACCCTACACAGGAGAGGAGTACAAACAGCCTGCTGTCATACCCTACACAGGACGAGAGTACAAACAGCCTGCTGTCATACCCTACACAGGAGGAGGAGTACAAACAGCCTGCTGTGATACCCTACACAAGAGGAGAGTACAAACAGCCTGCTGTCATACCCTACACAGGAGGAGAGTACTAACAGCCTGCTGTCATACCCTACACAGGAGGAGGAGTACAAACAGCCTGCTGTCATACCCTACACAGGAGGAGGAGTACAAACAGCCTGCTGTCATACCCTACACAGGAGGAGGAGTACAAACAGCCTGCTGTCATACCCTACAAAGGAGGAGAGTACAAACAGCCTGCTGTCACACCCTACACAGGAGGAGGAGTACAAACAGCCTGCTGTCATACCCTACACAGGAGGAGAGTACAAACAGCCTGCTGTCATACCCTACACAGGAGAGGGGGAAAAACAGCCTGATGTGATACCCTACACAGGAGGAGAGTACAAACAGCCTACTGTCATACCCTACAGAGGAGGAGGAGTACAAACAGCCTGCTGTCATACCCCTACACAGGAGGAGAGTACTAACAGCCTGCTGTCATACCCTACACAGGAGGAGGAGTACAAACAGCCTGCTGTGATACCCTACACAGGAGGAGAGTACAAACAGCCTGCTGTCATACCCTACACAGGAGGAGAGTACAAACAGCCTGCTGTCATACCCTACACAAGAGGGGAGTACTAACAGCCTGCTGTCATACCCTACAGAGGAGGAGAAGTACAAACAGCCTGCTGTCATACCCTACACAGGAGGAGGATTACAAACAGCCTGCTGTCATACCCTACACAGGAGGAGGGGTACAAACAGCCTGCTGTCATACCCTACACAGGAGGAGGAGTACAAACAGCCTGCTGTCATACCCTACAAAGGAGGAAGGGTACAAACAGCCTGCTGTCATACCCTACACAAGAGGAGGAGTACTAAAAGCCTGCTTTGAGACCCTACACAGGAGGAGAGTAAACGTCTTTTGTGTGACTAGTTTCATTCATCTTAAATTGGAAAAACATAGAGACGAGATTACATACAAAATGCTATTTGTTTGTTTATTTGTTTGTTTCTTATTTTACATCACATTAAGGTTATTGCAATGATATGGTGACGGCACGGACATACCCGAAGCAGTTAGGGATACTTCGCATGCCATGTCTACCGGGACACGGGAAACCTCGAAATTTAAGTTATCGTCTCAAAGTAGGACACCGTCACCGGCGTTAGCCCAACCAGGGACCACTTTGACTCCAGCTCAACGCTTAAGCGACGGAGCTAATTCGGCTTTACGCATATAAGATGAAGGGGAACATACGCTGTACAAAAACTGTGTTTCTACTCGATTCTGGCATATTGTTATTTGATCATTTGTATTTGTAAATAATGTCGAAGGTAAAGAAAATAAGGGATCTAATTCTGTTAACATTTGAATTGATATAAACTTACTTGAAAGGAAAAGAAAAGTAACTCTTGTTGTATTACAAACGTTATCAATGACCCAGTGCATTATCGAGTTACATTTCCTTTTCTGTCAAACTCTAGACATCTAGAAAGATATCAATACGAGAAATACTTCCCAAGTGTCTAAAGCATGAAGTTCGTGAGGATTTTTTTCGTGTCGTAGATGTTAATAATCTTTGACAAGAGAATTTTACATATCTCTGGATAGATTGATGATTGATAAGATTCTTTCAGCACTTTGTAATATTATACAATTTTGTCAAAAATAGTCATCAATCTTCTGAAATGTGACAGGTACACACGAAGCATTGAAGAAACAAATTCGATATCAGGTGCCATGTATGAGTAATCATCCCCTGACGACCACCAACACTCGCAATCTTCACCATGTAGGCGGCAGGTAATAGTTATATTCAGTATAAATTTTATTGAATCAACTTTTTATATTTCATTGATCTCCACAGAATAATATATTTTTTTCCAAATGCTTTGTTCATGATTGGTACCTATTCACACACAGGCCGTGTTAGTGTCTCTTAATTAAATTACTGATGAACATTTGTGAAAAAAATAGAAAAAAAATCAAAAAAAAAAATCACGAAAATAGCATTTATTTTCATATATGCATATATGCATATGCTTTAACACACTTTGGCTGCTATATAGACTAACGACTAACATAAAGGTGGATTAAAAAATAAGTAATGATGTCTCATTTAACATATACCTTGACAAATTACATTTCCATATTTGGTCAAATGACAGCATTCAAAGGATTTCATTCATTCATGCTAAATATTTCTTACGTCATAAATGTAAAATGTTGATAGAAAAATAACTCCGACATAGATTACACTTATGGGAAATTATCTCTCATGACAGATTTCATTTTATGACAAATTTTGTCTAATGACAGATTTCATTTCATGACAAATTCGAATCCATGCAAAAGCAAGGAGGACAACAACAAAAATTCATCAGATATATATAACAATTATTCGATTCTATCATAAGCATGGAATAAAATAAGATCAATTAAGAAACATTACTAACTTTTAATTTGCAATGTAACTTCAATGCTGTTGTTGTTGTCCTTGACCATCACAAGGCTTAATCTCTTGTCTTGAAAATCGTCGTCAATCATCATTTGTCTCGCTATAAGAGAAGAGCCTTTGTACCATTCCATGATATTGTTTACGTTTATACATATAGGACGTGTGCTTATTACTCTACATCTAGCTTCGAACACTCCATTTTCTTTTACGCTAGTGAGTGAGGGTTTTGCAATAACATTCATATCGGTGACATCTCTCTCTGTAGAAAAACAAACATGATATATATATATATAATCTTATAACATGTTCAAGATCAATACTTTGCAGATCTATAACTCATTTTGAATTTACATATTTGCTGAAATTTAAAAAAAAGAAAGCAAAAACGAGCACACAATATCAAATATCGTACACTAGTAGTTATTGAACCATCCGTTGCTAGTCAAACAGCTCCTTCATAGCGTCTCCTTTTCGATTTTCGTGGCCCGTTAATGTCCATCGTGGTACATTGTAATTAGTGCTATAGTTGCATTACATCATTTGATGTCCATTTGTACTTGCTTAAGCTAAATAGTTGATATACATAAGATGTTTGGCTTAGGATAAGAGATATGATAAACGTTAAATAACTAAAGGAATGGCTATAATAATGATAGTCGAATATAAGTGTCTTTCTTATTTCAAAACTCCAATGTACGATCTTGCTGATTGAGAATAATAGCTAAACGCATGGAAAGTCATTGGTAAGGACACTAATGGAATAGTCTTATTTAATGAACATTTTAATTGACCACAAATATTTTCATATGAAATAAAGGATTATATGTCTGAAAACTATATTTATCAATAGTAATTGTCTCAACTCTCCTTTTGTGAACCTTAACGAGTTACTTTGAAGTCTTCCCAGGTGTTCAATATAATTCGTTGGCCGATTACCCATAAATCAGTGCGTAGCTTTTTCATAGATCTTTAACTTATCTAATAGTTTCTCAAAAGTTTTTTTTTTCAAGTCACAACCCAATTAAAAGATTGGTACATATATCTAGATTCAAACCAAAAATCAGGAATTATTACTAAAATCTATTATATTACACTTTTTTTTCAAATTCTTTGCTTCATTTAAGGAATTATATATAATATATATTTATATAATTTATTTCAAATATAAAGAGAAAATTACTGCCAAAAAAAGAAAATATTTAATGTTGTTTCTGACTATACTTGGCAATGAAAAATGTCTGAATCAGTCAATCGAAGAAGTTGAAAACATACTCCAAATTTTCATTTGGTAACCACATCAGACATCACTATGAGTCTCTATGATAAGTCATAAGAAAACAAACTGAATAAATAGGATATGACCTTAAACGCATACAAGAAGATGTCAATGTATAGACTTACCTGTGACGATCACCGAAGCTGTAGATGATACATTATATGATTTACATGTGTATACCCCACTATCATCAATAGTTAAATCTACAATGAGAAAAATTCTCGAATGAATTACGAACAAATTTTAATTTTAGAAGTCAATTCTGATATAACAAATGTTGCATGTACTAATGTAACTGCTAATTAGAATAATTGCAAGTATGAACTTAAATGCCAATTCTAGTATGGCAATAGTCGTATGTATTGCCTTAATTCCTAATTTCGACAATAGTTTCACAGTGCACCACCATTACTGCTATATCTGATATTACAATATCTGCACTTATGGTCCTGCGTGATATATTGACTTGATGATAAAAGAAGGGAAAACAATATGCATATATCAAACTCACTTTGAATAGTCAATATAATTGAGAAATCATCTATTTTCTTGCTATCGAAATCAACTCGAATTCTTTGGTCCTTGCGATTTGATTCCACAGATAACAGGTATGATAAGCGTTTGCTGCCTTTAAATATTTGTACGGGGAATCTGTTAACCATTTCTAAAGTGGTGATACCAGATATATGACAAGTAAGCACTAGATCTTCATCTGTGTACAGTAGTTTTTCCGATGTTGTTAATCGTATTACCGGTGATTTTTCTGAAATGTAAAATACAACAACTTATAGTCATAGTGCTTTTTCACTGTGGCACTTACAACAAAATACCACGTAAATATTTACAGACCTGCGGACTGAAAGTATTTTATACTTTATATTTTTACCTTTGGAAGGTGTACTTAGCATAGTTTTAGTAAATAAGCAGGGTACATGTCATATGAATACAGAATAGATTAATCTTCATAAAAAATCTTACCAATCACGGTCAAAGTAATGCTGGTAATGTTTCCACAAGATTTGCACATATATGTACCAGAATCCGTTAATCTCACACCTGGAATAATAAGCACGCCATTAGTTAATTAGATTGTAAAATACATTGTAACGCTCAAAACAACATGCTACGTTGGACACTGGATGTAGGACAGAGGTGAGACTTGGTATTCAGAATGACTCATTATTAACCAACGTAATTTATCACTATAATGCAATCTTCTGATAAAAATATGAGGCAATAATTAATATTATTATCAAGGATTTATACTGTACGTATGACACGGGTGTTGCTTACACGCGGAAGACGCTTACTATCATTGGATATTTGATCTCTCGTTCTAGTGGTTTATCTATGGAATGACATTGACATTTTTTCTTTGGACGTATAGAAGTAAAACCGATTTACAAACTGCACAATCCGCGAAGCAAATCTCTAATAGTGTAGTTAAATATGCTTCATACGGCGGCTGCCTCGAAAATTCATTTATATCTCTTTAGTGAGATATTCTTTGATTTTTCAAAACGTTTTTCCTTTTTGATAATATTGTATGGTCATCAGTTTTACGGTCTGTAGGACAACTTATTAATTTTATCCATTATCTTATCATGGTCGAATAGTAGGTTTTGCACTTTGTATATGTTAACATTGAAAACAAATTATACAATAAATCTCTTCGTAAACGTATTTAGTATTGTTACGAGGGGTATTATATGCAGTATATTCAAAATCCCAGACGTTTCGGCCTTATTGATATATTTATTGCACCTCTAGATATTTAAATGGCATTTTGGTTTAGATAATCCTAAGTTTGAAAATTATATATCTAGTATTTATACAACTCAACTTCAATTGAATAAAGCGAATATCTGTGATAAAAACCTATTTTGGATTAAAATTATTGACAACAATATTCATTCCTACATTTTAGACCATAGACTACAGTTTCCTACCTTGTTTCAAGTACCACGCACATAGTCCCAAAAACAATTAATGTTTGCATCTTTTTCGATTTATTTACCAGTGTTGTCATGGTATTTATAGTGATTAAAATATGCCCTCTGGTAGAAAAGAGTTTGAAAAAAATTATAAAAATGATATTAAAGCTTTTTGGTGCATTCCTGAGTATGCCATGAAGCTGAAATGTTGTCGCATGAATACACTACTTCAAGACTTGTGAGTGAAGTCATAGGGGTCAAGATGTGTATTGATAGATATTTTGAGTTTGGCGTATGCAATTTTTTCATGAAATGACAGCTCTTATGTAGTACAACAACATACATAAATTTCAGACAAAAAAATAAGCGATGGGATTTTTGCAATGATTTTTTATTTTACAAAGGAATCAACAGGAAAAGAAACTGTAGTCTATGGTCATATATGATAAACATGGCGACTTTGGATTTCCTACCGTAAATTTCCCTTATTTGAATGGCGATGTACCAAGACTTCCATCGTATACTATTTATATTTCTCAGTTGGTATTGTTCGCTAGAGCTGACACTAACTTTTCAGACTTTCACACTAATTTACCAATCACTTCGAAATGTTCGGTGATCTAGCTTACAAATAAAGGTGGGTCAGATATTTTGCTGGGGTACATATCTGTTAGTGCTATAGTCATGTGATATTAGTTACTTTCGTATATTACTAAATTGTTAAACGTCATCTACATCGACATATGATCCTAAGATCATTACTAAGTTTATCGGTCTTGTATTCGGCCCTTATATAGCGAGACTTTCATTTAGCGTCGCACACTAACAGGGCGATTGGGACTTCATGGCGGCCCTCGTCTTAGCCTTTTCAGTCTCGAACCTCGTATTCTCTGTCTGTTAATCGGGATATCTACTGATCAAAAATCTGAGCTCGCTTTCATACCAGCAAAGCACAGTTACCTCATGTTGATGTTGCTCTGTATATTTTTGATATCATAATCTCACTCTACATTTCTATATGTATTTATGTATTGTTGTGACCTCTCAACTTGAAATACTCGTTAATCCTTTTTCTCTATATTGAAGATTATCGTTTGTCGAAAATATAAGTTTATAAATGACACTTACAGAAATAGATAGTAGTTTGAATTAATTCCCTAGAAAAACGCTTCCTTGTTATTTGTGAAATGGCGATGAAACAACAAGTGGTAGCATTCTTACATTTCGATTATATGTCCCATTACATTTACGCATTGGGCTCTTATAAATATGATGAAATTGGAGAAAAGAGGATTTATATTATTCTATTTACATTTTATAACCTAATTGTCACCAACGCCAATCCCCTCTCACTCCCGGATTTGTCAAATCCCAGTCGACAGCAATATTTCAGGACTACAGTCTACAATTTTGTACTAATAAAAGAAAAAAGAGGAGTTACCGGCTCAGTTATATGGCAGAAGTCACCATGGAGCTATACAATACATGAATATAAATAATATACTAGAACATATAACACATTACAAAAATATTTGATTGTAGTGCAATTACGATACCGACTTAGGACGGTCATTTAATTTGACAAAAGCCAAACAAATGGTGTGGTTAACCGGTTTACGGGCCCACCTTCCCACTCACCGTAACATTTAAAAATTTATAAATAATCATCCATTTAAAGAACAAGGGTCAACAGGTATCGCATATTGAGAGGTCATAAAAATAAAAACACGCAAGGTATTGTAAAACATATAATAGTATAAAAATATATGCGACATCAACATGATAAACCGTGCTCTGCCAGTCTGAAAGCGAACTAAGACCCTAGATCTGTAGGAGTCCCGACTAACAGTCAGAGGGGACGAGGTTCAGGACCATGTCTCCTCTGAAAGAGGTTTGGACAAGGCCCGTCATATAGTCCCCACCGCACTGTTAGTCAGCGTGCAATGTTCAAGTAAGAGTCTGCAAAAGGCTGTTGAGGGGCCAAATACAAGACCTATAGTCTTTTTGATGATCTCAATATCATATTGTCTATTTAGAAGACGTTTGACTATTTCATTACATGATGAAATAACGTTATCCGAGCCTTTTACTTTCCTTAGTTTATATACGAGATCACCGTAAAAATTAGGATGGGAAATTCCATTGGATACATACTGTTGAAAAGAAATATTTCCAAATTTAGATAGAAGTTCTGAATAAGATCTGAAGAATTTGCCGAATGTTTTACTTAGCTTGTGATATCTGTAACCCTGAGTTAAAAGTTTAGTAGTAATTTGTAAATTTCGTTTATGAAAGTCCAAAACATCGGTGCAGCCTCTGACAAATCGAACTAATTGAGATATATAGATACCATATGATGGGAGTCGAGGGACATCGCCATCCAAGTAAGGGAAATTTACAATAGGAAATCCAAAATCCTCACGTTTATCATAAATATTGGTATATATTAGGTGGTTGATAATTTTGATGTTTAAATCTAAGAAAGGTGTAGATTTATCTCAAGTATTAGCTTTATTCAATGTGATCTCTGGTGGATATATTTCTGATATAAATTGTTCGAATTCAGGGTTGTCGATAACCAAAATGAATCCAAAATCAAAATCATCCAGATATTTGCAAGTATTATTAAATTTCTCAATGAGGTCAAAACGTTTTGATTTTTGAATAGAAACCATAAATCCCTCTCATAACAATAAAGAAATAAATCTGATGTCAGAGGCGCGCAGTTAGTACCCATAGGAATCCCAACTATTTGTTGATATATCTTGCCATCAAATTGCACAAAAATATTTTTCATGAGAAAATCTAGTGCTTTACATAATTCCTTGCAAGTCCAGTATTTATATGAAGTATATTGTTTGTTGGAAAAGAATCCGGAGTTATTGGAAGTACATATGTACGTTTTAGATTCTCTGTGAAAACGCCATTGTATAAAAGACAGCAACTTGCTTTTAATCAAATCATGAGGCAGAGATGTATAAAGTGTAGAAAAATCAAATGTAGAAATTTGAGTCGCTTTGAAATTTAGCGAAAGAAGTTTGTCTATAACTTCATGAGAATTTTTAATCGACCAAAAGTAATTGATGTTACTATTATGAAACGCGACATCACAATATTTGATAATATGATCTTTTATAGCATTTTAGAGCAGACTTAATATGCTTCGATAGTACCGTGGTAGAGCAGTGGCTAGAATTAGATATGGAACGTGATTTATATGGACTTTTATGTAGTTTTGGGAGCCAATATATGGTTGGTAGATCAGATTTATCAGTTTTAATTTTGAAGTCGGACATGGCCATGAGGAGATCGTGCAAGGTACTGTCTTTTGAGGTAGGGCTTTCCACATATGTATGAGTGGAGTTTAATTCGTTTTTAAGTACTTCTATATAATATAGTTTTCAAACAACTATTATGTTATTACCTGCTTTATCAGCAGGAACAAAGACATATTTAGCATGTAAGTCAGCTATCTTCTTTTTAATAGAATTTACCGTCAATGTATTAGGCTGTTGAAATAAATGCGGATTTTCCGTAAAGTTCTTAATACGGATATCGACAATTCTTAAAATCTCGTATTTCCAATCATTAAGAGCAAGAACCTTTACCTGTTCTTTTTTACACCAACGTTTACAATATGTAGTTAAAGCATCTTCTATAACGTCACGGCATTTATTGAAATCTATCCTGGACGGTAACCTATATTTAGGTCCTTTTCCAAAAAGGGTGCGCAATTTCTTGTCCGAAATACAGTTTAGGTCACCAGTAATAACATGACCTGCCGGTTTATAAACATATTTAGAATTTTCACAAGAACACGACGAAGGAATAGAGTCTGAAACATCAGGGTTAGATGCAACTTTATTATAATTTAGAATAAGATTTCTTATAGGCTTTTTGTACTGGTAACAAATAAGTGGAGGTTCTAAATTCTCAAAATATTGGGTGATTTTAGATGTGACTCTATGATCACGGAAAATATTAGTAATGTTAAGTAGATCGAAGCCTTTTATTGATAAGTTTAATTTTGAGAAATTGCTGCTTGGGTGGAAGAGAGGGAATACGAGGAAAGAGTTTATTATATGAAAATAAAATAATCAAATTGAGTTTATATCAATCAGAATTGCGTAAACTTCGAAGATCAGCTTCGTCCAGGATAGGTTTCAATTTATTTACCGGAATAGAGGATAGTGCATGCAAAAGTTCATGACGGCCATTATGTTTTGCGATAAATAGAAGATCGTTTAATGACCTATTTAAACGATTACGTTTTCTGATGTTACGATTACGGCGACAACCATGTGACCTACGTTTTCTAATAGTTTTATGTCTTAATGTAAAAATATTAATCTTATTCTGACGAGAAGATATATTACCTTGTCGATATATTTGGTCGTTGAGACCGAGAGGGTATGGGGTTTGTAGTTGTTTAATCCAGTAGAACTCGGTTTCCAAAAGTCGTTTTTTAACATTTGATTTTGTATCACCTGGTAATTTAGAAATATTTTCTGCTGGAATTATTTTCACATTGTTAATATTATGTTGGTATTTATTAAAGTGGTTATAAAGAACATTCTGGTATTTACGTCGTGTATTATTACGAATTTTATAGGAATGATTCCGAAAACGTTGTTTCAAAGTTTGAGAAGTTTCCCCGACATATTGAGCCCCACGCCCTCTAGCTTCTCAAGTGATGACATATATAACATTGGCAGTATTTCAATCTATATCTTTGTCTAATTTGGTGTAAAATATATTTCCATTAACCGAAGATTCAATATTGGACTTGCAGCTTAAATGATGGCAAGTAAGACATTTCTTGGCGTTGCACTTATTAATCTTAGAATACCCTCTGCGTATAGAATTGACAGCTCTGTAAGAATTTATAGGTGTAAATGTTTTTGAAAATGAGATAGAACGTTTAATAGGGAAACTACTTTTAAGTGGAGAAATATGAACTTTAGTGGTGCCGAATAATTTTCTACAAGAAATACCAGGTATATGAAGAGTGGATACAGAGGGCAATCTAAGTGGTGTGATTATAACTTTAGGAGATTTGTATTTTAATTTTATTATATTTGAAGCCATTTTAATGAAAAGGGGGTATAAGGATGTACAAACCCAGGGGAAAGCTCCCACACAACCAAGTCAGTAACTATTGGGTGAATAATAACACTTGAAACACCCAGACACGGGGAACCTTTTTACAGGCTCCACACTGCATCTGAGAATAAGTGTTGATATGAAAGAAAAAAGAGGAGTACGAAGTCAATTTTAATACGTCATTTTCTATACGGAACATAATCATATAAATAAGCCACCCATTAGAGTATATGCAAAATCTTATTTAACTGTCATTTAGATATTTGAAATGTATGAGAATGTATTATTTTACCCTGTATATAGAAAATATAAAACATCTAATCGGGTATTCAGTAAAATATAAAACATCTAATCGGGTATTCAGTAAAATATAAAACATCTAATCGGGTATTCAGTAAAATATAAAACATCTAATCGGGTATTCAGTAAAATAAAAAAACATCTAATATGGTATTCAGTAAAATGAATTAAAAAGGTTTACACACGGCTTTTAAAATACTATTTATTATTATTATTATTATTATTATTATTATTATTATTATTATTATTATTATTATATTACCTTTGAACCGCGGACAAATCATGTGATTCAAAACTAATATATTTACAAAAGCTATAAAATAGGGGGAGGGGGATATCTGTATTTGTCTACGACACGGACTAGTATAGATCCGATAACTGTACATCTATTCCACTTCTTCGGGTCATTTTGTGCACATACAATACGTATTACAACAAGTACACTACACGGACTACATTCTATTCGTTCTTATCTATATTTTTATACCATTATGTATTTTACAATACCTTACGTGTTTATATTTTTATGATCTCTCAATATGCGATACCTGTTGACCCTTGTTCTTTACAAGGAGGATTATTTATAAATTTTTAAATGTACGTCCTTTGATTGTTCTGCTGTTACGGTGAGTGGGAAGGTGGGCCCGTAAACCGGTTAACCACACCATTTGTTTGGCTTTTGTCAAATTAAATGACCGTCCTAAGTCGGTATCGTAATTGCACTACAATCAAATATTTTTGTAATGTGATATATGTTCTAGTATATTATTTATATTCATTTATTGTATAGCTCTATGGTGACTTCTGCCACATAACTGAGCCAGTAACTCCTCTTTTTTCTTTCTTATCTATATATAGAACACACACCATTCTTATTATCTAATATTTTATACTTGCTATTTAACTAAGATTGCAATGTATCATTGTGTGATAATGTTAAACAAAACATTCTGACCGTTGGTAATCACCATTATAACGGAAAAAATTTTGACCGAAGTGAATGGAATTCGAGTCAAATGAATTCAAATAGCTCACATACAACTACTATTCGTGTCACATGAACTTCAAACTGCGTACAGATCATGTAATTCAAATCTATTCTATTACAAGTTATTGTTATAAAAGAAAAAAGAGGAGTTACTGGCTCAGTTATGTGGCAGAAGTCTCCATGAAGCTATGCAATACATGAATATCAATAATACATATAATACATTACAAAAATATTTGATTGTAGTGCAAATACGGTATCGACTTAGGACGGACATTTAATTTGACAAAAACCAAACAAATGGTGTGGTTAACAGGTTTACGGGCCCACCTTCCCATTCACCGTAACAGCAGAACAATCAAAGGATGTACAATTAAAAAATTAATAAATAATCCTCCTTGTAAAGAACAAGGGTCAACAGGTATCGCATATTGAGAGGTCATAAAAATATAAACAAGTATATGCGACATCAACATGATAAACCGTGCTCTGCCAGTCTGAAAGCGAGCTAAGACCGTAGATCTGTAGGAGTCCGACTAACAGTCAAAGGGGACGAGGTTCAGGGCCATGTCTCCTCTGAAAGAGGTTTGGACAAGGCCCGTCATATAGTCCCCACCGCCCTGTTAGTCAGCGTGCAACGTTCAAGTAAAAGTCTGTATAAGGCTGTAGAGGGGACAAATACAAGACCTATAGTCTTATATAAGGTATAAAGTAGCATCACTCATCTGCATCTATAGAGCAGCATTCACAATAGCCGCTAGGGAATGTCAAAGACCGATAACTCCATTCACCGGAACTTATGATATTTGTCAATAGAATAAAAGTCATGCAGAAGACACATTTGAACATAACACCCCAATCATGTTCACGTGTAAATATCTGCTCAAATAGGAAATAATGGGATGTAAGGTGGCATCTGCAAGAATCAGTGATGATGATAGTTGTATGTATAAATATCAATTTGACATGACATTGCTTAAACTGTTAAAAAGATATAATAATCGGCCGTACACGTTTGGGGAGGGTTGTCGAAAAAATATATATATTCTGATTCTATGGAAAAGAAGAGGTGTTGGAAGCTGTTGGAGATTTTGATGGTAAACTACTACAATAGCATGTGGAAAAGCTTATATTTAGTTAATTTGAAGTATGCACAGGAATGCACACAACGATTAAAAAGCTGAATCGAGAAAATCGATCAGAATGCTTGCAAAATTATCGTTCTTTGTTTATAGTTCGTTTCAAAAATAATTGTTTTTAGTTGCTTCAACTTTTACAACAGGTAATTCATCTCAGTTAAACACGTTATATAGAGCCATATATTCTAAATATTCATGCAATGATATAATGTTCCGATATATTGCTTCTTGAAGAAGTATGCGGAGTAATTATTTCTTAAGTATAACTATAATAAAGACTATACATTCTTTGTACTGGCGGGAGTCAGGATGATTTCAAAATGCCTCTCATAATTGATTATTGAGTTAATCCCCTTTTATCACAAAGTTTTAAATAGGTCATGCTTTGTATTCTTTTATTTTATGAAAAATATCGCAATCTAATGATGGCTATCTTTGAAAATGAGTTTCGGATGCTCTTCGGAGTAGGACAAACACGGTTGGAGCAAAATGATTGCTTTTTCAACTTTTAGTTGTGAATGCTATATAGAGTGGTGTATGGGTGGTTTTCAAATGTACATTTCTTTCTAGGACGTAGAAAAGAAAACAGCATTGAATAGATAAATGATAAAATACAAACATTCATGATATAATACCTTCTACAACTCCATATGATATGATACCTTCTACAACTCCATATGATATAATACCTTCTACAACTCCATATGATATGATACCTTCTACAACTCCATATGATATGATACCTTCTACAACTCCATATGATATGATACCTTCTACAACTCCATATGATATGATACCTTCTACAACTCCATATGATATGATACCTTCTACAACTCCATATGATATGATACCTTCTACAACTCCATATGATATGATACCTTCTACAACTCCATATCATTTTCTATTATTAGCAAAGCGACATTCCATCACAGTAATACGTTTGAAATAATTCACAATACCTATACCAACAAATGTACTGTACATGGATTAAGGAGGATGGACGACGCCATTGTGACAATGGGGTGTTAAGAATTGAAATCTATCTCCCTTGGACACTAAATACCAATTAGTATCATTTTTACGAAAGTTATCTATATATGAAAAGCTTCATTTCCCAAAATTTTTGAGATTGAATTCTTTGTAGATTTTACAGTAGACCAGTATGCACATAATGCACCTGGCTGCACAACCACAGGCATGTACATGCAATGCATTTTGGAAAGAGGTATCTCAATCGTCAGTTTGATGATATATAGATCTACAAACGGTTGTTCTTCGATTGTGAAAGAACTGTCACATATAGTAGAATTTCTCATTTTTTCAACTCATTAAAATGGCGATTTACAATTCACATCGGTAGGGATGGATCATAAGAAATTTCAATAAAAATTAACGAATTATATAGTTATCGTTGACAATATTATAATATACTATAAATATTGACATAAGAAGTAAAACATACATAGAAAAATTAATTTACTATATTCGTGTGTCGTGGTTATTACTGTTTATACCTCCTCATGTTAACACATGAACAGAGGCGTCCATCTTTATACACGAATATTCGATGACCCCCAGCTTATCAAATTCTTATTTGTGAGTGTTCGATTAAGAATTTGAAAAATCCAACGACAATGGTTCATAGACGTATAATCAAACTAACGATTTAGATATATCATAACAAAATTTCTTGTATGCACAAAGCTGCAGCTGTGCAGTTCGGTGCACAATTTACAAACTGCTCACTTGTCAATTCAATAGATTCATTATTTTTGAAAATTTGGGGAATAACATATATTGGGATATAGAAACTGGTGTGCAAAAATTGTAAAATTGATTGACAGGCATAAAAGCAGGATACATTTAAACTTCGAGCACCCCATTTTCATCTCAATTTCAAATGGCGCGTGTCCAATCCCCTTAATTTCTATTCTTTTTAAATCTCTTTTTAGAACAAATGTCATTATCATACCTAATATTTTATACTTGATCTTTAACTATATTTGACTTCAAAATACTTAAATTCATTGCGTACGTTTGTGTGAAAATATAAAATAAAGTACTGTGTCTGTTTTACCTCTACAAGATTCATTCCAAAATAGTATCTTAAATTCATCTGCATCTATAGGGTGGTATGTGATTCGTGTTAAAATGTACATTTATTGTAAGGACTCAAAAAAGAGAAGGGAGTTGAATAGGTGAAAATGACAAAATACAAATATTTATAATATAATACCCTCTACAACTCCATATATTTTTTATCGTTAGTGATGCGACATTCCATCTCAGTAATTTTTATTATTTTTGTGTTAATACATTTCAAATAATTCAGAATAAATATGACAACAAACACACCATATGGATTACTTTCTATTCATTCTTACTCTATTTATAGAACAAATGTCATTCTCATCCCTAACATTTAATACTTCATCTTTCACTATATATGTCTGCAATGTTATTAAGTTGTGTATGTTTGTGTCTGGATATAAAACAAAGCATTGTGACCGTTTTACTTTCTTCACTATAATGAGTGAAGCACTTTATATTCAAGTTTGAGATTTATTCCAGAAATCCAACCGAAGTGGAAGGAATTCAGAAAGAAGTGATTTATTTAAAGCTCACACGGGGCTTATATATCGACCGACCGTTCGATACTCCCGATATCATTATATTAACACATACGATATTGATAGAGGAAAATCGAATGACACTTGAATATAGAACCGCGTCATTTCCGTGGATTTCGAAATCATTTGTATATAACTGACTGTTATAGAAAAAGAAGAATACTTCCTCAAGTGCTTGTTATGAGGTGATATTTTTCATAAGAAGGATGGAATTGGTAGACGATGAATTGGGAGAAGAAATTTAACAATATTTACATTCAAACAAATAACCTACTGTGTTAATCCCAGGCAACTCCCCCCCCCCCCCCCACCACCACCAAATAAAACTCTCAAGGTTTTCCTTCCATTTTTCTGGCCATTGCCGACGTAGTTGTCGACAATTATATTTCACCACCAAAATTTCACATTTATAACTTGTATAATTTGTGTTTATTCGTTTGAAGCATTAAAAGATTTCTTTTCTTTGTGACATATATATATATATATATAGCAAATAGAAAACCTTTTTCAAAGCATTTTCATTTAAATATTACGGATCTTTTTTAAAATGTAAAGGAATGTATCATTTCATCATTCATAGCAGACAAAAATATTAAATACGTATTAAGATATATAAATTTCTAAGAGTGAAACACAGCTTCTATACCATTTCTGTGTCAATTGAACTTTGAACCCCGTAAAGATAACATGATTCCAAACTATTCTATTTATGATTTACTGCTACTAGATTGATTCAAAAATAGTATCTTGGATTCATCTGTATCTATAGGATGGTATGTGATTCGCGTTCAAATGTACATTTATATTTAGCACTCAGAAACGAGAAGAGTGCTGAATAGATCGAAATGACAAAATACAAACGTTTATACTAGAACATATCCTTTTCTCTCGTTAGTGAAGCGACATTCCATCTCAGTAAGTTTTACTTCTTTTATCATTTAGAAGCCAATTTGTTAATACGTTTCAAATAATTAACAATAAATACGACAACAAATACATTATATGGATTACTTTCCATTCATTCTAAATCTATTTATAGAACAAATGTCATTCTCGTCCCTAACATTTAATACTTGATCTTTAACTATATATGTCTGCAATGTTATTAAGTTGTGTATGTTTGTGTCTGGATATAAAACAAAGCATTGTGACCGTTTTACATCCTTCACTATAATGAGTGAAGCACTTTATATTCAAGTTTGAGATTTATTCCAGAAATCCAACCGAAGTGGAAGGAATTCAGAAAGAAGTGATTTATTTAAAGCTCACACGGGGCTTATATATCGACCGACCGTTCGATACTCTTCATATCATTGTATTAACACATACGATATTGATAGAGGAAAATCGAATGACACTTGAATATAGAACCGCGTCATTTCCGTGGATTTCGAAATCATTTGTATATAACTGACTGTTATAGAAAAAGAAGAATACTTCCTCAAGTGCTTGTTATGAGGTGATATTTTTCATAAGAAGGATGGAATTGGTAGACGATGAATTGGGAGAAGAAATTTAACAATATTTACATTCAAACAAATAACCTACTGTGTTAATCCCAGGCAAACCCCCCCCCCCCCCCCCCCACCAAATAAAACTCTCAAGTTTTTCCTTCCATTTTTCTGGCCATTGCCGACGTAGTTGTCGACAATTATATTTCACCACCAAAATTTCACATTTATAACTTGTATAATTTGTGTTTATTCGTTTGAAGCATTAAAAGATTTCTTTTCTTTGTGACATATATATATATATATATAGCAAATAGAAAACCTTTTTCAAAGCATTTTCATTTAAATATTACGGATCTTTTTTAAAATGTAAAGGAATGTATCATTTCATCATTCATAGCAGACAAAAATATTAAATACGTATTAAGATATATAAATTTCTAAGAGTGAAACACAGCTTCTATACCATTTCTGTGTCACATGAACTTTGAACCCCGTAAAGATAACATGATTCCAAACTATTCTATTTATGATTTACTGCTACTAGATTGATTCAAAAATAGTATCTTGGATTCATCTTTATCTATAGGATGGTATGTGATTCGCGTTCAAATGTACATTTATATTTAGCACTCAGAAACGAGAAGAGTGCTGAATAGATCGAAATGACAAAATACAAACGTTTATACTAGAACATATCCTTTTCTCTCGTTAGTGAAGCGACATTCCATCTCAGTAAGTTTTACTTCTTTTATCATTTAGAAGCCAATTTGTTAATACGTTTCAAATAATTAACAATAAATACGACAACAAATACACTATATGGATTACTTTCCATTCATTCTAAATCTATTTATAGAACAAATGTCATTCTCGTCCCTAACATTTAATACTTGATCTTTAACTATATATGTCTGCAATGTTATTAAGTTGTGTATGTTTGTGTCTGGATATAAAACAAAGCATTGTGACCGTTTTACATCCTTCACTATAATGAGTGAAGCACTTTATATTCAAGTTTGAGATTTATTCCAGAAATCCAACCGAAGTGGAAGGAATTCAGAGAGAAGTGATTTATTTAAAGCTCACACGGGGCTTATATATCGACCGACCGTTCGATACTCTTCATATCATTGTATTAACACATACGATATTGATAGAGGAAAATCGAATGACACTTGAATATAGAACCGCGTCATTTCCGTTGATTTCGAAATCATTTGTTTATAACTGATTGTTATAGAAAAAGAAGAATACTTCTTCAAGTGCTTTTTATGAGGTGATATTTTTCATAAGAAGGATGGAATTGGTAGACGATGAATTGGGAGAAGAAATTTAACAATATTTACATTCAAACAAATAACCTACTGTGTAAATCCCAGGCAAACCCCCCCCCCCCCCCCCCCCCACCACCAAATAAAACTCTCAAGTTTTTCCTTCCATTTTTCTGGCCATTGCCGACGTAGTTGTCGACAATTATATTTCACCACCAAAATTTCACATTTATAACTTGTATAATTTGTGTTTATTCGTCTGAAGCATTAAAAGATTTCTTTTCTTTATGACGCATATATAGCAAATAGATAACCTCTTTCAAAGCATTTTCATTTAAATATTACGGATATTTTTTTTTAAATGTAAAGGAATATATAATTTCATCATTCATAGCAGACAAACATATTAAATACGTATTAAGATACATAAATTTCTAAGAGTGAAACATAGCTTCTATACCAATGAACTTTGAAGCCCGTAAAGATAACATGATTCCAAACTATTCTATTTATGATTTACTGCTACTAGATTGATTCAAAAATAGTATCTTGGATTCATCTGTATCTATAGGATGGTATGTGATTCGCTTTCAAATGTACATTTATATTTAGCACTCAGAAACGAGAAGAGTGCTGACCCAGATAGCATGCTTACATTGGACCATCGTCGGCATTAGATCGCAAGAGCGGCTACTGTCGGCATCGGCGAAACAACATTGGTCCGATGATGGTCCATTGTTTAAGTTATATAAAATGCTTGTCGTTTTATACAACATCGGTCCAATGCTGGCCCTTTGTAAAAGTTTTTAGCCAGACGTCATTAGTAAAACATTTTGTTTAAATTTCAATTATATATTATGTACCACTGAAATAGTTTTGAACACATTCCCGACCCTGGTTCATTTTTTTTTATCAAACAGATTATTTTCAAGCGAATAAAGACACTGTATCATGCGTGCATACAATGTACGGTATATACATAATTAAATGATGTAAAGTCTTAACGTCTATAATATATCTAACTCAATACATGTATAATTGATAGAACCAGTATTATATACCGTCGTAAGCATAACAACATCGGTCCGATTATGGACCATTGAATGAAATATATAAAGATATTTTTTTCATTAAAATTGAGTTTCAAATAAAATTAAGACCATAATTATTCTTTTTTAAATCATATTAGTTCCCATCGAATTTTTGCAAAAAAAATTTGAAAAAACTGAAATAATAAAAATAAAACTAAATAAATGATCAAAAAATAAAAATGAAATAAAGAAAAAAAAAACCCCAATACTTAACGTAAAAGTTAAAATGATACATATGATCATATAACTGTGAAAGTTTATGATCAACGAAAACTTGTAGTAGTTTTATATTTGTGTACGTTGAAGATTATCTGCATGAGATAAGAATTTGCATCGATTAGCTAGACTATTAGATCAGATTTGTTCGAGAAAATCAGTGGTATCACCATGGGAACTATGAAATATGAGACCCTGGGGATCGGCCAAGATTTTAACACATTGAGCACGCACTTTTAACTTCGCTTTGTAGTGACCAGACAGCTAGTATTTCCGGCAGAAACAAAATAAGTTTTCAAGATTTCAGCAACAAAACCAATTGTAAAAAAAGATCGAGGATTTATAAAAGATTGTAGAATCATCACTGACATCGCCATTTGGAAAGAAGAAGTTAGAAAATGTAAGTATAGATTTAAAATGCATTTATATAGCTCTACATGTAAATGTCCTTTTCTAATTCGATTTCCTTCCTCAGTTCCCGCATGTTTACGAGTGAAATCTTCTTTCTCTCTGTCTTTATTTATAATTTTATGTCAAAAGCTAAAATACAGTGTAGAGCTAGATCTATGTAAAATCAGTATCTATACGTCCCAGGTAAAATTTTAAAAAAGATCACATGACAAGTCACATGATTAGAAGATGGAGGCTATTTTGATTTTATC